>JBBKCR010000002.1:11133059-11157418 GCA_037577295.1 Ladigesia roloffi | reverse complement strand
ACTAATTCATGTAATGCCGTGGCTTATTCATTTTCAGCTAATTGAAAAGACCGATATTCAGTTTATTTAATATCTATATTGTCATGTACACATCAATGCGCAAGCATCTCAGTGGTTAAGCTCTTCACAGCTCTGGATTTTTTTCTTTGGAATATAAGGTGATTTCCCTTTAAAAAAAACATGCTTGTGGTCTCACCACAGAACCATTCCGTAGCTTTTGCTTTGGCTTTAGGCTACTCCCACAGCAGTGAAACGTCTATGGGATAAAGTCAATCCAGAAAAGGCACTTTATTATCAGGCAATGCACCATGTCTAAAGCACCATGTCTAAATTATGAATATAAATTGTAGATCCATTTTATACATTTTGCTCATAATGGTAACAGTAAACAAAAGGGAAAATTAGTAAAATAAATAAGAGATTCATTCAAACTAACAACATATGATAATGTATTTCAGTGTTTTGACTCTAAATAACAAGAAAAGTTAAAGCAGCCATATTTATATAAACTGTCTGCATTAAAATAAATATTTAATTGAATTACATTTAATAACATACTGCCCTTCAAACATAAATATTGTATCAATTAATTCCCATTTTTTTCCAATTATTTTCATATTCCTGTTATTTTGTTACTGTAATACTACTGTGTGTCACTATTTACTTTTATGGTAAAAAGCCACTTCCATTGCCTAACTACTTGGGACCGTTTCCCAGGAGCAACTTGGGGTTAAGTATTTTGCTCAGGAGCACAGTGGTGGCGCTGAAGGTCGGATCTGAACCCATGGCCTAGGGGCAAGTATTATATTCACAAGGCCATATCCACCAATACTGAATATTATTATTACCATATTCACTGCACTGCACACCAAAGGAATGAGCAAGACATTAGACCGTGTGTATGCATTCAGGTTTATTGAAGTAAGATATTAAGTGGTACCGTTTTACCACTCGAAAATGTACAACAAAATTGAAACATTTATTTATTCAATCAGGATACAAAAATACACATCTCAGTGACTTCCATATTGTAATAAATAGTTAACCATGCATCTACGATAAAAAGGCACAGAAAACAGTCACTTAGTAGTCATAAAAATTACCAACTACTTTAGCAAAAATCATCCATATATCAAGACAAGTGACTACTGTAACATTATATCCCAATGGTGAAAACACATACACATCAGTCGTTTAACCTTAATAAATATGCAAATGCTGTATAGAGCTATACACATAGTTTTCAAAATGAAACTGTGCCATTGTAAACACAATGTAAACAAATGAAACTCACACTGCACTTTTCTTAATATGTCAGCGAAATGCAATCTTGCTCTAAAAATGTCAATTGGATCTGAAAAATCAGGCAGTATACAGCTTTATTTACACCATCTTCAGATAAGCCCAAGCGTGCTTTTGCCTGATGTCTTATCAAAAAACACAACAAAAAATATATTATAACCAAAAAACACACTCCTAGTCTGGTGGATACACTCTTAAGAACTCGTTCAGAAATAAATGAAATCGCTGCAGCATGTGAGGAAGACTGCACTTGGGTATCTGAGTGATATGAAAGCAAATGAAAAAAAAAAACAACAACAACACCCCCACAAAAAAAACGCACAGAGGCACCATTATATTGAGGTCAGTGAACCTGCTACAGTTTACAAATAAAACACTGCAAGGCCAGATCTTCATGGGCTCTGTGTAGCTATCAAGTCCTTAAATCTTCAAGGTGCTATACGCCAAAGTCATTGTGAAACTATGACTGGCATTTCACTTCATATAGCAAACAGCATATATGGCATTCTGTCTGCCTAAGACTGAAACCTGTGGTGCAGGTTCCTAAAGTGAAATGACATGTCAAGTCAGATCGCACTTTGTATGCGTATCTTTGGTAAAGACTCTATTGAACTGGGGGGAGTCGTTTTCTAATTACACAGTCTTCAACTCCTTCCAAAGGCAATGCATATCTGTGTAAGTAGAGTGAAAATAAAATAAATAAATAAATATTTTCAAAACCAACTACATTCACTTTTTTAGTTACAATGCATGCATGTTAGAGATTCAGTTTTCCCAAAAATAACCTTGTTGGCTAGAATCTGGACTGAAAAATCTCTCCTCTCCGTTGTCCTATTCCATTCCACTGCTAGTTTTCTACTCATCTAGGCACATTTTCATTGTTCCCACTCTCTAAACACTTCCTTTAGAGTCAAAGGAGATGAGAAGAACACCTGCAGCTGAACAAGCAGCTGACACTTGAGGCCAGTTTTGAGATAACAGCCTCCTTGTAGTTCTGTGTAGAAACACTTGCACTCTTTCCAGTGAGTGGCATTTGCATTGCTTTTTATTGTGTTAGTTGTCTGATTCAAGAACACTTCTTATTTCATGAAGATTATATTTCGTCAGGAAAAAATAAATATACCTTGTGTCTGGCTGTATGTAAGTACTTGGCTGGGATCCACTGGGGAAAAAACACTGTGTCTCTTTACAGACATTCAGATGTGATCTACCACCCTCTAGAGGGAGATTAGGATAAACCCAGAAACACACGATGAAACCTGCATGTACTGATGGTCTGGTTTCCTTTGTGATTTACAGGACTTGATTAAAGCTATTGGGTGAAACAAAAATCTCTATTGAATAAAGAAAGAAAGAACTGAAAGAGGCACAGCCGGCAATCCTGCCAGTTCAATAGTGTGTTTAAGAGGACATCCAGTTGTCTAGCAAATTATCCTGGAAGCACGGTTTAATACAAATGACAGAAGATTTGCCTGTGGAAGATTTTATGAATTTGGAAAAATATGACATGGCAAGTCCACCTTATACCAAGATCAAAAAAGGAGTGCGTGAAATGGTTTTAGTTTTCCATGGAAAAACATCACATAATAAAGCTTCATAGAGAAGAAAATGTATCAAAATAAATACGATATTGCACCTTCCATAGAATACAACAGCACTTAACATATAAAGGCGATTACTAAACATTAGAATAATTCACATCAGTATCATGGTGCACTATACACAATCAAATGTGTAAGCTCAATAATATGTTAGCATTAATCTATACAAACCATTTTCCTTACAACTGGAATTAACAGTTCAATATATTTACAGTGCATATAACAAACATAACATCACTTATACTAGTATACCCTGTAATGCCATAAACTTAACAAAATTTAGTTCTGGGTATCTTAGCCAACATTTTATCCATAAATGCAATTTAAGGAGCAAGACAAACATATGCAAAGTTGCAGATCAACTGCAATATTTTATGCTCAGAATCTATTAAGTAAAATTGATAAATGTTAAAGTAGGTTTAGAGTCAGTATGTTGAGAGGCAACTCTGCATTTCAAATCTAATAACAATTTCCACACTATTATTCTGATACTTAAAAATAACTCATAGATGGTACGTTTTGCTGGATTTCTGGGAAATGATACTTAAATTACTGTTAAACATTTTTTAACTTAGGGAAAAGCATCCCTAAAAGTACAATATAAGTTACTAAATTTGGGGGAAATGTCAAAGCAAACAAAAACTAAAGTATTGGGCACATTCACTTTGGTACTCTTTTACAAAGAACTGATTTTTTGTCTTAATTAATGTGCTAACCAGATATAAATCATAGATTTCCTACCAATAAAGCACATTTTACAATAAATATGGCACGTGACAACGCTCTTTGACACAGGTTTCATGCAAACAAATAAATAGAAATCAAACAGCAGTCTGTTCAGACCACAGGGATGCTTCAGTAGTAACAAATGGCATCATACTAAAGTCATATAAAACTTGTTCAAGTGTTTGTTTGTACAATATAAAACAAGACACTAATCATGCAGTAAAATAGATATCCAAATCAAGCATAAATACCATGCATCAGAGTGTCACTGTTTCAGGAAACCCCTTTTAAAAACTTTTTTCCCCCTGGAATGCAAACCACCTTGCTATGATTGCCATTTGATTGCAATGCTTCAGCAGCCATTTTCCTGTCTCCTTGTAAATGTAAACAGTGCAGTCGAAAGAAGAATATTGCTGACACATCACATCCCCATCCTATTGTAGCCATCTACCGCAAGGCAAAGAGCCAGTGAGCTATTACAAGGCCTTACTTCACCCACAGTGAACACTTTATGGAAGTCCTGTTTTGCTACTCTTGACTCTTTTAAAGATGCCAGAAGTTGCCTCTACAATGAGAGTTGCATACCTGGTTGTGCCATCAATGCAGTATTTAAAATGGCTTTTTTTGTAAATCTAAAACCACCATTCTACCACTATATCTCTTTTGGCACCAGTACTCATTCTAAAACAACACATTCTCAGGTTCTCTAAAGCTATGCTAAAGCAATGGGAGAAACCCCTCCATACCAAGCTCGGTCAGACAATAGAGCTTGGTAAAATATCAGTTCCTCACAAAGGGAACGTGTGCTCAACCCTCACAGGTCCACCATAGCGCTCTTGGCAAGGTCCTTAGTTCCCTGGAGAATTCTCTTCATATGACCCACCTTCGAGATCCCCAGATCCTGTTGAAGCAAGCAAACAAA
Source organism: Ladigesia roloffi (assembly GCA_037577295.1). Taxonomy (NCBI): domain Eukaryota; kingdom Metazoa; phylum Chordata; class Actinopteri; order Characiformes; family Alestidae; genus Ladigesia; species Ladigesia roloffi. The sequence continues at coordinate 11,152,867 of JBBKCR010000002.1, read as the reverse complement.
CATCCACTAAGAATGACTTATTTTCAGTTACAGCGAACTAAATATAAATTTTTATTTAAAAATTGTTAGTTATTGGATTTTTAGATACATGTGATGTAGCTAATTTATTCAGAATTTAATTCAGAATTGTATTTTATTTTTAATTTTCTAACTGAAAAGCAATACATAGCTAAACCCAAATATGTCAAATGTTAAAGCAATACTATTTATTTATCAAATTGAACACATTAATAAAAAGGAAAACATGCCATAACCTTTGCACAGAGTATATATTTTACATAAAATTTTTCTCATATGTTATACAGTAATTACGCATTAAAATGTGCAGAGATGTGTATTCATTTTCACTTAGATGGTTTAACAAAACATGTAATTTTACAAGGGGCACGAAAACCCTTGCACACAACTCTATGTCTATTAGAACAGCCAATAGACAACACAGGGTTTTTCCAGGTAAATGATAGGGACATTTGAAATGAAGGGGGCACAACAAAGAAAATAAATGGCACAGTCCAAGGAACCATTGTTTCATTGATCAAATCTAAACATTTTCAGAATTATGAAAGAACATATTAATCACAAATAACAAATGGACAGCGTACAATTATCCAACCCCACATTGAAATCTTTAAAGACCGTTGAAAATTAAGTCTTACTTAATAAGGTTCACATGTTTCTTGCTATACTGGTTTCTGTTTGTGTGGTTTGGGTGAGACAAGTAGGAATGTGAAATTTTGACATTGAAATGGATAAACTCAACAAGTGCAAATGATAGCACACTAACGTGACAATGACCAGTGAAAACGTCAACTACTGGTTTTAGTAAAAATCTAATTTACACTTTTTTTTCCCAGATACCCCATATGTAATAAATCAGCCACGAAGTTTTTAGCACCCAAATACTGGATCCTTAGTTTTGAACTGCAGTTGTGAGATTAATGTTATTGGCTTTCAACAGAACTCAATAGTCACCCAAACAATTATCGGTACACAGTTTTGGTAAAAATACACCATCGGAAATAAATAAATAAAAATAAAAAACAGCCTAAAAATCTAAACATTCCACATTCATAGAAGAAGGTGTGTCACTGTGGTTTAGGTTTGTCACTGTGGTTTTATGTACTATAAAACTGTCTCTACTGAAATTAGTCATTTCAGGCAAAACTCGAGCTGGTATTCACAAAAGGGCCCCAAAAAATAAAATCATTTTTATTTTTCTGAAATCTTTATAAACATTTCCAAAAATGTTTCTTAAATGTTTCCTGAAATCACATTTATCTTGGAATGCAACTCAAACTGAGCTGGCTCTTATCTTTCTGCCACTACCCCACATTTGTCATTTTTCAAGGGAGGATTTTTATCAATATGGTGGTGATTTCCTTTAACAACACTTGTAGTTCTTGTTTGCTATTTGTTTCTAAAACATTTTGATGATTCTTTTCAGATAATCAGTTAACTGTGATTAAGAGTCCTAAAGCTTTAAAATCATTCATTCTTTTTTTGAGAATTTGGCCTGTGTTGGTATTCACAAAACTGAAGCACCAAAATATGTTGGGCATAGTCTCTCCAGTTTGAGAAACACTGTTTTTGAAGACCAAGTCCTTAATCAAGCCTTGGATGTGGCTTGAGAAAGTTGAGAGACTTTTTGGAGATGGATTTTTATTAACATCAATTGGGTGACATTGACTTTGCATGTTTATTAGAGACTTGAAAGATCAACTACAAATGAGGTAAATGGAATATGGTACGCATTTGATTTTTTGTCAAACCATTGAAAGAGTCTTTAAAGGGTCAAAATATACATGGCTGAACCATGCAAATATACTTGATCAGCTTTGCTTGTTCCTGCCTGTGTCATTTCGCCTCACCATGTGAGAAAACATACACACACTTCTCACTGTATTCAAAAAAATAACACAAACACAAAACATGCTGGTTGGCAGCTGAGCTCTTCACACCAGTGGAGTTGTCCATCACACAACACTAGCTGATGCACATGTGTCACACCATGCTGCAGGTGCAGTCACACATTTTTTTTAGCTTCCCCTCAGTGTGGTGCCCCCCCCTCCACTCATTCAACCCTTTCACTGACTGTTCTACATCCCAGCACTTCCACAAGCTGTAGCATGTCAGGGCCACCAGCAGTTAGTAAGTATGTAAGTAGGTTTAGGTCTCAAACGCACTTGCACAGAGGAAGCCAAGCAGAGCAGTGCAACACAAGATAGCAAACAGGGGTCAGGTCAAAAAAGACAGAAAAGAGTAAGAGTGGCAGAGAGTCAGTAAAAGAAGACAGATAGAGACAGAGTATGTGTGTGTGTGAGAGAGAGTGAGAGGCCTGATTTGTTCTGAGGGACATAGTGAGGCACCTAAAGGACGGGAGGGGAGGGGGTGTGTGTATACCTTCAGATCCCTCCTCTCCAGGTGCAGTAGTTCGGAGCCGCGGATGTCATGGCGGATGAAGGTGTCTTTGTACTCCCCCAAGCTGAGCTGCTCCAGCCAGGCGCCCACCTCCTCAGTGCCCCACCTCTGAACTACACAAGTCAAGAGCGAGAAGCCCCCTTCAGTCTCCGAAAACCCCCGCACACGAGCAGGACACAAGCAGAACAGGGTCAAGGCCGAAATGGGGCGGAAATGTAAAGAAAAAACAACAACAACCACCACAAAGAAGGGGAAAGGATCAAAACAGAACAAGAAGAAACACAGAAAGGAGTGGCAGCAGCAGCTGGCAAAGAGAGGGTTATACAGGTTTGCTTTCAGTAAAGGTCTCTGGTCACTGGCACACCCAGAGGATTTTTTTCTGGCATGCAGGTCATCCACCACTGCATTCAGAGCAGACACAGGAGACAGAAAAGAAGAGTAAGAAAGAGTGAGAAAGAAACGGAGAGAAGGGGTGAAGGGACGGGAGGCCGAAGCCTATGCACCCTATTTCACTATATCTGGCCCCTGAGCCGTGGTTCAAACCGCTCTGTCCCATTAAGCCATACATTGGCTCGTCCACAGACAGGATGCCACGTTTGAGAGACACAATGTCATTAGCAGCCAAATGCTTACTATACCCCAAAACAATCGATCACATGCATTTCTTAAGTAGGAATTCACTACTATGTAACCGTTTGCTCACCTGGTTAAAATATCATAATACTTCAGTTCAAACTTCCTACATAAAATTAAGGTAACCATGCAAAATGTTGTGAGCTGTCATGACAGATTGTGTTCATGAATGCAACCGTCTGTGTTGCTGTAGTCAAAAATGGTCAAGACAGATGCTACAATGTTTGTCCTGGCAGTTTATGCAACATGCTAATTTAAAGTAATAAAATAAAGCACTGTAGCATCTGTCAGGACAGTTACCAGTAATAGAAACAACACTGTTACATTAATGAATATAATCTGCCTTGACAATATGACATCTTCCCTGACATGCTTAAGGGATGTTTACGACCGTGTTACGCAGAAGGTTTAGAATTATTACCAAATTCACTGTTGCTGTCATATCAAAACAAATCAATATGGTAATTTTACAGAACAAAGGAAAAGTCTTCATTCGAGTCATTTATCTATTTCTATTAGTCCATTCCATTCCACTTAATATTTTTACACCAGGTAAATGGCAGCTAGCATTTTTGTATGGTGTAAAACAAGACATGGTGTTTTGATAAGACAGCAATAATATCTATATTATTCCATCTATATTATTTATAATAAGTATTAAAGTACTATTGATGGCATATACATTTCTAGCGGTTCCAATGAGTCTGATGTTCCAACTCCAACCATTCTAAATTGTGTCCCCATATAATCAAGAAAATCCAGCTGATATATCTGTGTATGTATGGAAGTGGTTTCCCTTCTGTGAGCTGAGCCTTGGTTTGTGCCTGCTGTTCATGTGTGGACACATGGGAATATTTCTGACTCACAGGACGACATCATGAACACAGGAAAGTGCAGGATGCTCATGGATGGTTGGGTTTGACCGAGGACATCACAGAACAGATATTTTGGGAGAGGTGTAGATGCTACATGGAGCTCTGTGTCATCAGACAGGCCACAAGGCACTGCCATAATTGCCTTAAGAGGTCAGACACACTGGAATTTTAGTGAGAAAAGTCACCAGAAATACCCTCAAAATGAGAAAAATCAGAGAATTCAGTTTTCTGGTATTTCTGGCAACGTGGCACTGTTTCCAAACACACTGCACTCCATGAATGCGCCATGCCATCCATGAAAAATGTTTTTTAATCCATCTAATGTGAGAATAACCAGTCATTCTTACCTGACTGTGGGCTGGACTTCTTGAGGGCTTTCTCTTTCTTGAACTTTGGCACAATGCGGAACATGCCAGTGCGGCTGTTTCTCTTGCCATACTCCAGGGAGTGGTCCTGTCATACATGACAGAGACTTTTTTTCAGTCGGAATGTCATACTTTATTTTGTGAGCATGGCAACCAGTAATAGCTGAGGCTAGAATTTCCACTGTTGCATACTCTCCATTACACACAAAGTGCCAAGGGTTGGTGTTAAATACTTGGTCAAAAGCTGACTCCACAATATTAGCTGATCTCACCTCCTCGTCGTTGGGCTGCAGGATGTGGTAGAGCCATGGAATCTCAGCCAGCTTGCCCAGCTCCACCTCCACACTCTGCAGCGCGGTGGACAGCAGCTCCTCGTCAGGGGGGTCCAGTTGCTGTTCAGACACAAAGCCCACAGTGTGAGATGCTGCCAAAAATCACACACAGCACAGCCATAGACTACAATCACCATGCCAAGGTAAATGGAGATCTTGATCATTTAATTAATGCTCTGTGAAAGCCAGGGAGGCAATCCTTTTGTAAATGAGGCCCCATTGTAAAGAAAAATGTTAACGTCCAACTTTAGAAATGCCCTTACCAAAGACACTCGACCAACTAGCAGTGACTCAGTTTCATTGTGCAGCGCTTTCACTGTGCTGGCCACTTCTATGGCTGTGTTCCTGGTCAGGCTCTATAATAAGGAAACCAAAAACACTACCAAACATCAGTACAAACTATTGTGAGCTATGAGTGCAGCAAGGTCATAAGCAGGAGCAAGTAGTAAGGTTGTCCTCTTTCTAAAGTTCCATCACCATCAATGCATAGTATTTCATTTTAGCTACACTATTTCTCAAAAAAGGGGGTTAATAATTATGCTAGGACATGACCAGTGGTCACAAATCACCTCTTATGCTAGCTAATTTGTAAAGAAAAACAAAGTTTCTAGATGTAAATGCTTCATAATGTCCATTAATCAGTCTCTGTTTAAAACCTTTAAAATTCTAAATGTTCTGTATATTATTTTACATCATCTTTTTATCCATGCAAGTGGGTTTATTTTAAAGGTCCCATATACTACATTTCTACATTTCAATTTACAGTGATATTGTTTGTGCTGGTTTAATTAATTTAAACATGACTATTTTACAGCCCCGCTTTATCCCCTAAAACACCCTAAAAACTGTTTGTTTTTGTTACTTGGCTTTTACCTCAGGGAACTTGGGGTGAGTTTTGTTGATGGCGTGAGATGCAGCATTAACAGCATGAGCTAGCTCTTGCTCCAGGAGCCCGTTAGTCTTGGCAGCTTCACAGATCCTGGTGATGAGTTCCTCTGCTGCACGAGCACACATTTGGATAAGTGTGGCCTCCTCTTCCGTGGCCAGGTCCACTGAGTGCTGAGGGTAGAGGTGTGGTCGCAGAGGAGGCTTGTCGTACTTCAACTTGTCCTCCCAGGACTTTAGGGTATTCTCAAATGCCTGTGATCGAAGCAAAAAGCTTCAGTGATGAAGACTTGCTTGGGTCGGGTAAGTTGCGGACACGGACATTACACATTAACACTCACCCGGTCTCTGGTCAGCATTTGGGCCCTGTTTTTGTGTTGGATTTTGATTACTCCTGGAGGCTGGATCCATGCCTCTCCATCTACTTGGATTGGCATTCCTTCATCACCCAGAATTGTAATCTTCACGGTGCGACACTATTTAGAAAAAAGAAGAATGGTATTTCACTAGAGGCATGTGTGTGCATACTTTCTACAGATACAATATCACATGCAGGTAAGACATCTGCACATGCAGCAGTACAATAACTGAAGTAAGTAACATGTCATCATTGTGTAATTTCAGTGTTTAGTAGTCATGCCAGGTATAGTGGGCAATAAAGTTGTTAAAAATTATTCTTAATATAACCGTTACATGTATATGCCTCAAGTAAAAGCAGATACAAAATGTACACATAATGTAAAAAAAAAAAAAAAACTAATTTCAAGTTCTCAAATTCAGAGAGAACTGATTCTACTGACTGTAACAAATGACTGCAGTAAATGTTTGGAATGACTGTAAAATGTAACAATGGCTAAGACATAAGTGTAAGGCCCGAATGGGAAAAATGACTTGAGAAATCCAGGAATAAAACTACATTTAGCACGGGCTTTGTTAAAAACACAAGAAGCGACTCTGTGTTTATTCAAAGTAAAAGCGTGTCCCAGAAGAATAATTGTCATTGTTAACTTTATATATAAATATACACCTTCCACACGCAAAGTATATACACACGTTACAGAACACTACTTAATTTCTTTTTTAAACCAGACGTTTGGATTTATCGCCACCAATTGTGTAGTCATGTGGTTAAGTATTGGTACCTGTTCTTGGAATTGCCAAATTAAATTTCAGGAAAACGTGATATATGTGCATGCGTAAATATAAATCTCTTCAAATATTTTCAGACTCACCTGGGCGATGCGGTGATGTTGGAGCTTAATAACTCTAGACACTGCCATCTGCATACTTCCAAACACGGCGACCACCTCCAAGATTTTATCATCAAATGAGGGAGCACAGAATATCTAGATCCAAGAAGAAGATCTCAGATCACTGGGATCCATTTTATAAATTCAGTGCGTAATGCTGCTCAGTGACCATGAGAAAATATTTAATGCATTCCCTGTTCATGTACAGTGCAAATGTTGTCTTGTTAACTGATATCCCTGAGCAGCACTAATCGGCTCTCCACAAACACATGCTCAGTTTCATAAATGAGTAAAATAAGTCACTGAGTGGACTTCATTAAAAATGACACAAGGATACAGCATTAGCCAACGGCTTAACGTGCAATTTGCAGATTTTTACATTACATTTCTGAAGTAGATTCACTGTATGTCCAAGACCACAGGCATATCAGTGCTCTGTGATATTCTATTTAGACTCTTATGTCACGCCTTTCCTAATTCAACATGAATTAATGAAATTGCTGAAGGGTTTATTGTCTATTCTTTGGATTATATTTAAATATAATAAATTATTTTTTTTTCCAAATAGGTTTTTCATATGGCTCAATCAAGCACGTGTAGAGGACATATTTGGGGTCACTTACATCATCCTCTTTGGTCCCACCCCAGAAGTTGGTTCCTCCAGCATAGCTGGGTATATTCAGCACAGCAATCCCTTGGAGACTGGGGAGCGGGATGTACTGTCCATCACACTGCAAATGACAACGCACAGTAATGCAACATTCCAAACACCTCTTCAAAATTGAAATGGGCAGTCAGTGATGAAACAGTATGAACATGATTGATTACACCATGTTACACCATGAGGAGCCCATATTAAACAACTGCATGAGTAATGTTGTCTAGAACAGCCAGAGTATTTTTAGTTTTCATTTGTTATATAATTATAATGACTTCTAATTAATACTTACTATATGTGATAATAATAAGTACTGCTATTGTAATCTATGCAGAGGCCAGCAAATACAGTTCTGCATTTGCAGTGCAAACAGATATTGTTGACATTTTACCTCTAACTGCACTTTCTGCTCCAGGTTCTTGTATGTCCTCTGAAGCAGCTCCTTGGTGCCTAAGACCCCATACCACATCATGTTCTTGGTGCGGCTCCTATCACAAATAATATTTTAGCACAGTTTAAACATGTACATGGCCAACTGCACTTTATGGACACTCACATCAACACTTTAATTCTGTTATTACTGTAAATAAGATTTAGAATTTTTTGTATAGATTTAGAATGTTTATATTGTGTTTTTATGGCTGTGCTTGAGAGAAACCATCAACCGGAAACAAATTCCTTGTATTTGCACACACATATACTTGGCCAAATAAAACGATTCTGATTCTGATAAAATCTTATGTAAATATTCTCATTATGATTTCACATAGGCCTATAAGTTAAGGTGGAGAGTGTCTGACCTGCATTTTTCAGGATGCTCCTCACGCTTGTTGTTGAACTCCAGTGAGATTTTGGCATCTAGGCCAATGCCAAAATAGTTGTTCATGACACACTTTTCCAAATAGCCCTCTCTATGATAGAAAGCAGGTATGAGCATGCCAATCATGACACAACATGTAGAAATAAAGACGTAAGTTAAAAGATCTTACAGTGGATCCAGGTCAGGGTCAATGAAAGGCGTGGCTCCAAATGGGTCAATGTTGGCAAGCAACATCTTACTTATGATCGAGCTTCCAGCTATGGAGGCGGCAAGGCCTGCACGTAATCCTAAAGACCAAAAGACCAACAATGTTGCAGAGAAGCTTCTGTAAAGAATGTTAAGTAAGGGTAAGGGTCCATGTTCTGTGGTGGTATTAAGAAGCACCAAACAAATATTTGACACGAGAGTAAATTCTGTGGTTTAGTATTAATGTCACCATACCCGGGCAGATAATGCGTGTGTTTAAAACCGGCAGGTTCTCCTTGCTTGTGGTAAATGGAGGAATAGAGAAAGAGCCACAAGACTGTGTGCTGCGGCTTATGCGTCTGTCCGTAGGTGAACTCGGTGACTTTGCTACTGCAGAAACAAAGAAATGTGGCTTTAACATCTAAGACACATCTACAGACAACAGAACTAAATAAACTACACTAAAGAGAGACAAGTATTCATATTTTTATTTAATTTAAAAATCTTAGAATTTACAAACAAAATCATTTGACTTTGTACTAAATATGCACAAAAATATGTTCTAAAACAAGCATGCACTATGATAAGTAAGCTGATAAGTATAAGGTAGTTTTACAAAAAGTAAACAATACTAGGTATAAATGCATTGTCTAGAGAGATGTCATGCTAAGACACTAAACATGCCTTTAATCTCTGTCAAGTATGCTGAATAATGTTCAAATTTATGTCACAACTACCCATGCTTGGACAACTGCATCAAGCAAGATGTTGCAACAGGTTCTGAGACTAATAATAATGAAGGTAAGAGAGAAGCCAGAAGCCCATTGATTGCATGACAATCTGTAAGCAGCAGAAGCAACAGAAAGAACATAAACAAGTGTACTACAGCGCTAACACATCTATTTCTACATCCCCGAACAAAACGGAACGACAGAGATACACTGTAATAGAAATTTGCAAATAAGAATTTAGACAAATCAGAACTCCAGAAAAGCACACAGGTCAGCTGAAACAGAAGTACAACTGGCTGACAATAATTGAGCTTTTTGGAAGAAAAGAGTTTGATCCCGAACCCACGGAGCACCAAACCAACAGGGGCTTTATGATGTGGAGTAGCTCTACAAAAGGTACTGGTGACATACAAAATCGCAAAAGTCGCACAAAGAAAAGCGAGTTTCTGAACATATTTGAGGGAGAATTGAATCTTTTTCCGCAAGACCTGTTTCAAAAAAATGTGAATGATTTTGCATGGCTGAAATAATCTGACTTGACCTATTATAAATGTATAAATTTAGGGATTAAGGATGATAAAAATGCAAGTAAAATAATGCAACCAAAACTGAAGGCGGTTCGTAAAGAGGAATGCGCCAAAATTAAAAGTCAATATTGCAAAATGCAAATTAAAGCTTACAGTAGACAGTTTTTAATCTTTTGTGACCCACAACAGCTTTGCAGCCAATTACTTTTCATTTATGTTAATGTTATTAACGTGTGGTCTTGAATATTTATCCACTACTTTTTATTGTTTATGTGTAATAATGCATAATTGTTTCTTCATACTTATAAATACACTGTAAGGACATGGTGTGTATACATTTGAACTGGCATTGAAAAAATTTACAAAAAGAAAATTGCCTGAATATATATTTTTCCCACACTGTATTATGGAATTAGAACAACATAAACTGTGTGTCACTGCCCTTTCAGACACTGCATCCCCACACAACTGAAGTCATGGGAAAGCTGGAGTGCCAAAAATAAGACACCAAAAACCCAAAAGATTGTACATGACAAGAGAAATTCGGAGTAGTATTCTTGGCAATAACATTCTTTCAAGGCATTTTATCAAACAACACAAATAAATCTGTGGATGCTTAGTCATGGTGTGTAGTGTTGTAAAAGTGCATTTGAGCTTCAGAGCTATTTAGCAAAGCTTCAAGAACCAAATTACATAAATGCACACAGCGCAACTGGATTGCCAACCCTGCTTAGAGTAAAAAGGTGTCACCATAAAAAATCAGCCAACCAAGAAAAAAAGCTTTGAGCTGAAGACACAACCACAAACCCCAAGGGACTGAGTGCAGTCTAGAAATTACACACGCAGCCTCTCATTGTCTCCTGGACATGATCAAGTAGGAAACTGTCCTTTGCATAAACAGGAAGTACCACTGTCCGGCATACAATTACGTATTCCTTATAGAGACAAATATCGCACATAGCCTGTGGGACACACACTTACAATATACATGCATACAAGCCAAAAACCTGTAAACAGAGCATTCAACCCTATGTGGTCGGTGTGGTGTGTTACACCAAAGGACAAGAAACCATATGTCATCTGTAGTACATGTGCAAAAATATGCTATAAGAAAGAATGTAATGCTACTGCACAAATAATATATTATAATTTATATTCGAATTTTTTTTCCATAGCATATTGATAATGCAAAGGCATGAAGTTTATAACAGGCTTTTAACACTAGGGGGCAGCATAACTATCTGTTCAGAAGGGCTTAAATATTCTTAAATAAATATTTTTTTCAACCCTAGATTTTCAACCCTAGCTGCACAAGTTTGGGGTGTATGGACTTTTTATAGTGGCTGGATAAGTAGGTGTAAGCTGAACTCACAGGGCAGTGCCTCCAATTCCTTAGTGTCCTCGTCCTTCTCATTGTCCTTATTCTCTTCCTCTGTGTCCTTTTTGAAGTCTGTGGGGGACTGCAAGTCTTGCTCATCAGTATGGGCATTCTGTTCATCCACCACTAGAAGAAAGAAAGAAAGAAAAAGGAACATCACATATGCAGTGCCACTTATTCCAGTGTCTTGGTGAAAGTGAATGTTTACCGTCTAAGCAAAAACCAAAACTGGAAAATAAATACGTTGTTGTTGTTTGTTCTCAGTTTTATATTAGTTTTAAAATATGAATGTTTGAGGATTCACTTTCTAGCTTGCTGCTCTTACTTTTTTCAGCTTGCTCAATAATCTGCCGAACTGCTTTCTTCAGACTGTTTGCACGGAGCATGAGCTGCTCCCGCGGCCTGAAAAGCTTGTGAGGAGAGTCCTTCTCTGTCACATTCTCTTCCATCTTCTCTTTCAGTTCTGTGAGAGACTCCTCGCTCAGGTCCTCCTCCTCCTGCAGCTCCTCTTCCTCCAGCTCTTCTTCTACAATGGGGGGAGTGGTGAGAGAAGGAGGCCTCATGGCCTGGGCTTCTGTGTTCAGCGTCTGCAGCAGTAGGTCCAGCTTTTCATTCAGAATTCCACACTGTGTGAGAGGAGAAAAGCCTCTACAGATTTAGTCTACTGTAAATCCTGTAATTTAAAAGTAGCTATAATGCAATAAGGAGCTTCAAATTACATGTGAGTCATTACACAGGGATGTCTTCTCAGAATAACTAAACAAAAAACAGTCTGCAACTACAAAATACGAGACATTATGCTTTATCATTTTAACTGGTTTACAGTGTAGTCTTGTTTATTGTTTGTTTGTAATGTTAACTAGACCTCTATGTAATTACATCAAGCAGTGTATTTGCCAAGTGAAAATAAAGATACCTGCCTTGTACCTTAAGAATATGTGCAAATGCTGATGATATGTAGTGACCTTACTTTCAAAGCCATACTTTCAGCCTCTTCTGTGCTCTCTGTGGTCTTGTCGTAGGACTTCCCCACCTTGGCTACAAAGTCTTTCACTGTTTCACACAGAATCCTAATGTAGAATAAATATATGCACTCATTATTCCCCCCTCTGTAGTTCTGTGAGCTGAATGAGTGTGTCAGAACACAAAGGCAGACCATACAACACAGGTAGACTCACTTTGCTGAGGATATGACCACAGAGTGCTGATCTGAGTTGAGGATCTTTGTGAGATGAGCAGCAACTGAATCCTCATAATCTGTTATCTGAAACTTGAGCCAAACAGCATCTTGTTATGCAAGAGCGGAACACTGTCTGTGGCAAAATGACTGTTTGACTGGAGTCACTGGAGGCTATGTGTGGACGTTAGTGTGTGTTTTTCTTTTGGGAGCAGGTACCTGGCAGTCCTCTGCCTCCTCAGGTGTGGCAGGGCAGCTGTGTTTGGGAGGTATTTTAATCTCATACGTCATTATACTCCACCTGTGAAGAGCAAAGAGCAGCTGCATGCTCAGCCAGCGCTGCTAAAAACACACGCACGACAGAACAGCTACCTGTATTCTTTACACTCAATTGAGTATTGCTGCAAACATTTTATTTGGGTTTGTAATATAAAGTGTCTGCTGGGACTTAAAACTGGACTAGGTAATATTGTGGTGTATCAGAAAAAAATAATTCCAGTTTCAATGTATTTAATGAAGAAGTCATCAAACAGGGCAATAATTAATAAATATACAAATGAGGCCCAACACTGCATTTTTCATGGGCAACCAGCTTTTGATTTTCAAATGCACAGAGATAAATGTAAAAAATTCTCAAGCGATTCTAGCGTCACCATTTAAATTGACAGAATTAAGCAGACTTTTTTATCCAAAGCGACTTCCATTCCCTAACTACAGGGGGCAGTCTCCCTGGAGCAACTTGGGGTTAAGAGTCTTGCTCAGAAACCCAGTGGTGGTGCAGAAGGTAGGATTTGAACACTTGACCTCTTGGTCCAGATGCACTAGGCCAGATCCACTAGGCCAGCACCACCCCATAGACAACATGAATAGCAGCACATATATTAGAAGAACTTTGCATTCTGATATCCATTTTGCTTTGCATTTGATTCTATGTAACTGACTTGAGTGACAGTTGGATTTGGCCTGTCAGTTACCTCATATTTTCTGGGTTCGGAACTCCACAAAATGGTCACTGATATGTAGACCTACTTTACGACACTGTCTGGTGAAAAAACATTAAGGCACAGACATGCCTCCCTACCTGTCCAGCATTTTGGTGCTGGCTCGCTCCAGTTTAGCCAGTATCTGAGGGAGCTGTGTGTCATCGTCACAGGACGGTCCCCAGCCAAGCACCCGTGCCAGGTCATTCCCCGTGCCAAGAGGCAGCACACCCAGCTGACACTGTAAACAGTAGCACAGACCCTCAGCAAACTACGTTTCTCTTTCAAAAACATAATACAGAACCCCCAGGTTTTACACGGATCAGTAGTTGCAGAGTCATGCATATTTGTTCTGAAAACCTTATTGATATTTGAATGTAGAAATCTCCACACTAACACGGAAAGTGCAGATATTATCCATATTTATTTTTGTTTATTCGAGGCAATATTATTTTTTAAAAGGATTTTAGTTGTAAATTATTAAGAAATATATTGTACTAATTTTGTGATATAATTATTGATGTAAGTTCAGCTACAATTTCATATAAAATATAACTGTATTAATGTTTTTACACTGTCCGGAGAACACAAAGAAAGCTTGTCTTTCGTGTCATTAACAGGCTGCTTGATGCCTGAGGCACAGATAATCTCAAGTATTCTTTTTATTCTATTTACAAAGCGCCATCAATATATCTGAATTAAAACATATATATTTTCAAACTAGAAGATTAAAGGATTCTAATGGCATTACTTAAATGTTTCTAGGACAAAAACTGGCGAAGCTTTAGAGTTTCGGAACAGTCAAAATATCCCCCAGGAAGGAGCTCCAAATTCGGCTTTACCTTTATATGTTCATTAAAGGTTTGTATTAAATTAAGGTTTTTTTTACCATATAGGGGATATATTTTGGGTTTACACTATGAAAATAGGCCTTTTAAGACATTTTTTACCAAAATACAACAACGTGATTTTTCACTATTCACGGGTGCTCTTGGTTTCTGTATTTTTTATTTCTACCATGACTTTGTCTTTGCTGACTTGAATCTATTAATATAGAAGGTAAACTTGGTGAAAATGTGCATAAATCGTTAAGTAAATTGTATAGCAAAACAGGAAAGCAACTTGATTTATATCAAACAACCAAAAAGCAGAAGACAGTAATAGAAACATAATGTGGAAATAAAATTTTGCCAGGAAACAAATATGTAATAAGTTTTATTAATGGTTTGGTCAAGTTCATTCAAGTTTATACAGTTATTCTGATTTATAATACTAACTTTTTAGGGAATCTGTGCATTCAAATGAATGAATAAATACACAGGTATTTAAATAGATTTACATTTATGCTAACAACTGGAATTTTCATTGTTAAACTGTATAACAAACTAACAAAAATCTACAGCAAAACAGAAGTAATAACTGTAATTAGACTGTTTGTTAATTACCTGTTTATGAAGATTGAGTTTATCAATTTCAGACAAGACCCAGCCAACACTACCATCTCCACCACACACAAGGATTCTGAAATTATCAAATTTCTGAAACAGGCGTAATCTGTAAAGCACAAACAAAGAATAAAGAAACATTTGCAGAGGTGCCAAATTTATTTGATCAAATTTAAGACAGCGAGTCAGGGTCACTCACTAGTTTCAAAGTGACTTACCCTAAATGAGGTCCACCATTGACAAGGTCAAAGACCTGAGCCGGGTTGAGCAGCTGTTTAAAACGACGCAAAAATTTCACCCCTTGGTTGTCTCCGCTTTTGGAATTGACAAACACTAGAAGTGGGCTGGCACACGATGGGGGGCAGGTGGCTTTCCAAAAACCTGTTGAAAATTAAAATGCAAAAATAGTCTAATAAGTTTACACTTTTAAGTTAACACTGTTCTTTCTGTTGCTTGGCAACACTAAAATGTCTCTGCAAGCATGAATCACGGCTAGAATATTTCTCCATATTTATTTTTTACACTTGTACACTGTGAAGGAGGGGATTAAGAGTTATGCAACTGCAGTGACTAACAGCACCTTTAAAGAAGTCTGAGTCACTTTTCTGAGACCACTTGTGAATGCTAATTGACATTTCCCTTTTCCACCAAGGCCCACAGCTTTAATGCAGATGAGGTCCTGAGTGATGACACATGCTACACATTCTAACAAGATATTTAAATAAATTATTTAAAATCAAATAAAAACAGACAAGAATACACAAAATTTCTACCAAGTCAGAATTTTTCACAACGGTGGTGAAAGGAACCAGATGTCTTAATGCCTACATCACAGAAAACTGCTTCATCAATTGCACTTTCTGAAGCCTAAGACTTTTACTACTGTTTTCAGAAGGCTTTGGCCTAGACATGCATGGCAGAAGGAAACATGTGTGAAGACAAAACAGTACTCAAATGAACCGTCATTTTTCAGAATTACTTACTACTATTTTTAAATGATCAACAATACATACTAAAAGTCATGAAAACATGCACATTGAAAAAAGAAAACCATTAAATTAAATAAAAATAAAAAAGCTGCATTAGCGTTATACAAATTGTGAACCCTGGCTCCTTTAATCACCAATGTAAAAAAGTTTCTGTACAATCTGCCATTTTACACTCTATGTTTATTAGTGTAGATCTCAGCAACTGAAGGAACAAGGGACAAACAGCAGCTAAGAAGAACAACAAAATATGTTTGGACTCCAAAGAAAAGCAATTGGACAGTCTTCCCAAAATATTTTTGTAAAATCAGAATCAAGATGTATCCAGCAAACTTGCTTGCCTGATATTTTACAATGTTTTACAATTACTGCAGTGTCTCCTGTATATGAGAATGAGTGTGAGTGTGTGTGTGTGTGTGTGTGTGTGTGTGTGTGTGTGTGTGTGTGTGTGTGTGCGTGTGTGTGTTTTCAAGCAGGGCTGAGAGTAATCACGTGCTGGCAGCATGTGCACTAAAGCAGCATCTGAGCAGGCCAGTTTCTGCAGGCCTCAACCCACTGTGTTTACGAGATTCATCATAGCCTTGAACTAGACGGATGTCAACATATCCTTCTTGCTCTGTGTGCATAACTGTGTGTATAAATGCGAGGGCATGTGTGTACATACATGTGACATGCATTCATCTCAGTGCACAGTCATGTGACTATGCCCTGTCGGAACATACTGATGGTTTGGGCAGATGCGAGTGGGTGGATGGACATGGCCTTGGCTGCTGTGGGGGAGACAGTGGACCCCTAGGGGTTTAGTCCATGTCCCCTTCTCTTTTCTGCCTCTTTTCCTTGCTTTTTTTCTCCATCCCTCCCTTACTCTCTCCCCTCTTGCTTTTCTCTCTCTCAGCTGAAGGAGATCGAGTCACGAAGCTGCTGCACGTGCCAAGAGGCAGCCTGTAGCCAATTAAGATACAGCTCTGAGGTGGGGGTTCCCTTCCACGTGAATTATTGAGGACAGAGGTTGCACAGGTTGCTTAAGGAATCTCCTACATTATACACCATTTTAATTCTCATACACACACACACACACACACACACACAAACACACGATAACTCACACCCCTTCCCTTATTTCCTTCGCAATCTTTCAATCGATGATTCAAACAGCCAATTACTGGGGCCACGAAGCAATCCAATAATATAGTGCTATCAGAGAATTGCATCGCAGCCATTGATTTCCATTGCATTTGCGTCTGGTCTCCCGTTGATGTTTACTTCTGATTCACACTCCTTCAATTAAAGCAAGAGGCTCTGAAAGCTGAAATCTCCCTCATGAGGCTTTGAGCTCAAATCAACCGCATCCTTAGCCATCACACAGGTCTGACTGGACGCACGCTAAAGTGGAGGCATGACACTAACCTCACAGCATGGCACGCTATTAATAGACCTTCACAGCACCAGCTGGGAGTCAATCAGCTCCAAATAGCAATTTTATTTAGCCATCAATAAAGAGCTGTGTGCAATTTCCTGGGAAGCACATCTCCAGTGGCATATGTGCTAAGATGAGCTGAAAAACATTTCAGGGACAGACCCTCCACAGAAGGTTAATAATGCGGGGGAGGAAAGGGGGGAATGGAGAGAGAGAGAGAGAGAGAGAAAGGGAGAGAGCTAGAGAGACAGAGAGGGAGCAAGTTAATAATGGAAAGAGAAAAAAATAGAGAGAGAGAGAGAGAGAGAAAGAGAAGGACAGAGAAAGCGTGAGAGAAGGGGGAAAATGCCACTGTTTGCTTTCATCTTGATTTTTCCGTGCTCAGGGTCTACCAGAGGCCGTTGTGTTTACATGCACAGAGGACAATTTGCTTGGAGGAAAAGTGACTTTCCACGAGGCGCTGGCACATGATTGCTTACTCGGGGGCTATGTAAAGGGACATTACCATACAGCACGTGCTGCTGCGACTCCAGAGAACACATCCTCCTCCTCCTCCTCCTTGACTATTACATGACAACCACTCAGATGAGCCAGTGGAGGTAACATTAATCTTACCAAAGGTGAGGAGAGAGCATAAACAAACAAAATAAGCTACATCTCCTCCATATAAAAACACACCTGCACACACTTGCATACACAGAAAGATGCACAAGCAAACGAAAAACAGCCCACCATTAGTGCATTGACTCTGCTTCAGCAATTATGCATTTAATAACAGCAATGAGAAAAAAACATTCACTGAAGTAGCTTATCAACAACAATAATGTGGTCATTAAGAAGCGTACCATCTGAGTCAATACTGTTAAGGGCAGTGGGGGGGATGATGGACACTTTGCACTGGCCCAGTGGACACTTGCGTGGGTAGATGTCCATGCAGGCTGTGTGCACCTGTTCAAGCAGAGACACACTCCGAGTTTCAGTAACACAAACTCACCAAGACATATCACTCAAATAAGGTTGTCTGCTGGACCTATTACCTTTAACCTTAAACATTGTCACAAACTAGCTTTTGAGCTATTTATAATATATAAGCATATTCTTCACACTTCAGTATATGTTTTGTTATTTTGAACAAATACTAATATTTACTTCCTCTTAAAACATTGAAGTAGATCTAATATTGAAATTGTTCTTCTATTATCACAGAACACAAGCAAGTCCCCAAAGTGCAAAATCCACACAATGGTTCATCTAGAAAGTGTGTATTCTCACATAATACATGAAATGGGATCTTTAAGTCAAATGACTATACTTTATGGTAATCCATGTGCTTTCATTACTCTATGTTCTCTAAGGATTTTAATGAATTTAAATGGAAACTTACTGCAAGAGGTTAGACAGGCTAGCCTTTCGAAATCACTTTAATTGCCAGTGATAATTGAAAATTTGTGGTCAAAAATTATAGATTTAAAGTATAAGTAATTCTCTATAAAACTAACACATTAATTAATTAATGTTAATTAGTTAGTGAGCACTAAGA
Source organism: Ladigesia roloffi (assembly GCA_037577295.1). Classification (NCBI taxonomy): domain Eukaryota; kingdom Metazoa; phylum Chordata; class Actinopteri; order Characiformes; family Alestidae; genus Ladigesia; species Ladigesia roloffi. The sequence continues at coordinate 11,134,264 of JBBKCR010000002.1, read as the reverse complement.
CTTCTATGATATGAAGAAGATGAATCTCTTACCATAGCTTTGCACCAAAGGCAGCGCCAGTCTTGCAGGCGCAGCACGCTGCCGCACGTTTTGTCACACACAGCACACTTGGCACTAACTGGCAGGTTGCCTTCCAGCCACTGGTGTGGCATCGCAATCTATGAACAAAAAAATGACACTGAATTAAAGTGGATGAGTGTTTCTTCTCACTATCCTCTCTAAAATGTTCTCTTCTTTCTTCTCCCTCATCTGTAGTTTCTTCCCTCCCTCCCAAAATGCAATGGGCTGAGACTCACCCCATCTTCATCTTCTATGATGTCCTTCCCAATGGAGGCTAGTGTGGTCCACTTACAGTTGTTAGTGGCCCTGACGGCACACCTTTTGTGGGCTTTAAATTTACACACTGCAAGAAAGAACAAAACACTCTTGAGTCTGCCTAGTCTGAAGCCGTGAGGAGCTTCAATACAGCAAAAAAGCTCATTGTTTTCATAAAGAAGGTGTGAAAACATTATCATTAAAATAGCATCATAAAAATAGATGCAAATCAAATTACATTAGTTAATGCTTGTCTGGGCTGGATAAAAGGAAAGTAGAAGTGTAAAAGTGAACACACAGTGTGGCTAGAGGCAAAAGTTATCACACTCCAAACACACAAACATGCACATGGTGTTCCCCTGCCCACACCACTGCTGTGGGTGAGGTCCAATAAGCTAATGGCTGGCAGCGCTTCGTTGATTTCCTCAACCAAATTGCATTGCAGGTTTAATCAGATTAGGAATGTTCATCTCGCTGTGTCTACAATGAAAATTAAGTGGCTGATTGATTGGCTAGCATCCTCTGCGGTACCACTGCTGGTTCCACACCCACATTAACAAACTGCACACTGAGGCATTTTTCAACACACACACACCTCAAATGTACCTCAACTCAAATGCAGATAGCTATAACCTAATGAAAACCAGCACACTTCAAAGCTGTTAATCTATTCAGGTTGGCTTCAATACCTGCCTGACTAACAGTCAAACAAAGAAGTTGAAGCTGCACTGAGAATATGTAATGAACTGAATGTACTGAATTCAAATGAAGTTTAATTTCTCCTTGAATAAAATATGAGTGCTATAGTGAACCTGATATACAGTGGGGCAAAAAAGTATTTAGTCAGCCACCGATTGTGCAAGTTCTCCCACTTAAAATGATGGCAGAGG
>JBBKCR010000002.1:11098256-11109064 GCA_037577295.1 Ladigesia roloffi | reverse complement strand
ATTAAAAAGTACAGAGCGGACCTTTTCACTGACGTCATGACGCAATAACGTGCACTTGCTAGCCTGTTCCATTTACGCATTCTCCGCGAATACTTAAGAGGAGCCTCGCCTAGCCTCTGAAGGAAGTGACTTTGAAGGACGTGTCCTGCCAAGGAAGTATCCTTGACAGGCCAACTCACAGCAAATCAATTCAGCACACAAAGGGTCCGTCCATGCTTGTATGTTTGTAAACATGTGGGAGGGCTCTTTGAAACCCTTAGACCCTGAGCTATTGCTTAAAGAAAAGAAATTGACGTGACAATCCTCCTATTACAGCTAAAAACATATGTTTCTGGGCGGGAACTGTATACGGGAAAGAGTTGGAAGGGGTGTGTCTGTGTTGCGATTAACCCTCCTCACACCACGACACGAGTTCATGAACATGAGTGTCGTAATTTCGATTTTGTATAATATATCGTTACAGCCCTACTAAACATGACACAAAGCTGGGGCTGGCATTTAAAAGCTACAAGGTGGGAATTACCAAGTCTCTGTCTATGTAATTATTTTCCTTTTGAAAGGAACAATTCAAATTCAAAGACAAAGTTTCTATCTTTTTCCACTTGAAATTTAGTCAAGACTGTCAGCATGGCTGTTCCAAAGCGGGGGTGCTGTTCCTTGGCATAAGTGAAGGAAGACAGAAGTGGGTGGGTAGATGTAACTGACCTGAGGGGTCATGTTGTCAGTCAATTTTAGTAGAGCTGTCCTGTCATTTCACATTATACTGGCCCCCACCAACGATTAACAAGAGCTACAGCTCTGGAAGCAGTCATGCTTCTTCCTGTCCATTCATCTACAAATATAGCAGGAACATTGAAGAGAGAGAAAAAAAAACAGTAATCCACAGACATATAGGGGAGGGAGGCTATTTATAGCATAGGAAATATGCTCTCTGTGGGGAGAATTGCAAACAGAGACACAGGCTTCGATCTGACATCCTGGTGCACAGCTGTGTCAACTTAAACAGCAAGTCAGTCCACCAGCACACTCACTTGCACCACACGACCATTAAAGTGTCCTACTCCGATCTACAATAACACTGTTGAACTGATGCTGCATTTTAAAAAACACACCTCCTCACTCTTTACTAATATGACAGTTAAAACTGCTACACAGATGACACTGCACTCAGCTCAGTGTCAAAACTACTGAGATCTGGCTCTTCAAATTTGCTGAATTTTGATATATGAACACTTGGAGGGGGTTGTAAAAATATGGTTAACCATGAGGGGAAAATAAAAAGTCACTGGCTGATATCAGTATTTCATAAATAACAGCTTTTCCACAGCAGTTAAACTTCCCTCTATTCCAGTGGTTCCAGCCACCACAATGCAAAATAACAAATAACAATAGTGGAACAATTGAGAAACACATTGTTACATGTCATAACAAAACTGGGAGTTAGTGACCTCATTCAAGTGTGTTGAGTCGCCCAATAATGCTATGTTTGTGTTCCCTCAAAAAGACGATTAAATATGCGCTAGCTTCCACCCTCTTTGTGTTTGTAATGGGGACAAAAGCCTGAAAATGAGTTTATTCAGCTTTAGAATATTGTCACCTGAAATGTATACCCATGTACAGGGTGGGCCATTTATATGGATACACCTTAATAAAATGGGAACGGTTGGTGATATTAACTTCCTGTTTGTGGCACATTAGTATATGTGAGGGGGAGAACTTTTCAAGATGGGTGGTGAACATGGTGGCCATTTTGAAGTCGGCCATTTTGGATCCAACTTTTGTTTTGTCAATAGGAAGAGGGTAATGTGACACATCAAACGTATTGGGAATTTCACAAGAAAAACAATGGCGTGATTGGTTTTAACATAACTTTATTATTTAATTAGCTATTTATAAGTTTCTCTTTGTTTACAGCCATTGACATGTCGCAGAGGTTAACACGTGAATGGTGAAGTTAACAAACAAAACCACCGCTATTGGTTTGAAACTAACCCACATTGGATAGATCCCTCCAAGACTGTTGGAACAACAAAATTGATGGTATGGTGTGGTATATGGGGTACAAAGATAGTGGGACCATTCTTCATCAATGGAAACCTCAAGGCCACTGGACATGTGAAATTGCTACATGATGATGTGTTTCTCTCTTAATGCACTGAAGCTGGCACGTTCCCTGAGTTTTTCCATCAAGGTGGTGCACCACCACATTATGGGTGACAGGTCCGAGGATAACTAGATGAACAGTTTCCTGGAAAGTGGATTGGCCATCGTGAGCCAGTTGAATGGCCCCCAAGGTATCCCGTTCTGACCCCCTTAGACTTTTATCTTTGGGGTCATCGGAAGGCAATTGTCTATGCTGTGAAGATACGAGAGGTGCAGCACCTGAAACTACTGATACTGGAAGCCTGTGCTAGCATTTCTCCTGCGGTGTTGCTTTCAGTGTGTGAAGAGTGGGATAAGAGGGTTGCATTGACAATCCAACACAATGGGCAGCACATTGAACACATTTTATAAGTGGTCAGAAACTTGTAAAGCACACCATTGTTTTTCTTGTGAAATTCCCAATACGTTTGATGAGTCACATTACCCGCTTCCTATTGAAAAAACAAAAATGGCCGACTTCAAAATGGCCACCACAGTCACCACTCATCTTGAAAAATTTTCCTCACATATACTAATGTGCCACCAACAGGAAGTTAATATCACCAACCATTCCCATTTTATTAAGGTGTATACATATAAAAGGCCCACCCTGTACTTTATTATCTGTAGATATTTTTGACTAAGATAACACATCATAGATAAATGTTGAGATTGGGCCCACTCAAAGTATGGATAAACATGAGCTATATTTATGAAAACTCTCAAGGTGACTGATGTTTACCCAATCATCCTCCAGTTTAATGCTCTCAATTAACAAGCTTGGGCCATCTTGGGCTCTTAGTATTGTAAAAAACTACAGACGTGCAGTAAGAGCGCCAAAGAAAAGCCTTCAAGCACTCATCTGTTTTTATGCACTCTGTATATAAAGCACACAAAAAAGTTATTCCTAATTGACTGTACTACCACAAATAACAGACCAACATTTATTCTGTACAAATATATATACTAAACATGTGATCATGTGTTCAAACATTTCAAAGCTTGAATGGACCTCAGCTGTTAATTATGTAATCAAAAATAATTAAGAAAAAATGTAACAGACACTAAAATATAATATCAGTTTTGCTTAGTTTGCAGCTTTTTAAAATCAGATTTAGTGTGACATGCTTCTATTGTTTTGATGCAGACCTGCAAAAACAAATCGATGAAATCAATAAAGGGGAAGTATTTTATTGATTTCATTGATGCAGTGTTGCAGTCATTATATACATGCATAAAAATATTTTTCCTTAAAATGCTGTCGTTTTATGACCAAATTCCCACAATAGATTAAGGTGACTGTTGCTACCTAATAAGTAATTTTACTTTGTCCTATGAAATAAACACAAAAGTGAGGATGCAGAAGGCTTTGAACTCCCTAACAGTGTCATAGAATCAATTGAAATTAAACATGCTAAAACAAAAAGAAGATTTTGGTACATTACATACCAGTCCTGTATGTTTAGATGGCCAGGCAATACCATAATAGATGGATAAGCGACACTATCACTGGGCAATTTGCCTAATCCACCTTTACTACAAAAGCACAAGAGTGTTTTCAAAAAGACTGCTTGACTATAATCTCTTCTCCCTTACTCTCTAATATAATGATAATACAGGCACTGGTACTGAAGATAAGTTAATTAATCATTACGACAAATGAAAAATCCATAAATCAAGATATGCACATTTACTGTTCTGAAATAAATCTTACTTAGTTTATCATTGTAACTCCTACAATTTTAAAAGACATTGAGGACACAAAGCCCTGGCTTATTTTAGGTAGAACAGTTTAGGTAGAAGCAATAATGATCTAATGCAGCGGCCCCCAAACTTTTTATCACCGCAGACCAGTCAACCGGGGGGGTGGGGGGGTTGTTTTATTTTTCAAAATAGAACATAGTTTAGTCTCTGATAGTAAATAAAAAGGAAATACTGTAATTTTTAGCACGTGATCCAGGGGTTGGGGACCGCTGATCTAATGTGAAGCTCCATTTATTTATTTATTTTTGGTCTCTGTAGTTCTTTTGCTTTTCTTCATTTCTCTTCCTGTTGCCAAGTAGGACAAGAAGCAATCTATTAATAGTTTGTTTCTTTGCTAAATTGTGAGAAGGAGAACAGCTCTGTGCCAGACAGGACAGAGTAACCCAACTGTGCCATACTGTACACACAAACACACACACACCAGTAACTCTACCACAACGCAACGTGTAACTCCATACCTCAATCCTGACACTGACACACATACACACACACAATAGACAAAGGCGCCAATGAGGGCAGCAGCTGTGTTGAAGGGATAAGAGCACAAAGCAGGAGGTCCTAAGAAAGTGAATGAAGAAAACAGGCCTCCATCCTGTCCCTGAGGATATCCAGCTTCAGTATCGCACTCACTGGCACACGTCTGCAGTGCCTGCACCACCCACCCACGCACACACACTTATATGCACGCACGGATGCACAAACGCACGCACACATTCACAGAAAATGCCTATTGCCCCTGGGTATGATCTAGGATTTTGGGATCTAGGAGTGAACCTGAACTGAATCAAGGGACGAAAGTTCACTTATTTAAAAAATAAGCATATATCACCTCATTGTAATCACTAAATACACAGATGAACATATACATGTATATTGGTTTCTTATGGTAAGAGTGTATTTACTTATATGATTTACTTCAAACTGGCCAATATTTTAAATTGTTCAAAAACCAAATATATGTCTGTAGCAAAATTATGCAGATTCTGCTCTCGCCTGATTCAGACGGTGCATCAACAAAAGCATAAAAACTGATGGCAACTCATCTGAGATTGAATTAAAACACATGTTCTCTTCAGACAAGCTGCATGTCTTTACTCTATAGAATAATGAAAGGCCAGAACTATACACAACATTACATACAATTAAATGCAAAGCCAAAATCTCAAGGGAAATCCTGACACACAGCTAAAAGCAAATATATTTACACACACACACACACACACACACAAACACACACATACATGTTTGATTTGCAAACACTTTAAACAAATAAGGTGCTTTATAACAGCAGTGTTCCCTTTAATACAGTAACACAGCTACAGTCAAATATTTCTATATACCACCATGGCATAGTTTTTTATTAGGCATTTGCATCTATTTGATTTCATTTAACTAATTACATATTTGAATTTATTTATTAAAAGTCATTAAAAATAAAAATGAAATGTATGAAAACATAATTTTGGATCAAGCTAAATTCATTTCATTAAAATGTATGAGATTGTTTACAGGTTTATTTAAATATTTATGATAAATCTGCAATTGTACATAAATCTCACATTTAATTGTTTCATTTACATGTGACTGAAAAATATGCCGCACATAAAATGCATTGCCAAATTGATTGAAATTTTGTAAGCAATTGAAATACATAAATCCTTGATATTGAGCCAAATATTCCGGTGAGTGCAGAGTCCAGAGCATGCGTGCCGGAACCATTACTGCTTTATAACCATTATAATCCCCTTCCTCTGAAAAACAGGTGTAGAGCATTTTATTTGCCTATTTCTCATTATTATATAAGTGTTATAAACTGACTATATAAACGGAATAAGCTTCAATGTAGCATTTATCGACAAGGGAACATAAATGGTTACACTGCTTTAAGTAAATATGTTAAAGAAAAGACATAATATCTGATATTGCATATTATTTGTCTATTTTTCATCAGTGACTATAAACTGACTATAAACTGTATTAACTTTAAGTCGGCATTTAACGGGGGGATAGCATGAAACAAAGGACTCAGCTGTTGGTTTGCAACACGGTAGCATTTTTAAGAACACCGGTGCCCACGGTTATAACTATAGCAACAGCAAGATAATATTTATAAATCAGTTAAATTTTTTCTGACTAGCAGCAAAACGAACTTTCAAAATAAGAGTAATTTAAAAAAACTGCAGTAATGCATGATAATTGTTGGCGTTAACGTGATAAGAAGAGTGAATGTAATTTCAAATCATCTACATGCAACTTGTGGCTCATGTAGAATATATAAACACACATTTTAAAAGGTGTAGTCTATGTTTAGTGGCTTCATTTATGGCTAGTGATTGGTCCTGCAAATGGGCGCATTGCTGTGATCTTTTTATCTGTGATACTTTTCCTGTGGGGGTTCTGTGGCAAAGACGCCACACAAACTGCTGTGGCAGGGAGTTGAAAGAACACAGCTTTTCTCTGTTGGTAATCACCCACAGGCAACTCCTAATGGCCAGCACATCAAACTCCCCCACCAAGCTTACCATCCACTGAAGGCACAACCATTATCAACCTACTGCTTCTACAAATGGCCTTGGCTCTAATTGGAAACTAGCACTGGGACAGAGGATTCCCAAGAAAACAAGGAGCCATTTGCATTAATGTAAACCAAACATTTTGAAACAAGATGTAGTGCTTTAATGTTTGGGTCAATATTGACTTCAGAGAACAGACTCTGTGGTCAGAGACCAGACTAAACACTCATTGTCAAAAATTCATTGGTCTTTCAATGCTCATTTAAAGGCAGAGAACGCTCGAAAGAGGCAGTATGTGCTAAGGCATGACGCTAACCAATGGCATGATCTACATCTCTGTGGTGACAGATGGTTCTGTTTTAAGCTTGTGAAAGCCAGATGTATTTTAGGAATGATATGCAAAATTACCCCCAAAAAATATCTTGCCCTATAAAGCTCAAAGCCTACTGTGGCCCACTTTGGAGTAAGTTAACTCTATCGTTTGATGGTGAGGAACTGCTGCAGAGGCATACATTCACACACCTCAAAACAGAGGACACGCAAGACTCTCCAGCTTCATGGGACAGGATGGTGAATTAAAAAAATTGTGAAAATCAGAGAAATCACAGAGAGCAGAGAGACATGTTGCCTCCCTAGTAATGACTCTTCTGGCTTCATGTTAGCAGAGCATGATCAGAGCCTTGCATTATCACAAACACCCTGCTTCTGCCTTGCAAGTTAAAAATACTGCTTTCACTGAAACTTTGCAACATGGCTTTAACTGGTCCAGCAATTACACCTTGTCAAATGTTGGCACATAATTTTCCCATCTTCAGCGACACAGAACCATTGTGTACAGCATGAAGCAGCACACAAGGTAACAATTACACTGGTCAGGATGCTCAAGCGTAGGGAGGAGATCACTGAAACACTGCTATACAGTCAGCAGGGGAGGGAGGGGGAGGAGGACAGCCGTTAAAAACACTTAACAATAAGGCCAGTTCTACCCAACCAATCCTACCCAGCATAAACACACAATACATACACTGCCTCCCATCTGAGATTTTGAACACAGTCTTGTTCCCACTAGACAAACTTGGCATCCCCACATACCTAAAGTCATGTTGCAATCATCGACTGCAACACTGAAAGCCTGTATGTTGTCCACAAAAGGACAGTAGTTTGACTCATTCAACTCTAAAACAATCCAGTCAATCATTACAAAACGAAATCATGTGAGGAAGGAAATGTATCAATCAGGCCCAATTACAAAGAAAATGAAAATTCCATAATGAGGAAAATATAGTGACTGTCCTCCAAGAGTGATTTAATCTGTAATGCTTCACTTTCAGACCCTTGTAAAAAATGGAGGGAGTCACATTTGAATGGAGTAGCTTTGTTTAGTTTTGTGTCACAATACACCAGTAAACAACACTCCGATTACAGGAACCTTAGAAGGCTGATCTTCAATTCCCTGTATTATCAACAAAGCTGATCTGTAAAATACCCACGGTAAATCGTTTAGGGCCTGTATGCAACTATGATGCGTTTTAGGATTTTCATAATGCAAGACAAAAAAGTGCACATTTCCCATTTATGATTTCTCAAGTTCATTTTCTGAAGCACAGTGTACATGGTCAAAGCACTGATATCTTTTTAAATCTGGAGTGCAGGCTGTACAGATAGTGTATACATTATGACATGACTGCTATCAAAGCAAAAATAAATACCAATTTACGTGCTCACCACTCTCACAATCGATGTGATTTCATAGTTTGTATTTTAATTTCATACTCCAGTAGTGTGTATTTTGACAGTGTAATGCTACATATGGCTCTCAGTTCTGAAAACTGCCAAAATGAACAGCAGGAATGCATACAGTCTTCAATAAGATAAATAGGAGGGGATTCCCAAACTCTTTGTGGTTTTTTATAAGCCTTCATCCCAGCAAAAGAATTTCATTTATTATGCTAAAGGTCAATTCTGGCTGCATTTTGTATGGTTGTTTTAACCATTATGGTGTTTACCAGTTAAGTGTAGGGCTACATAATGCATTATCTGCCAATCGTTATTGCAATTTGCCCATATACTGATATATAGGGTGGTAGTAGGGGTGGGCGATATGGCAAAAATTTCATATCACGATTTTTTTACAGTTAAATCACGATTTTGATTTTATTGTCATCTTTATTGTTGACTTTGTAAATATATATATTTTTTTACTATTTTGCAAAATATTTACCTTTATAAAAATATATTCCCAAATAACAAAATACAAACATTTCTAAACTGATTTCAATTTTGCCAGCATGGTTATTTAAAGCTTAAATACTTAAATGTCAGAACAAAATATCAACAAGAACAAGAAAATAAAATGGTAAAAAATTAAAATGGCAACTTATTCAACACAGTCATTTAACATGACATGACAATACATCCTAAGGTAAAACAATAAACAGGAACTTTAAGTTTACATGTATACACTTTATTAATCCTTTATAGGCAATATGTGGTTTCCTCTAAACTAAAATAAAGTGCAATACTGTGTATAAAATGTGATTATATATAAAACAAAAAAGTCAGATTTTAAACCCACATTTTCTACAGTTTTGATGGGAACCATGTCTATTCTGAGGTAAAAGGTAACTGCCTCGGTTATATCTATACATCGCTTGCTTGTCCACACATATGGAGCCTTTCTCAATAGTCTGTCAGAGTGGGTTGTTTTCTTTTGTATACATTGCCACAGCTACTAGCCTCTATACCATGGGTATTCAATTAAAAGTCAAATTGCATTTTGGATTTTTCTTTTCGGTTCCATAAGCTGCAGCGTGTAGGAGGGAGGAGAAACTGGCCTGGTAGCTCCCCCCACCTGTTTTGGCTATAAAAAAATATTCTGATTATGAAAGATGTCGTATTTCAGTGTGTGGTAGCGCATGGAGTGTTTGCAGTTTTCCATGACAGCTCTGTTTGTGAGTGTCACTCTGTTCTTTTTGGAGAAAGTAAATAAATGCTCCCGTTCCAAGGGAGGAAAGAACACTCTGCACTAAACTGTCTCATTTTTGGACCCACTGTTAGCCTATCTGCTAACTGTCACTGGGAGCCCTAACGGTTAACAGCTCAGCTTTCAACCGCTACATTTAACTATCATTAACTCTGCTATTACTAATAAACTGTCAAAATTCATCTCTAACGACTCTGTCACTCAGAACCGTGTATTTATCGGTTGTATTAGGTGGTGGCTACAGTTAGCTTCTTAGCGTCTCGCTTGAATTACACATTCCATCTTAAATTGTGCTTTGATTCACATTACATATTTTAAGGTGGAACGGATATTTCGAGCGAGAAGCTAAGATCACCCGTATTTGTGGTGTTTTAGTCGTTCTGTTTGCTTTTTAAGGTTTATTAGTAGTTTGTAAGCTAAAACATTAATAAATGTTTGCTGCATTTTAACACCCTTTTTCTAAGCCGCTCATGCACTGTATTAACATACAGTTAAAACAGTTTTGTGTCTAATCGAATATCTGTGCAAATGAATGTCTGAGAAGCGCAGATCTAAATGGCTTGAACTGAACTATTTTAGAGCGCTTCGTGAATGTAACCACGGTGACATTTTCCTACACAAATTCATGCTGAAACCTGTGGAAATGCGTTCTGGTGGAAAAGAGATATCTGTGGCCCAGAATAAGGAACCAAAGACGCAGCCGCTTAAGCTGTGGCTGAGAAGGCAACACTATAAGATAAATGTTTTTTAACTGATCATAATACATATTAAAACCGAACTTTGGTTGGTTGAGCGCTGTTTCTATAAGGCAGCCATTTAGTGGACAAGCAAATAGTGTGATTTGGTTGATGGAATGTAGTCTTTAGACGATACTACTATCTCTCTGCTTTGGCAGATCGTCAGTACACAGGTTGTCTTCACGATCTCATATCGTCATATCGCACACCCCTTGGTGGTAGTAGCCTAGGGGGTAAATAACTTGCCTGTGAACCTGATGACCACAAACTTAAAGGATCAAACACCCCCTTTCTGCGATTGTGTCTTTGAGAAAATCTGTCCCTACAACACAAGATTGTAAGGATTATATTAAAAGGCAGCAATATGCAAATTGACCTCTAATTAATCACAGTATTACTGATAGGGTGACAAATCACACCTCCAGGTGAGTTACTTGATGTTCCGATAAATAAATTTTTTTACCCTTAATGGTGTTGGAGTCATGCCAATATTTCTAAGAAAGACACGTGGAAAGCCGTTTGTAAAGCACATCCACAAAGACGCATCCCATTTCGGTGCATCCCTAATTTAAATTTTATAGCTCCCTTTCCATATATCAGTGTTGTGCATGAACTAGTTCAAAAGAACGCGTTCATTGAACACGTTCATATTTCAGTGAACTTTGAACT
>JBBKCR010000002.1:11075376-11098156 GCA_037577295.1 Ladigesia roloffi | reverse complement strand
AAAATAAAATGAACTGAACTTTGAACTAGTTCAAAATTAAAATTGTGAGCTATGAACGGGAACAGTTCACTTTGAGCATGTGTGAACTGAACTTTGAACTAGTTCATAAAAAGTGTGAACTTGCACAACACTGCCATATATAGACTGTATGGATGCACAGTTCACACTGCAAGTGTTTTGTCGGAACGAGCTAACATTACTCGTCCAAAAATCTCAATTTATTACACTACTACTGTTAGTCTGTGGGAAATTCTAATACTTCATTTCAGCTCTTCACATTTAGGCAGACTAATTGGCTACTAATTAAAAGACTAATTAGGCCATTTAACTGCCTACTTGTGAGTCAATTCTTTGAAAATAAAAACAATGTATTTGCAGCTATATACAGAACTGATGAATCAGATAAGTTATATGGACTCTAAGCCTGCAGCATATCCACAATCTTACCATCTGTCCATCCCATTCATGCATTAGACTCATGGGCAGAGCAGGTCTTCCTAACTCAATAAGAAGGCTTGTCAGACATGAGTGCACTTTTTTCTACATTTTGAAAAAAATATTTTCCCTTCTTTCATCATTTTAATAGTGAACTGATCAAGGCAAAGACCGAAGCGCAGTAAATGTAAACCTTGTCTGAAATTTCATTTTATTATTTCTGTTGGTCTAGAGCTTCCCATTTCATTTATCCCTGCACAACATTAATGTGATTTGTGATCAGTGAGGTTGTGACAGGCTCTGTAGGCTATTGTCTACCATGGTATCACTGAGTCCTATACACAATATCTGCTCTGTGCCTTCCAGTTCTAATTGCACTATCGAATTCTCCCATTCCATGCTTAATCACATCACTGCAGATAAACCAGGGGAAAACAGGGTAAACCTAGACTTTTAGTGCATTAACAGCATGGGGGGCTGGTGTTCATTAGGAAACAAAGATAGTCATGCTGGTTACTTGGGTTAATTCTATAGGCTTAGACATTCAGCGTTCATGTATCTTTCATCCAATCCTCCATTGAAGCTAAAGCAAAATGTCTGTGTGCTGTTTTTTTCTTGCAAGATTTTAGCACACTCTGACATACTTAAGAACAGTTAAAAGTGTAGAGCTTTTGTTCTGAAGTCACTTTAGCTGGCATGATTTCACCTTTTCTCTATGCTGATATTGACTCTGTGTGTAGCATCCACTAAATTTACTGATGAATATATTTTTATTTGAAAATGATTTCGCTCTAGAATGAGCTATTTTCAAATACAGAACTTCACCTAGGATTGGCATCTAAGATCAGGCGATCATGCTCAAACCAATGGCGCATTGTGTGGGGATGAAAGACACAGCAAAACATGACATCACACATATATGGTGTGTCCTATTTTACACTAGAGTTGTTACAAGCTTGGATTGGACCTGATTCATTCAGTTTTTTTGTCAAACCCAGCCTTTTCTGCTGATTTGGCCTGATACCCACACTTGGTAGGGGTTGGTGTTATCCCTTCTCTAATCTGTACTACCTCATTTTAACTGATGGGGCAGAAGGTGAAGAGACATACATTTCAACATGTTGTCAAAATACCCCAACAAAACATACATTAAGGTTTTACAAACACTTTACCTATTCTTGTGGAATGCAGAGCGTACCTGATGCTCCATAAGTACAGAATTGTCATTTACGACCAAACCAGTGTTACGACTCTCAAATGGAGCTCAGAGATAAGATATTAAACTGTACTTATAGCTATGGGCCTTGACCAGGTGAAGAAATACCTTGCATGCAGGGGTGTTAGAGGAAAGAGCAATTATCTGCTGCTTAAGTGAGGACAGACAGACCCATCTCTTGATATGTCACTGACATTAAGAGTAAGTTGCCTGGATATGAAGTTACCTGGATATGAATTACTACGCCCTGCTCTGGATTGTAATTTCAATGGTAATATACCATTAATAACACATTTTGTAAAATCTACATTTATGATTATCCTTGGTCTAGGAATTAAATTCAAAAGCTAAAGGATGGGAAAAAGTAACTGAAAGCAACTTCAGCCAAAACAAATAATGCACCTGTAGGAATCATCAAAGTCATACTTCTTAGTGCATATAAATATTAGTACATTTGTCCATGAAGTACAGTTACCACAGTAAATAAAGGGAACTGGGAAACTGACACTTGCTACTCAGACCACACACACACACACACACACACACACACACACACACCATACAACACAATATCTCAGGTTTGTAGAAAACCTGCAAATTGGCTTCACAAATAGACAGAGTGCTGTGTGGGAAACCTACTGAATAAACACAGAGAGTAGCGTTGCTACGGAAACTAAATCTACAAATCATGAGACAAAAAAGAATGGAACAGACCTTTATTTATTCTGTTTGTTTTGTTTTCATGTCTGATATAAACTTTTAAGCCTTATTTAATCCAGCTCAAGCATGACCGAAACGTCCAATCTTTTCTAAATAGTGATGCTCCCAGTTTTCTTGTCCAACACATTAGGCTGATGAAGATATACCTGCTGGTTGCCATGGCATCAGCAAATCAGGGTGAAAAACTGTCAGTTCACCCCTGCAGCAAGAGATTCAGAGCATCTGGACAGCTGTTTGTGTGTGTGTGAGTGTGCATGAGTGTACTTGTGCGCATGTGTGTGTGTGTTTGTGTGTCGGTGGCCGAGGCACAGGCAGGAAGCCTCGGACAGTCTCTATGATGAGCCAAGTTGAGCAAACAATGAGGTGGAACAGCACTCAGAGCCTGCGCGCTCCATTACCGCTAATCTGCACACATCACAGCCCAGTGCGCAGCCTACCAGCCTCCAGAGGAGTCCAGTTAAAACACAGAAGAACAGAGCAGTTACTAGTGCTCTCCTGCAGTTACTAGTTTTTCATTCTTATTAATTATCTGCTTTACTGTACTTTATGATTACCATGTATGCTTGAATTCAGTTTTACATATAACTCTTTTATTGTCTGTAAGGAACTACAACAACACAGGTTACAAGGGTTACAAGGACTCAATGATGCTTAATGTGTGCTATAGGGAGAGCAACTTTTTTTTAAATTGACATACTTATTATTGGGTCAAAGTGATGCAAAAGCCTTGTGTTTGGGTGAAACTAATAACATCTTATTACAGGAAGCTAAAAATCGTCTGTTTAATCTCCTCTTCAAATGTTTATAAAGGGGCATCTTAACAAATGCCACATGAAAAAAATATTCAAAGAGCACATTACAAGTGTTACACTCGTTTAATTTAGTTGTGCCTCTGTGTTGCACTGTCTGCACTGGAGAAACTGTCAGTGACACAAAGAGCAAGGTCAGTAATGACATTTTGACTGGACTCTAACATTCTTGTTAACATTTTTAAAAGCCCCTATTTACCCATCTGGTGTGGCTTAAAGAGACTCTTAATTAACATGTCAAAAGACAGGCCTTCCTAGCATCAGTCACAATCCAGAGCAACGAGCCTCTAAATATAGGCATCTTAAATAATGCAGCGAGGCTGGAGAGCTGCAGTCAATAATTGAGGAGATCTCAACCTGGTCCAAAGTAACAAAAACAACAATAACAAAAAAGCACCTTTTTATGTGGCGTGGTATAAGCGTTACATTTGACTAGCTATCTGATTTTGCAAGGTGGGATCAAGGAGCAGCAAGTCTTTCACTTCTCCAGTCAATGACAAAGAGCACTGGTGCAACTACATGAGCTCGGGCAGTATTTCGAGGTCAGTAAAAGTAGGTTACTTGTCTAGCAATTGGAAGGTGAACTTTCTCTGGTAATAATACTTTTCTGATACATACCACATGATAAGTAATGATAACAATAGAAGAGTATATTTTATACCATTCAGATTCAGCTGCATGATGCCTTATAATAACCATCACCGGTCCAGGTATTGTGGGCTCTTGTGCAGTATGGTATCAAAACTTTTTCTGAATAATTTCCCACAAAGCAATCCTTAATTTATTTTGAATACACGTTTTTATGATGCAGTACACAACATCTAAAACAGGAACAAAAAACAGCCCGTGATTCCACACCATCCAGGTAATAAATCCTCCGTTTTCAACAAGTGGCTAAGCAACAGGTCTGAAACATTTCAGCATGAGGACATCTACTGTTACAGGCTACAACGAGTGAATGGTTTTTGGGTGGAAAGGAGAAAGAAAATATCCTGTTTTGTGTCATTTGTACTGCCATTAAGACCATATAACCTGTGAGCTACCATAACCTGTAGATGCTCGCCATGCAGAATCAGTGTCGTGTCTCAACTCACCACTATGTCTGCAGCATTGATGCAAATGTGGAAAGGGGAAAAAAAAGAAAAACTCCACCTCGGGCGTCAGTGTCAGTGTGGTGGGGGTTCTTCTTACCTTGCTTCGGATCTGTCCAGACGTGGAGACTTTCCTGATGAGTTTCTGCGGCCCCTCTTGCTCGCCCTCGCTGTCGGAGGACTCGTCCACCGGCCCGGCTCCCCCCACGGCCCCCGGCGGCGCTGCGGCTCCTCGGGGCTCCTGCTGAGGGTTAGAGGAGACGCGGAGCTCCGCGTTAGCCCCGCCGAGAGCCGCTCCCTTCCTCTCCGCCAGGCGGGAGCTGCTGCACAGCGGCTGAAAGGAGCCCCTCTTCGCTGTCATCTGCCTCTCTCTCTGTGTCTTTCTCCACTGCCCTCCGAAACACAGGCCTTTAACTCACTTCTCCCTTAAACCAGCACATGGACGACCACCATGCTACCGTGCCCAAGCTTTGGGCATTTCCCCCCCACACTACACTACACACTACACTACACTACTCCCTCTCCCTCCTTCTCTCTGAAGACTATGTATAACCCACAGGCTCTGCCTACATGGAGCCAGAGAGGAAATCTCTGTAGCAGACCCTAGCGGCGGCTGAGCTCTCAGGAAACTCCGACCGTTGCCAGAACTGCAACACATGTCCCCTCCGTCTCACCAGCCTGGAGGACATCTCAAGCGTATCCACGTGCCCAGCACCTCCCTGGCACTCTCCACTTTTTAGCCAGGCCAGCTCCTCCCCAGAAACCCACACTATCAGAAGTATAATATATAATTTTGCACCATTTTGTATTTCTTGACTAGTCTATGTAACATAATCTCTGGCTTTGAAATAATTGAGAACTGCTTTGTTACTCAATGGTATTTCCTTTACCAGGATACATTTAGTCTGGCTACACCTGCCCAGATCAGTCTATTTAGGTATACTTTTTCTTTATTTTTCTGAGTTTTTCTCTATTCCATTCTTGCTCCTCCTCATTTTGTATCTCTTCCTCTTTCCTTGCGCCTTCCCTTCTTTCTAGAAAAACGACTTATTTCTAGAGTAGAGCGTCTTCATGGTGTTAGGCTCTAAAACAACGAGACTTCTGTAATCTGACTAATCTGTTAACGGTCAGTTCCAGCCCGCAGGCGTTACTTAACATCCAAGTAGATGTGATATTATCAACCCAATGTAAGTTAAACGTGTCCCTACACGAGTCCGCTAGTCTGTACTTGTGTTTTAAATCTCACTCCTCACTGAAGTTCCCCAACACAGGAAAGAAATGCTCCTTCTGGACTCCGGAGTAGCGACATTACGGCTCAATTCACATACCCACATCCCCGTTATTTCTCAACTCTCAAAACAATCACTCCTCAACTCAAAGCAGAAACACGATTTTTTACTGCCTCCCGGGGTTTGAAATGTAAGATTCTTACCAGCTCTTCCCAGGCAGGGCTGCGGGTGAACTGGAACTCATCTTCCATAGTTCCACTCCCTCTCTGCCCCACTGCCTCCCAGAACCTGAACCACTCGAGCTTCAGCACAAGTCAATCCGTCTCTCTGGCCGCGACGCCGGGCATACGGGTATACTCTTCAACTGGCTGTTGTTATTACGCCTTTTACTCTCCTCCACTTATCACCTCCCTATTCCTCCACCTCCTCCTCCTCTGCCAGGGGTTTCCAAGGGCTGAGCCTCCTGTACACGTGATAAACGTCAAGCCGTAAAAGGAGCTGCACTGATCTCCACAAGATCATCAGACGTACTCGGTTGCACCATCAAGTAGCTGATTTAATACACTTATTAAATTGACTCTAAAAGAACACGAACACTTAGAGGCTCCAGAGATAAATAATTAACACTGAAGCTCAAACAGCCTAATTTTTTGACGAGCGTAATTAATCTTTTCTATGTAGTAAACTGCTCTCTCTCTCTGTCTCTGTCTCTGTCTCTGTCTCTCTCTCTCTCTCTCTCTCTCTCTCTCTCTCTCTCTCTCTCTCTCTCTCTCTCTCTCTCTCTCTCTCTCTCTCTCACACACACACACACACACACACTCAAACACACACACACATTGTCAAATGTCAGACACACACATTGTCAAATGTCAGAATATATTATATATTAATATCATCAATATTATTTTTTCTCACTAGATAAAGCATTAAATGTTAGAAAAATAGTTATTATAAGTGGTAGTATTAATATTAGTACTAGGATTATTGGAGTTAGTAGCCATAATATTTTTCTTTTTTGTACATATTATATAAGTATTCTTATGTAATTGTTGATATAAACTAGATGAATATAATTAATACTTTTGTTGATATTGGAAATAGAGAATAATAAAGTAATAATAACAGAAACATGAAATATTGCTGCAATAACATTTCTCCTAAAACTATTTAGCTTTAGTGTATCTATTCGTTTATTATTCTTAGGCATTTTAATTAATAAGCGCTGTTGTCGGTTTTCAATTTTGAATCCTCCTTGGAACCAAATACAATTTTTCGTTTCTTGCGGAGGGACTGTGGGACGGACGGGATCGGCACTTATTTTCTTCCGCTATGTCTTTGCGTCAGGAGTGAGGGAGGAGGATATGTCGAGAGAAAAGAGAAATGTATTCTCCTTTTACCGTTTAAAGGACGGTCATTAAAGAACATCACCATGCATTCACGTATCTTGTTCAAAGGCACAGCCTCGGCTGTGGCTGCGAGGAGACTCCGGAATATCCTGGGATCTGTCACTACAAATGGGGGCTGGAAATGCACCTCACGAGAGGTCAAACTACTGAACACCTCCTCAGGTCAGACCATAACACTGCTTCAGATTCAGGTTAATTACGCTGCTGAAAAGCCAGCTTCACGTCAGTAAACCTGCTGACAAATAGCTACGGGTCATATATACTTATGAAAATCTGTAAGTTACGCTACTGAAAATTCAGCTTCAGGTCAGTGATGTTACTTGATGGCCAAATTTAGTTCACTAACAATTCTGAACAAAGCTTCGGGTTCAGTTACACTTGACAAATTAGTTTCAGGTCAGGCACAGTACTGAAAAAAGGCTTCAGGTCAGTGTCACTGCTGAAGTAATCAGCTGCAGGTCAGTTACACTCCTGAAAAATCATTTTCATATCAGTTCCACTACAAAAATCCATCTGCAGGTCAGGCAATGATAATTCAGCTTCAGTAACAATGCTGACAAATCAGCTTCAGGTCAGTTGCTCTCCTGAAACTTGTTTAGACATAAGCTTAGTACAAAACCTCCAGCTTCACTTTCTTGACCCTAAAATATTCTCTGTGGATTTTTATCAAACTTATCCACATAATTGTTTATACATTCCACCTTCCAACGTCGCCCTGCCCATCTAAAAACAGGTAACTTTGCCAGCCTAGTGTACTGGCAGATTGACACTTATTTCTGCTATATGCTGAATGGAACCTACAGGTATTAGTTTGGGCAACATAGAAATACATGGTCTTTACAACAACATTATATATTGTGCTTAATTTGAATAATGCTTTTTAAAATATCATTTCTTGATTTACAGGTGACACCGTGAACATAGGAGACATCTCATTCCAGCTCAAAACACCCAAAAACCCTGAACTTGTTCCAGTAAATCACAGTATGTGCTACTTTGTAAACATTATTTGGGGAAAAAAAATTCTGAAGCCAAAATATATTGTCAGAATGCATTTGCAGTTTGTCAGGTTACATAAACATTAACAATAAAGCCTATTAAAATGTGAGATGTGAAACCTCCTGACATGTTTACTATTAAATTTCTCTATCATCAGGATTCTATTTATTCTTTGGATGTACACCATAATCCTGTATATAGAATGCAATACAGCCTAATTACAAGTCTTTAATCAAACTGACCAAAATAGTTATATAAAATGCATTATTGGTTATCAGCCTGAGCTTGTCTTCTCTCATTTCTTCTGGGAAGGCTTCACAGTAGAAGTTGAACATTAATTGCATTCAAGAGCATTAGTGAGACAGGGACATATGTTGTTTAGTTCTAGATCATGAATACTAATTTAATCTTAAAGGTACTTGATTGAACTATATTCCACTGTTCCTCATTCCAGTGCTCCCCTCTAACACTTGGCACTGGACATGGTGACCTTAGACCTGTGGCTGTTACAGAAAGTCCCAATCTATTATTATTACTTTTCTATTGGAATGTTTCAAGTTGTGTGTGCAGTTTAACGGTTGTGTCATAAACATTCAATAAGAATATGTTATTTATTAATGTATTTAACTGCTTATGCAAATGAAAACGACAGCACATACCAAAGAAAATTTCAGTACAGTCAATTAAGTAGTAGTATTGGTATTTAGAGCACTGCTGGAGTTCACTGTAAATTGGGCAGGTTTTGTATGGGAAACGAATATTCAGACAAATTTCTATTTGATACTTATACTTTGCGTGTACAGTAACTTCCCGCTTTTTGCAAGGGTTATGTTCCAAGAGCACCTGCATATAGTGAGTGAGTTGTGGTTTTTTATTGTGTAAACCCTAAACATGCCCCCAACATGCTCCCAAAAGACATACATTTCATTTTAAACGCATTTGCCATAAAAAATATATAAAGATAAACCCATATCCGAACTGTACAATTTACAGTGAACTCCAGCTGTGCTCTAAATACCAATATTACAGCTTAATTGATTGTACTGTAATTCACGCATGTCCATTTCCTTTGGTATTCATTTGCATAAGCTGTTAAATACATTAATAAATTTATTTAATTTACAGTAATAAAAATGCAGGGCTTTAAGAAGAACAAAATGAAAAACACGAGAACACTCAAGATGAAGCCCTTTGAAGGGCTTCAAAGGGCCCGCCCACCAGCTTACAAACATACAGAGCACGGACGGACCCTTTGTTTGCTGAATTGATTCGCTGTGAGTACATGTAAGTTATGACACTGGGTTTAAAAGTGTGTATAAGCTGGCTGGGTTGTGATAAAACT
The DNA here is from genome assembly GCA_037577295.1 of Ladigesia roloffi. Lineage (NCBI taxonomy): Eukaryota > Metazoa > Chordata > Actinopteri > Characiformes > Alestidae > Ladigesia > Ladigesia roloffi. The sequence continues at coordinate 11,088,909 of JBBKCR010000002.1, read as the reverse complement.
GCGGTGGAGTCTCTGTGTAATTGGTTTTATTTTGTTTTGAGCAGCGGTGGAGCCAGAGGGGTGTTTGGGTGGTACTGGACACCCTTGACATCTGATTGGTCACCCCGGGTGCCACCCCAAAATTTAATTTGCTACCGGTGTTTCCTGAAGCTGTTGGCTTTCAGACTGTTTCTATTGTTTTTCTGTACAGTTTTTAAGGCCGGGCTGCAGTAAGCATTTCACTGCATGTTGTACCCTGTATGACACTGTATGTGACAAATAAATCTGAATCTGAATTTGGCCGGAACACCGCTCCGATGGTCTCGGTGACATCACGGGTCCCGGTCTCCGGTGGTCCACCTCTTAGGCGATCAAAAGCCGTGCGCTTGGTTATTATTTTAACTTTGAGTACAGTGCGTGTGCATGTGAGGCCCCCCTGAAATAGCATTGGCCACCCCATGTAAAAAAAAATTTAGCTCCGCCGCTGGTTTTGAGAGAATTTTGTGGCTCTGGGCAGCTGGGCGGAACGTTTCTTTTGTTTGAACAGAGCAGTGAACCGAGAGAGACGAGTCGACTCCTCCAACTAGACTTCTTGACTCTCAGTATGAATGGAAAGGAAGTGGTATTTAAGCGAATATTGGTTTATAATTTTGTGGTAAATTAGGTGTCTCCAAACAAAATGGCGCCTCAGAAGTTTTCCTCTCCTCCACCACAAATGAATCGCGATACGAAACGAATCGTGAGTCAAAAATCGTTAAATGAATCAAATCGTGGCTTCGGTGTATTGTTACAGATTAATATATTAGGGCTGTAAAGTGATTCATTAAAATTAACTAGTTAATCATAAATCTGGGAATTTTTTAATTTGACTCAACCCAATAAATAATATATAATAAACATACTAAGTCATCAATTTTACAAAGAAGGCTTTGTTTATTTGTTTTTTTCCCAGCTCTGTCACACTTTTAAAAGCTGTGAGATAAACACAAAACTTACATTTGAATAGAAAATGCATAACATCTTCAGGGGATACGATTCGATGTAGTGCTTTGGTGGTAATTTAATTCACTTTTGCAAAGTACACATATTACCCATGTCTTGTCCAAATCTCCCTCTGGTAGTAACTGATGGGCCATGTTTTAACCAAAACTGTCCAATTCCAGTTCAAAAACTATGAAAAGTAAGGAAATTCATCGGTTGCATGTAGCAAATGGGCCATGCAGTAATTACCCAACAGTTCATTCTGCATTTGGTCCAGTCAGGCACCTGTGCTCCTTAATTCTTATTTCTGCTTAAACATTAAAATCTTCATGTAGTCTTACATTAGATTGGTGTATTTTTCTTGTAGTGACAGAGTCTATGCCTCAAGCAGTTGCTCAACATCTTCGGTGGATCATGCAAAAAGACCTGCTTGGTCAGGATGTGTTTCTCATTGGTCCCCCTGGTCCACTGCGCCGCTCCATTGCCATGCAATATCTGGTAAGTTCAAATGGCACGCACCAACTGTTCTGCTGTAAATCCTAAATGTAATAAAAAATGTGTTTTATGCATTCTTTTCTGATTTTTTTTTTATGATGCCGGTTAATTTTCAGCCCTATTGTAAATATTTTGTGTTGATCATTAACTCTAGGAGCTGACCAAGCGAGAGGTCGAGTATGTGGCTTTGTCCCGAGACACCACTGAGACTGATCTCAAGCAGCGCAGAGAGATTCGCTCTGGCACCGCCTTCTACATAGACCAGGCAAGTGGGAAGCTTTAGCATTTGCATCAGTCTATAATCCTCAGCTGTGCTTTCTCTTGTTGTCGAGGTTTGAATGCATAATTATGACCATTGCCCATTATGAAGCATTCAATATATATTCAACCGAGTGCAACCCTGTATTTGACTTTTCATTCACCCCTCAATGGTATAAAGTACAGTTTTAAGGTGTGCAGTGGAAGAGTGCATTAGACAGGTTTTACAGGCTGCTACTGTATTAAAGGGAATCTCCATATGTATTTACCTCCCAGAGTGCAGGAAACCATGTAGAATAAGTTTGTTTGCCATCTACAGTTATGAGAAAATATTTGTGACCCTGAATTTTTGCATGAATGCTTTTTAAATTACAATTTAAACTCATTGAAACAGCTAACACCCACCAAATGGTTTAACCACTTAAGGTCTTCCATGAAAAATGTACATCAACCCACACACAACTGATAGATTCTTAACGTCATCCAGATGTTCTCTGTAGCTGCTGAATAGTCCTGTGTTGTGGTTAAAAGGCATTTCTCTATAATATACTGTCTCAGTTCACAAATGGTTTTGTGGTGTATTGCTTAAATTGCCTGATTTAGACCATGTCCCATGTTCGTGGGATTGAGGTCATGACTGTGTATGCGCATTCTGAAAAAAAAATGTTTCTCTCCTGTTTGAACAACTGTGTTGTTAGTTTACTCTTGCGTTTTGGATCCTTTTCATGCAGCAGAACTCACACTCTGGTGTTTTACATCACAGATTAACCTTTTGCTGTAGCCTTTCTTGGTATAACTTGAAATTCATTCAAGTCTTTCATACAGTTAGCTGTCCAGCAAAGCAGCCCCACAACATAATACATGGTTCACCATTCTTCACAGTTTTGCGAGGGGAAGTGAGGTTTTGGTGTTAGTAGGCATATTGCAGTGCTTTGTTTTCTTCAAATGTAATGCTTTAGCCTAAAACATCTTTTATTCAAAGAAAGGACATGAAAAACATTGTTAAATTACCTTGGTTTGTTTATTATTATGACTTGGATAAACATCAGATCACATTTTACTATTCATTAAGCTTGTTTACATTCATATAACATACATTTTCAGAGATCGAGTCCCATTTGGATTTCTTTTGACCACATAAAAAGCTTGGTATAAACATACCCATAGTGCATTATGATTGAATCACAATCTAGTCACTCAAATCACACTGAGAAGTGGTCAGAGGCGGATATTGACTGCGTTCAAATGAAGTGCATTTTCTTATATCCTCTTACAATTATGTAGTTGGAAATGATATGTGAGGGCTTATTAGCAGGTGAGAGGATAAATAAGAAAACACAAGATGGATTGATTGCCAAAGAGTTGACCTCTGCCTTGTACTCTTGGACATTATACGCATCTAGCAGGCCAAACCTAGTGACAGGTGAGAAGCATATTCACGTTATTTGAAGTAAAATATTTTAAAAAAGGGGTGTCTAGTTACAATGCAGTTAGAAAGTAGCCCTTTTCATTTGCCCCTTGCCATCTTCTGAATGCAGTTTTCAATTATCATTTTGATGACTGAAGTAAATTTTTTCCCGCACATTGGTGAACAAAAACTCCCACCTAGTTATCTGTCAACCTATTAACCCATTTGAATGATAACTGGGCTCAATAAGTCTAGGCTCATCTATGCTTTATTAGTGCCAGTCCAGTTTAATCTAAATTTCAGTTAAATTGAACTATTCCAGCGATATGTAGCACTAAAGTGTCAGCAAGAAACATATTGTGTCATGATTACTGCAAATGTGTGTAAGAAATTGGAAAATATATTATTGAAATATATCAGTATGGAAAGGGTTTCAAAGCCTAGGTTTCTGAGTTTCTGAGACTACAATGAATTAAAATGAAAGCCATTATCCTTAAAGGGAGAACAGAAGTGAATCTTCCCAATAGTGGCTATCCTACCAAAATTCCTAAAAAATGCAACAAGTCTGGAAGCTAACAGTAGATTGGGGGAAATCTAAGGAAGTGCAGGCCTCCAGGAACAACGAAGACTTATCTTACGTTTGTCAGCAAACATTTTGATGACCCCCGTATCTTTTAGAATCATGTTTTGTAGGCTGGTTAGCCATAACAGAAACTTTTTGAAGAGGTTTTGTTACATCTGGTATAAAGAGAACACAACATTGCACAATAAGATCATCATATCAGCAGTCAGAAATGGTGGCTAGGTGATTTTCCATAATTGGCCTCTGGTCATTCCAGATGAATGTTTGGACATCAGTCTGTAATTCAGGAGGAGAGATGGGGAGGCACTGGGTGTAAACAGACTAATCACAGACCTACTCAGTCAAATGGGAAAAGGGATTGTTTTGGTGCACTTTTAAGATAATTACGTTTCTTGTGATGCAAACATTGTATTATGGTCAATGAAAATTATTCCTGAATGTTCAAGATACACCCCAAATGACAACTCCAAATCCCAAACTCTGTTTTATTTTCAATCACAGCAACATTTTCTGTCCATCATAACCTCATACTTTTAGTTAATCAACATGCCGGGGTTTTGTTTTTTAGTCAGAAGATCTAATTGAAGGACATGTTAAAGTAAAATAATTCCCTAACAGGGTAGAACTTTTGTTGTCGTCAGTTGTTTTCGTCAATTGTCTGCCAATTAGATACTTGAAATGCTCTTTAGCTATAAAATATAATATCGCCTTGTTGCAGTAATGGTTGAATTTTTATGAGGCCAACAATCTGACTGATGTGTAAACAGTGTTGCTGCTATTTTTATTAGTAGAGGGTGAAAGCATTGAAATAGGTAGGATGATGACTATACCCCTGACAGCAGCCGGAATGTGGCAAAACCTAATCTATCAAGTTGTTTACAGACTTGCTTATTTCTTCTTCACATGTTGCTTGAATCTGAAGTTCAAACACAATTGGTTTATTCAGCAAGACAACAAAGACTGGCAAAACCTTAAATGGCCAATATGTGCTTAAAAGTCTTCTGATTTGTCTGAATAAGGTAATTGTGCAAAGAGGAGTGGGCTGAAATTCCTCCACAGTGGTGTGAAAGACTAATCTCTGGTTATAGGAAGCGCTTGGTTTCAGATGTTGCTGCTAAAAGCGGCACAACCAGCAGTTATAAAGTTTAAGGAACATGGGGAGTCAGTGATGTGATTTTTCCATTGAAGTTAAATAATTTAAAAACGGTTGTGTGATTTCATCATGCTCCTATTTTATATAAATATTTTTTTTTAGGAACTTGAAACCATTTTGTGTAAAAAATCAGGAAATCAGTCGAAATATCTTTTATTGGCCCTGTGCCAACCAAACATGAAATGTAAGAATTAAGCAAGCTTATGCAGTAATATTTTCCTTGTATTATTCCAATAATTCAAGTAGTTTTATTTTATTCAAGTGTATGGACAGTTTCAGCTCATTACCTAGATTTCACAGTAAACACTCAGCTATTATTGATAATGAGAACAAACTGGATTCTGCTGACTTTGTCTAAGGTAGATGCAGACATTCATTGATCAAATTGGAATACCATTTCAGGATTACTCTGTTAATGGAAGTTGCTGAAAATGTTCTTCCAGACTCTGTTCAATTATTAATTTTAAATAGCATTTGCCATGATAATTTTTAGGCAAAGTAGCTGCTTCTATGAATACAGGAATTGTATAGACTAGGGCTGTTTTTATGGATTGTAAAAAATCTAGTAATTATATATATGAGTAATAGGTTTGTTTCAGTGTTTGTTACAACCAAAAAATAAAATGGCCTAACTGGTGTTTATGTACAACACAGGATGTTACATATGGTCTGTTAGCATGCTGGATATTTTTTTAGATAAAACATCTTTTTAATAGAGTAATAATCACAGCCTTAATATGAAAAATTGTTTTGTAGTATAGATATTCATTTGGACATTTTTTAATTTGCTTGAATGATGTTGGTATTTCTCATTGTTAAAACATGAATGTAAACCATTAATGGCTTAGCATAAGCTGTCATTAACATTGAAGTCTTTTGGATATGTGCAAATATTTATTTTTATTCTCATCTATACAATGGATGAGCCTAACAACACAGCAACACAGTGGGTGGAAAACAGGAGGCTGTATAACTGGCTGGTTTGTGTGTGTGAATCTGAAAGAGAGGGAGCAATGGTAGGAGGAAGTGTTAAGTGGAGCATCATACTGCTCTCAGGGGCTCTGTGCTCTTTTTCAGACCCATTTTCCAAGCATGGAAATAAAAAACAGCTTTCAGTTGATGCTCCCTAAGTCAACAGAAAGTATTTCACAATTGAGTGCTAGATATTTCATTTTAGATATTTCTAAATAGCTAATGGGCAGTGAGTGTTTATGCTTTAAATAGGCTCAGTTTCCAGGCAATAGTGTGGACTCATTGACCCACCTAACTGCCTTAAGCTTTAATGTTTAGTGGAAAAAAAAGGTCGTTTCAAACACAAGTGTGATTTAATTTTAATGAATCACCTAGTCAGTCAGGGATAAAAGATCGTGCTAAAAAAGGGTGACCTAAAACCAACAGGAAGATATTTTCGAGTCAGTGACAATACATTTTGATAGCACTGACTGCAATATTTCTCAATGTGGGATAGGGACATTGTTTTGGAGCTTAATGACATGTAAATAGCTGCAGCAAGGGTACAGAACTCAGCTGCTCAGGAGAAGCGATGTACTTTATGTATTTCCAAAGGTGACGTCAAGTATCCAGCTCTTAGTTATTTCATCGCAATCCAAATGGGAGGCTCTTAGGGTGCCGGAATTCTAGGAAAAGTTATTTCTGGTTTGGTCACACTTTCCAGCCTGTCTTTTGTTGTGTTCACTGAAACTCAGTCATTGGTCTCCTAAAAACGTGTAGAAGGGAGGAAGGGGAATTTTCCTGGGGTTATATCTAATTTGCTGTTTCATTGACAAACATGAAGCAAAGCTGGTGTGTGGCTTTTTAACTCACCTCCTTGTCCTCCGTCATCACCATCTCTTGTCATTATAGGATTATAGTGTCCACGATGGATCTGCCAGAGTTAAATTTGGAGCATCTGTCTGCATTTTTATAGGCTCTGTTCCCACACAATCAGGCATATATTTATATGTTAACCTAATTACATGGCAACTTGTTTTTGGTCACTGGAGTAGTCTAGAATTTCCTGCCTTTGACGTCAAGACTGTTTGATTCTTGCACGCATATGTTTGCATGGTTGCATCTTCATAACCAAAGAGATCTGCTTGTTCTGCCCATGTTTAGTCAAGCTGAAAAAAAGTCATCTGTTTTGAAATAGAAATAAGCTGTTCTGGTTAGTGGGCAATGTAACTCAGATATTTCATAAAAATGTGGCTACAGGAGCTGGCCCAAATTTCTTTTATTTGATATATGTCTTACAGCTTACTGCATCACAGAATGAATTACCACTTATTAAAGACACATGACTGCTCCAGTGATGGAGTGTTGTTGTTTGTTTAAATCCTTGTCTTCAAAAATCTCCATTATTAAGATAATTAATTCTGCTAATCAAGGAGTTACGGTCAAAAGATAAGCTCTGTGTCACATGTGAGGGGGGTACTTTTGTGCCAATCATAGGAGGAGAAGGCACAAAACCACAAATCCGAAGTTACTAACACTGAGACTGAAACATCAAAAGCAAGGGGAAAGTAACAGTTTTATTTTGTGTACATGATTGTATTTAGCGTTGTTGTGCTGAGCTGTAATTGCCTGTGCAGTGTGCAGTACGAGCAGCAACGGAGGGCAGGATTCTGGTGCTGGAGGGGTTGGAGAAGGCTGAGCGGAATGTGCTGCCTGTCCTCAACAACCTGCTGGAGAACCGCGAGATGCAGCTAGAGGATGGGCGCTTCTTAATGTCTGCCCAGCGCTATGACAAATTGCTACAGGTGATGGGCCATTTAGCACAGTTTTGCTCTATATTTATTTGTGGAATCCTGGGCTCATTATTCGGATATAAATATTAACCCTCTGAGCGTCCTCTGGCCATTTTTTGGTGTAGTTTTAATGTAGTTTTTAGTGTTTTCTACCAGATTATGTCAAATATGCATTTTTGGCCAAGAGACAGTGAGTTTTTTTTAACTTTGCTTTCCCTGCAAAAAATAAACAATGCCTTATAATCAGTGTTGTTGTTAATCAGTTACATATCTCAGTAGTATTAGTAACACAAGAAAATCCAGCAGCATTGACAATATAGGAAATTTACACTTTTGAGGTTGTTTTCTAACAAGTGCATAGTGCAAACAAACTGGTATTTGAAGGATAAAAAAAAAGAATGAAAATGTTATACTTATGACAAGCACTGATGTTAATTAAACACTTTATGCTGTGAAAATAGCAAAAAAACATAAATATAATAAAAATCACAGACTTAATCTGTTGGTGGCCATTTTTGGTCACGAGGACGCTGAAAGGGTAGCAAAAACGAGGACGGCCAGAGGGTTAAGTGTTACAACACTAATGTACTGTATAAGAAATTTGCATGTGGTCATGACAGCCAGTAGGGTCATATGAGCCCATAAACTGTTACTATGTAAGAAGTAAACCCTCCATTGCTACATGTTTGTCTCTTAGGAGCACACTAAAGAAGAGCTAGACAAGTGGAAGATTGTCCGTGTGAGTGAAGATTTCCGGGTCATTGCCCTGGGACTGCCTGTCCCTCGATACAAGGGCAACCCTTTAGACCCACCCTTGCGCTCTCGCTTCCAGGCTAGAGACATTTACTACCTACCCTTCAAGGTAGCGAGCTCGCATGTAATTACTGTCCCCCTGAACTGTTTTCAAATGAAAGTCACTGAATAAGCCACTCTGTTTTTCTATTTTCTTTTCCGCAGGACCAGCTTGAGCTTCTGTATAACATTGGACAAAATGTGCCTGCTGAAAGGTAAAAAGCAAGTTGTAAAAAATAAATTGACATTTTGGGTGAACAGATTTCTTTCATCAGTAATAGAGATTAAGATGTAATACACTTGCCACTTTTTTTCTTTCAGAGTATCCCAGCTCTTGTCATTTGGTACTACTCTCTGTTCCCAAGAATCTGCTAACTTGGGCCTTCCAGACTTCCCTGTTGATAATCTCCCATCTGCTATTAAAGTGCTGGTGAGCATTGCCAAAGTTAAATTCGAGGCCTTTTTCCCTCCAGTTATGAAATTTGATGTGGAAATGGAGACACCCTAATAATATCATGGTGGAGTATTCTGAAAAGCTTAGTAAAACAATCCAGTGAGCAGTTAAGATATATATATTTTTTTTTTTTTTTTTTTTTTCAGCTGAAAATCAATGGCTTAACATATTTTTATATAATTGAATATCTAAACTGAATAAAATGTTTTAACTTGTGTCAAATCAGTCTATTCATAGAATGAAAAAAACATAGAGAATAGAAATTAATTAGTAACTGAAAATCAAATAATTAGTAGCTGAAAATCTGTTGTGATTGGCGCAGGATTTGTTTCCCACGCTGTCAGCTCAGCAGCTCATCCAGAGGCTCTATCCATATGAGACCATGTTGGGCAAGGAAGGTCGCAATGCTGTGGAGGGTGCACTCAGTGTAAGAGAGTCTCCGTCTCATCCTCTCTCTCTCTCTCTCTCTCTCACCTTCCCCTCTCTCAGCCCCCTTGCTCTCTCCTTTTCCCTCTGTGTATCTCTCCCTCTCCCTTTATAATTCTCTGATTTGTTCGCTTGCTCCTCTCTTGTTCTCACACTCCATCCTTCTTTCTCTTTTTCTTTTTCTCATTCTATCTCTTTCGCTCTCTGTTTTAAACAAACAATTCAGGAACTTTCATGCAAAGTTATCAGTCCATTCTCTCCTCTCCCTAATAGGAGTTTTTATTTCCAAACATGTGCTCACCAGCTTTCTCTCTATTTATCTCTCTCTATGTCCTCTGTCTCTGTTTGCAGCGTTTTGAGCTGCTGGATGGGAAGAGGCAGCCATCTCCTTGTTCTGTTGTGCATGTGGAGCCTGGGCATGGCACACACACAGGACAGGCATCAGTTACTCTCAGAATTGCAGACAAAAACATCACCTTCCAGGTCAGGAGACAGCAGTGCTTCTTTGTACATTCAATAATGGGGCCATAATTAATAAAAAGAAAAGGAATTTATCTGTAAATCACTTCACTGCTAAGGGCACTCAGGCTAATGCTTACGTCACAAGCACACTTGGAAGATAATATTTTGTTTGAACACGTTTCAGACTCCTAAGTAGGGATTAAGAGCATGGAAACTTGTGCACAACAAATAATACAGATGAATTAAATAGATTATTTATCTTCTTTAAAGCCTGTTACTGATGTGACATGAGCATATATGTCTGTGCTCTTGGTATTTTTTTCCCTCTAATGGAAATGCTGCTCCATTTCAGGTTCCAGCAGGGCAGCAGCCACCACGGCCACCCAACAGCAGCCCCAAATTTATCAGCACCCCCACCCACGCCTGTCTTCTAGCTGAGATGATGCAGTCACACCATATAAAAGATATGTGTCTTATCGGAGCCAAGGTACATAAACGCCTTCCCAAGACCACAGCAGAAACTTTTACAAACAGGGCCTCTTAACTAGTAGTCTGATATGTGTTTGGCTGCAATACAGAAAACACTCTTTGATTTTCCTATTAAGGGTGTGAGGAATGACCACTGATGATTTTTTTTCTTCCTGAAGATAAATTTTACTGTAATGAATGATTGGTTTATAAAAATGTCTAGCTGCCATGTGAACTGGTCTTTGTATATAAAAATGTCTGTTTTTTGTGTCTTTCCAGGGTTGTGGCAAATCTGTAATTGCCAAAGAATTTGCTGAGATTTTGGGCTACAGCATTGAACCAATCATGCTCTATCAGGTACTACAGAAATATTTCAGACTGCATCACAGAAGTGTAACAGTACATTGATATTACTGTACAGTATATTGCAGTTTTGCATTATTATCCAGTACAATTTCAATGCAGAAGTATAAAATTGTACTATTTTGGTGTGTAGAACCTAGTTAAAGTGTAATTAAAGTGCCCGGAACCTTAAAACCACATGTTCCTTATTAATAGGTTAATCATGGTCTTGTAGGCCAAAGAATGTCCTGTGAATAAATTCCCACTCTTTTCTCTCTTCTTGATTTAAACTGGGCAGCCCTACTCTTGGGGCATGTGTACCCCAACAGTTCTCTCAACAATCACAAGGCTGAGGAGGTTTGTCATACCCAGACCTTTCTAAGATCCCCTAATTTGATCAAATGGTACTGACTGAACAAAAAAAAAGCAAACAGATCTGCCTTCCTTTCTTTTGTCAATGCATTCACTCAGTCAACCACACCAGATTATATTTTTAGTGCCTCCAACTCAAAAGAGGGGGAATAGGCTTCAATTCAGCCTGCAAAATACATATGACCTTTGAATAAAGCCTACAAAATGCATAATGTCTTCGAATAAATTGATCTGGCCATGCAGGATGCATTGTCTCCTTGTAAAAAACTGTAGTAACCTCTTACCTTAAAAACGTGTATTTGAATCACTGTAATCTATAGACTTTAATCTATAATCTATACACTGTAATCTATATATATATTTTCAACTGAACATTAGTGGGTAAACATAATTTAAATGTAATATCTGAATTTAGTATGTTTTATACATTGCAGTTATCTCTTGCCTTTAAGTGTGTATTTGAATCACTGAATTATCTAGCATCCCACACTGATGAAAATACATTTCCCAAAAGACTGTTTTTGTGGAGTATTTCATACAGCTAACTAATGACAAACACTTGAATTATGGTAGGATGATAAGCCTTAAAGGTCAGGTGGAAAATGTTCTTTCCTTTTCAGGCTACGTTGGTATGTATAGCCTGTAATCCTCAGTGTTTTATGGAGGGATATTTGTGTTGCTGGCACAAGAGCTGCAGCTGCAGACAGTGCTGTTTACAGAGAAATGTTTGTATATGCTGGGGAAACCAAAGCGCTGGTTTAGGGAGCAGCACACTGAACCTCAGCAGAGTTAAGCCAGAGGTCATGCACTCTGAGGCCATATATCCCAGTCATCCAGCTCTGTCTACCAGTCAGACACAAGGAGGGACAGAACCAGCTTTGGATTGGTTGATCCTTGGTCATCCTCACAGACCTTATTTCGGAGAAAACGGGTATTTTCAGATATGAAAACATCCTTAAATAGCCATCTCGTCTAAGGTCTTTTCTATTTTGGGCTCAGACTCATGTTTTCTCCATGATCTTCTCTTGGTGCATTCCAATAACAATGTTTCCCTTGTTCTGCAGTCAGAACAGTTGGCTCACTGTGCTACCTTTTTATTTCTTGCACAACTTTTATTACTTTATTTCTTCTCAGCACTTCTCCTGCAGAATAAACATTAAGGCTTTTGTCATAGAGTGCTGTGAATTAAAACTCCCTGGAGATTCCCAAATAGCTACTACCAAAGATGCTATTATGTGATAAATTCTACAAACCTGTGAATCTATCATGTGTGTGCTTGGCACCCATCCACACACTCTAAAAATGTTCTTTTCGAGAGTCTTGTGAGCACTTCGGACTCATTAGAGCACTCTTTTGTTTATAAACCCTTCATATAGTATGTGAGAAGCTGCTGAGAGTGATGGGTTAGCACTAGAGGTGGAGGTAGTAAAATGTTACCGCCCACGTGTGTGTTTGTGTAAGCTTGTGCGTGTGGCGGTGTGCGCACATGTGCGTGCGTGTGTGTATAATCCTTGGAATGCTGGGAATGCTCTTGGAGCAGTCTGAAGCAGGCAGGAAAAGGAAGCTGCCTGTGCATCACGCTGTGGATATTTTTAACTGGAGCGGGTCAAGGGTCTCAATGTCCAGGGGGAAAAAGGGAATTTTGTATTGTAATTTATTGCATCAACCCTCTTAGTCTTATTTATTCATTTCCATAGCTCATCTCTAATGAAATATGGTTAAATGTATTGTGGCAGTATCATTTTTTTGGAAAGCCAGATTGTTGTTTGTAGTTATTTGCCTTGTAAGGCCCATTTCTCTTTGTGTGTGTGGTAGATTCACTGTGAGATAGATGTTATGTAATCGAGCCTTTTATTGTTTCCTGCATTTGTGAGATTTTCCTTTAAACAGGGAGTCTAGGAGTAGTCTGATTTTCTCTGAAACAAATGAATTCTGAAGTAAGGGACATCAGACTCACAAGACCACTTTAATGTTTTTTCTTGTACCTGAACCAAATATGATGACCAAATATTGCACATACTGGAAGGATACATACAATACATGATTCGAAAACTATATTGTACATTGAATAAGCAGCATTTTATGCAGTTTCACTCTTTGAACACCAGCCGTCAAACCAACACCGGCACTTTCTATATTATACATACACTCCCATCCTTAACATAACCCACACCAGTATGTTCAATGTCCTACATCACACTGCAGCAGTACATTCAGTATCAGACTGCCAACCTAACCGTAACCCACACCTGTTTGTTCAATGTCACATGACACACTCCCAGCCAACACATCCATTTGCTTCATTCTTGATTTTTCTTCAAATTGTATTTTAAACATTGTTAGAATATTGAATCAGCCTAGTATGAAGAATGAATCATGAAATGTACTAAGTGTGAGGTTACACCCCAAGCCCTAAACCTATAAATGGGCTGCCAGTTGCAAATCTCCAGTGTCCTCTTTTGTGCTTTTATCCTGCTCACTACTCATTCTATCTATATGTGTGTGTGTATGTGTATGTGTATGTGTATGTGTATGTGTATGTGTATGTGTCTGTGTGTGTGTGTGTGTGTGTGTGTGTGTGTGTGTGTGTGTGTGTGTGTGTGTGTGTGTGTGTGT
>JBBKCR010000002.1:11041966-11067027 GCA_037577295.1 Ladigesia roloffi | reverse complement strand
TAGGTATTAGGTATCAAATCATGTTTATTTCCATTACATTATTTGTATTTTAAAGATAGTATTAACTGCTATTTAAATAATCTTGTTTGTTTGGTGTGTGTATAGGTTTCTCCCCAGCCTGGCACGTTCCTCTCTGCAAAAAAACCTAGCTGATTGTTCAATAGAGGAGCAGGCTGACCCAGCAGCAGAGACAAAACAGGACTACACCTGTGAGTTACAATATACGCCGCACACAAATGGGCAGATGTGCACAGGTCACTTCTCAGTGTGACCTTGACAATTTTAGCAGTGCTCACCTTTTATCCAGTGCCATTTTCTCATTCTGTCTACAAGAAATGGTTTCAGGAAATTTGATTATAGGTGCTCTGTGTGCTGTCTGGGAAGAGCAGATGGTAGAAATAGATTTTTTTGTATATGTGTCGAAAAGAGGCTACATTTCAAAGTGCTTATCTGAAAGGTCATCGCAGTGGCTGAATGGACAGTCTTTTTTTTCTTATTTCGCCCCTTTGTCCTCTTTATAACATACTCTCTCTCTCTATCTATCTCTCTTTCCCTCTCTCTCTCTCTCTCTCTCTCTCTCTCTCTCTCTCCATCTCTCTCCCTCACCTTCTCCCTCTCACTCTCTCTCCCTCTCTCGCCCTCTCCCTCTCCACCTCCTCCTCTCTTGCCCTCTATCACTCAAACTATCTTTATCCTCTTTCACACCAGGCATGGTAAGCGACGGAGTTCTCACCATGGGTAAGGTCTCCGCTCCCGTGTACAATCCTGACGAGAAGATGAAGGTGCCTGATGTGCTCTTTTATGAGAACGCTCAGGTGAGTTCATCAGCTGGCCATTATCAACATGCCGCATACCTCTTCTTCTCCAGTTCACCAGCTCAAGCAGAAGGCCCCATACTGAGCAAGGGCTCTTCTCACCATTGTATAATATTAAACTTAAAGTATTAACAGACCATAATGACTGATCATCATATTACAAACTGAATATATTTGCTCTACTGCTAAGCTATGATTCCTACATTGTTCATTAACAAACAGGCCTATTTCTGATTAGGTTTGGACAACTGCTGCTCAATCTAGCAAAAGAGGAATTCTGCACTTCCTATTGATTCTGATAATGATGAGACTTTTTATACTTTATAGGTTTAGTTAAACAAAGATTTAGTTAATTGTCAGCTGTGTTGTGAATTATAATTGCTGGTTCCCAGTGGACTCATGTGTTTAACTCTAATAAACAACAGGACATCTTAAGTAAAATAATAATAAACAACAAGAAGAAGCATCTTTTTATGTATTAATATACGACTCATACTACTTCATAACTATATAACTGCCAGCAGTATAACCCAAATTGTATAAAACACACTAGACACATTAGAATGTCACATACCACTTATCCGAAGGCCTGTTGAAAGAAGGCCCACAGCACACATGATGTTCTTTCACATTTGTTTTTTCAGTCAGCCTGCATTAAAATAAGTTTTCAATTAATTATACAAGACCACCTTCTGGATTAGATGCTGGGTGGAATTTGGCATTATGTTGAGGATGTCTGCTTTTGGTCTTTGATAATGCCACCCTGTGAGTGCGTCAGTCCGGCTGCTTCTGTAGCTGCATTGAGATGTTTCTGTCCTCATGAGGAAAATGAGCAAGGGATGACCCAGATACAACTCCCTCTCTGACACCTTTCCACTGCTGTGCCTTTAGAGGACAAGAAAAAAGGCAGATGAGGCGGAGGAGAAAAAGTTCCTCTATGTCCCACTTCCGAATGACCTGCTTTTTGTCTTTCGAGCATGCCCAGGAAAGAAGTGGAGCACACCACTGAGGCATAAACGAGGACATGTGTCTTAGATATGGCAGTCTGCTCTGTCCACATGTTTTCTTGTGCCAATTTAATAGATTTCCACAGAGTAGTTTACTTTAAAACATGCTATTCACTGATCTAATTTGAGAAACAAACTGCACATTAGAGGGCTGCTTACAGTTATGCTCTCCCCTTTCTGTCCATTTACTCTGCATCACTTCTTTATTTTTAAACAACCACTCAGAAGTGAAATTTTGCATTTTGGCTTGCCCATTTATTGCATGAATAAATGATGGACAGGAGCACTTCACTCATGAACTATTTATTTTGGTGCCAGTTGGGTCTGAGAGATAAATGGGGGCAAAAACCTTCAATACAGTTTTCCCTGCTCAGACATACCTAAATCAAATCATAGGTTAATTACCATGTTTAGTTTTGTGTCAGAGGAGAAAGATCATCTTTTTTATGTGATGTGTTCTTGCTTCAGCATATGATGGTCATGGAGGACATGCTGAAGGATTTCCTTTTGGGGGAGCACCTGCTGCTGGTGGGCAACCAGGTAAATGAAAACCATAGTCATGGAGCACACACAGCACTATAATTTCACTGTTGGATCTGTTGGAGTCTGTTCTATCCAGTTGTCCCTTTCAGTAACCATCCCATAGGCATTTGCTCAATTGACAGGGGCAGAGCGGGCACATAATGCCATCTGCCTGCTTATCTTCATTGTGCCCCTTTTTTAAAGCATGTCGTTAATTATTAACTATTTCCTGTTTTCCTTAAAACATCATTTCAAGGGCATTTCTTAAATGCCAGGATGACATCACTGGCTAAGCAGTGTGCATGACATTACAATTACATTACATGTCTGTCAGTTGTCAGTTACTTTCATATTCACCCAGACATTTAGAAGTTTAGGTCATTACTGAAGAAGGCGCTATAAAATGGCATTATGTGCTATACATGTTATTACAAGCTTCAAACCATTAAGCTAGAGATACCATAAAATTTTAACATATGCCATTTTTTGATTAGCACTGACATAACACGCAAATCCCATTATTTGCATAAAGTAGCATAAATGAGCATTGTTGTAACAGTAATCAGATCAGTTTATACAGACATTCAACATTGCCATATAATCATATGAGTGGCTGGCACAAAGTCTAGATCCCCGTGTATTATTCTTTTTTTTTTTTTTTAATTCCGAGATGTTGCATGTTTTATTTCACACTCTGTTGTATATTTGTTGTTGTATATCACAGTATATTGCCATGAGCACCTTCATAGATCTAAGTGAATGCTGAACTATGATTGAACTGGCAAGTTTTTATAGGCTTTGGACTGTGTTAAGTTTATACAGAAAGCAGTACTCTGGCCACCATTTTTCCAGCCTTGTGACCCCTACAACGTCAGCCTGTGATCTGTTTAGCACTGCATTTAGCCAATGGTGAGTGTTTTAACAACCCAGGCCAGCATGACCTCAAGTCATGAGACAGTGTTGTGGTTGTTGAGTGTAAAGCAGAAGTATGTACACTGAGTGACAGTGTGCACTGGGATTCATCATGCCCCACAGTGACTGGACATTCGCCCACTCCCTGCTATAGTTAACTCCCCCGTCCCTGGAGGGAGCACTCGGACAAGGGGTGGGTGTGCTCACAGCTGCTCACTGCCACTGACATGCCACACAGACTCGCCACACAGACTGACAATGCAATACCGCAACATGAGCACTTAAGGGTTTTTTTCTGCCTTAAACTTAGTCTTTAAACAAGTTGGTGTCGACTTCATATAATTTATATAGACTTAGAAAATTACCAGACACAAAATATGCATAATACTACACATTTATATGGTGTATTCTCTCATTTGTTAACAGGGTGTGGGAAAAAACAAAATTGTTGACAGATTTCTACATCTAATGAACAGACCAAGAGAATATCTACAACTTCACAGGTAAAGGACATGTGTTGCTTTTGCTTTGTTCCAGTTTCTTAGCCTCTTGTACCTACTATTAGAACCCAAAAAGGAATGACCCATATCTTCTTGCTTCTTGTGTAAATGGGAGAATTTGTCAGTACACCAGTCAAATGACTTTTAGGGTTTTTATCCCACACAAAGAAAGTGGAGAACATTATCACAAAAGCCAGCATTTCCATCTGTAACTGGTTATTATGATTTATCAAAAGACAGTTTTTCCATTAGGTTGTGAATCTTCTTTTTTGCGCTTGCTAAGGGCTGGTCTGAAAAAAGGTTCCTCTTTCCAAGGGTAGAGTGAATTATTTTAGTCTCTTATAAATTAGGACACCTGTCTGTGGGACAGAGAGAATCGTAGCTCTTAAGCTGCACTGTTGCCTTTGAAGAACTCCTATTAATAGATTGAAAAACAGCATGAACGTGGGAGTCAGAGATTGGCTTCTACCCACATCAGAAAAGATGTTGGAAGTTTTTTGAGCTCCTGGACAAAATGGCACATTATCTTTTTTGTTTCTGAGCCAAACATCATAATTTAATGTGGTTTAAACTCCAAGTGTTCATGTGGAATTTTGCCCAAATGGGGGTTGATATAAAAACCTTAAAGAGACAAAAAAATAAAAACAAAGTAGAATCACCTGTTGAATTAGTAAAGTTTTTCTCTCAATATGAGTTTTGAGCAATGAATCTTAGGATATAGACACAAAAGATGGCTTTTACGTGTGGTTCAGCTGTGTGTGTGGTAAGATAAGTACAAGACTGTGAGACAGAAATGAACTCTCTGTTGCTTTTCTTCTAATATTCTCTTTTTTATGTGAAGCTGTATAAAATCAATTTGGCACTTTTTTCAAAGTTATTTGAAAGTCAGTCATGTTCTTATGGCCTGGTTTGCTACTACAGAACTCTAATATTAGACCCAAGTAATCACTTCAGGGATTCTCCCTGCCAGAATGTCTGCTGAGATATGCTTCACATCTGAAACCTACAGAGATGAGAGCACACTCTGTCCATTAAAGATCTGGGTCACTTTGTTTAATGATTATAATGAGATCATGGGGAAAAAAGCGTACTGCTTCTAATCCCTTATGATTATTGAAACGCCTTTTCACTCCTTCTACTCTTGGATCAATACAGTAGAATTGCAGATGCTGTATGTATTGTATAGTGTGTGACTCTTTACTCTTGGCTTCTACAGAGACACCACTGTGCAGACGTTGACTCTTCAGCCGTCTGTTAGGGATGGAATCATTGTGTATGAAGACTCCCCACTGGTCAGTGTCCACTTGTGATGTTAGTTTTTGTTCTTAAATAATTTGACCATTGTGTGCTAAAGTCTAGACCTGGGAAATATGATAACATTTAATGCCATAATGATAATTTCATCACAGTATATAATAGTATGCATGTCTGAGCAGATCACCATTTCCTTAAAAATTTGGATGAACTCCATGTTTCACTAAAAAGAGAGCATTATTAATCATGGAACAATAGCGCTTTCAGTAGCAAGCATTGTTTTCATAGTTTGTAAAATTTTGCACCTCAAATAACTGCGTCTGTTCTTTAACATCTTTAAAGGTAAAATATTTGCTCATAATGCTCATAAATCAAAAGCTGGAGAGCTGGACAGAATGGTGTTATTTATCAATGGCATAATAAATTATATCACGATCAAAACATACTTTTCTGAGCACACTCTTGAATGTCTTCATCAGGTTTCCAACAAGGAGCAACTCTGTTTTTCGTTACTAAGAGCATTATCTGGTTCTCCGAGTTTTTGTTGGAGTTGTTCAAATGCGGAACCTCTGGTTGTTTTTGGGCAATTCCATATATCGTATAAAAGTGTTCAAGTGTCACACTGAGATTTTTGTCGTATTGCTCACCCCCAGTACTAACCCACAGTGCAAGTGCCATTAATATCACAAGTTGGTCTTTTCCAAAGCTCCCAAAACTTGTTGGCAGTCGCAAAGGATGCCCTGTTCTATATGAGGGAAATGGTGTTAAAAGATTCATGAGTGAGCCAGAGAACATTGTGTACTAATGCACAAGCCTACTAGTCTCTGGTCTCTAAGAGCAATCTTGTTAGTGTGAGATGGTGCATTTTGGTGTACTGTTTGTGAACCGATGCTGTGGGTGTCCTTTTCAAATGGGTTTTAATGATGCCTCGGCTCAATTCAGAGTTGAGGGAGATGAAAAGAAGCATGTGGCTCTGAGTTTGGCCCCTCAATTAGTGCCCAGGGCGGCTCTCTGGGTATTAATAGAGTCAGCTTTGAAGTGCCCATAATACACTGAATTATTTCAATGCTTTATAATGCTCTAACACACTTCCTGCAGAACAGATAAACACCAGCCATAAATGAGCTAAGTTGGGATATAAAAGAAGTAAATATCATCTGAATGTAAAAGGTGCCTAACATCACCAGAATGTGGCTCAGAACGAATTGGGTTTATATAATTAGAGACCTACCAAAGTGTCCCACGGATGCTAACCACAAAATAAGATGTCATAATTGTGTATTAATGCCATGAAAATAGAACTCTTCTGTCTCTTCTTGTCATTTTGTGCTGGTGTGAAGGTGAAAGCTGTAAAGATGGGACACGTCTTGGTAATAGATGAGGCAGATAAAGCCCCCACCAATGTCACCTGCATCCTGAAGACTCTAGTTGAGAATGGAGAGATGATCCTGGCTGATGGGAGAAGAATAGTGTCAGGTGAAAACCTATATCTTTTAAGTAAATCCTGGTTTAGGGATCTAAATGATTCTCATCTAAATGTTTTTTTTTCTACATGTAGAGCCGTTGGAAGAAGTTGCAAGACCGAACGTGATCGCCATGCATCCAGACTTTCGCATGATTGTTTTAGCTAATCGACCAGGCTTCCCATTTTTGGGAAATGACTTCTTTGGAGCACTTGGTGAGAATTGCACATTAATACAATGCTGTTATTTATGCTGTATTCATGGAATCAGTTTTTCAAATGTCTGCAGCAGGACACTGTTTTTGAACTCACATGACTGTGTTAATTTTCAATCAGATCTGGTGTGTTAATCAAGCATATTATCTGTGCAGTGCTTTGGCCCATAAAGATTACAATTAGAAAATCCTGATATATTCTGGATGTAAATACACTAGGCAGTCATATAAAACGACCTTTTCCATTTTGCGTGTTTGTGCCAGGGGACATCTTTAGCTGTCATGCTGTGGACAACCCCAAGCCTCAGGCAGAATTCACCATGCTGAAGCAGTATGGGCCTAACGTCCCTGATGCTGTCCTTCAAAAACTTGTGGCAGCGTTTGGAGAGCTGCGTGCCATGGCAGACCAAGGATCCATTGCCTATCCTTACTCCACTCGTGAGGTGGTCAACATAGTCAAACATCTACAGGTACGTATTCATCTGTACAAAAAGCTTACGTTTATGTAACACATCAACATGTGTTTTTGAGATGCATGATGGTGCATAACTTGGGAAGCACACTCTGGACACTGGCTAATAAGCTCCATGCGTCATAAAACTTATAATGTGATATTTGTCTTCTGGTATTGTAGGTGTTTGTTTTTATTATTAAAAAAATGGGAGAATATGGAGTTGAACTCAACTTTGACAGCTGGGGGTTTCCTACTTCAAAGCTTTGTAGACATTGTGGGTGTCTCCATTTAAAAATGAATGGGTTGATGTATTATGTATGAGGGTGAGAGGGCATGTGAGTGAGAGCTGAGCACCGTGCGGCTGGGGAGAGATGATTCTGTCATTGACTTCAGGCTGTGACTCCTCACCCACCCACTCACTCACTGAGCTGACACATAGAGGCCATGCTGCCATTCTGGGACACCTATCTCTGGGATTTAAGCATACATATCAACATGCATAAAAATGCACACATACATCTGTGGCTTTCCATCCCTTATTTCTTTTCTTCATTCATCCCTTCCCTCCCTTTTCTGCTTACATTTATTTTGCTTCTATGTCTGCTTCATCTGTCTACAATGTCTTCTTCTGCATTTTTGGCTTTTCTTTCACAGGCTCTTTCCTCATTGTCACTATTGAAGTTAATAATTGAACTGTGCTCTAAAATAAGCACGAGATACACACTGAAAGGAAAACTAAAGTTAAATCTTGTGACTGTCATTTGATTATGCACTCAGAGCCTGTTGCCATGTTTTCACAAATGTCATGCCTGGTATGTGTTAAAAGACCAGTTGCTCCTCTCTTCATTTTCCATATTATTCAAGCTATGTTTGAGTTGTATGTGTATCTCTTTTGCTCTGGATTTGAACAGGTATTGGCTTCAAAGCTGTAAAAGTCTCTCCCCATGTCTCTGCCCTTTTCTAGAGCTTCATGATACCTCAGCCCAGGTCACTTAACCTCAGGATCAATACGTGTGAAAGCCAGCAGCTTGTTAGTGCCAGTATAGGAACACAGAAAAATCTCCTTCAGTGGCTTGTAAAAATGCCCAGCAATTGTCTCATGTTCCAACACTCAAAATCTCCAGGAGCACATATCAGTTTGTTTACGTGAGATTAGAATCAGTGATTACAACATAGATCACTCTGCCAATCAAATGTGGCTTTTCTTCTCCTAAATTTCTTCTTCCTTCATGCTAAAAGTCATGTGTGCATACTCAATCGAGATAGATCAGATGACTTTTTAGGTACAAGCCAACACATTTATCTCTGTCTGCTATCAGGTACATTCCCACCTTTTATGTTTAATGGGGCATTTGGGCAGATTTTTTTATGTGGATAGAATTCATTAAGCTTTGTGTCTGAGGTTTGCAAGCTGAGCCTGTCACCATGGTAACAGAAAGGGACATAAGTCGGTGTGAGAGTGTCTACAGGCGGTATTGACACTAGCAGCCTCTCTTCCTCAGCCCTCTCTAACCAGGACCTCATTAAGCTCCTGGACCTGATGTACATCACAAGAACTTTTGATCTGCCTCTGTCTTGTGTCCTTCGTCAACTTCTTTATGTCTGCAGTTATACAAAACTGGTCTTTTAAAAACTCTCAGAAAAGTAATTTAAGATGGGCATTCTCGCATCCAGATCAGCAACAATGCTTAATACATGTTTTAATTAATTACTGATTCATTAGTGAATAAACCTTTTCAACATTAATGATATGCATTTTATATTTGTCTTTGTAGAAATTTCCAGAGGAGGGCCTCGCTAATGTGGTGAGAAATGTATTTGACTTTGATTCCTACAACAAGGACATGAGAGAGGTTCTGATCGGTGTTCTGCACAAGCACGGCATTCCCATCGGAGCCAAACCCACCAGCGTTCACCTGGCCAAGGAGTAAGAGCCACTGTGAAAGGTCCTCAGTGAGAGCCTCAACCAAGTCATCACATACATGTGCAGGATGCTAGTTCTCATTCTCTGTTTATGCACTGTGTCTGGTGTAGATGACTTTACTGAAGAGCTGCTAGCAGATTTTGGATACTTCATTGGGCCTTTAACCGAAACGTATACTTGAAATTAACAGTTCAGCTAACTTGCTCAGACAAGAAAAATATAATTATAATAATTAAAGTGTCATTCAATCATGGTCCTAAACTCTTTAAATTATAAGACACTGAGATAATTCACTTTAAAAAAGATTTTAGCTTGTAAGACATATTCACATAGTGATATAATTTATAACTGTTTGTTTTTTTATTCTGCCAGTTACAGGTATATTCTGTACCTCTAATCAATGTCTCTAAAAAGAGTTACCTCATCTATGCATTTACAGGTTTAAAAATGCATTTTTGTCCCACAAAAACAGAATAATTTCAGATTATTATGATCACTAGTGTACATATTTTGCTTTTAATAAAAGAAAATATTTGTTTCTTCTGTCTCATGCTTGTCTTTTTTTAAATTTCAATTTGAAATGTCTTTAGAGAGTTTTAACAAAGTTTTACCATGTGAAGAAACAAGTATTTTCATTCTTAAAGGTAAAATATGCTGCATGATTTCAGAGCTTGCTTTTTTTTAAAACAAATATTTTAGTATTTTAATAAATACCGTACAAATATTTATCTCTGATGGAAACACTGTTGCATTCCACCTGCATGCACTCAAGTGCAGCAATCCAATGCTTTCTAGGGAAAAGCAAGTAGCCATTGAACAGATGTGCAGACAGAAGAAGCCGAGCAGCAGCGCAGAAACAGCATGTTGAGTGTGCTCATTGAACAGAGGGGAGGAAATAGAAAAACACCTCATTAAACTGAAGCGATTGCGCTGTTAGTTACTCCTGGAATCTTTCAATAGTGTCCTGTTTTACAACCCTTGGCAAAAATATGAAATTTTCACACTTGAATGTTCACTCAGGGGGGGGTTTTCATAGCAAATAATGAAATCACAGATATGACACAAAACTATATGTCTAATAGCTTAACATTCTAGTTTCCAGAAACAAATAACTACATCAGACATACATAAAATGCATTACAGTTTTTATTACATATTTGAATTTATCACTAAATGTGGAAAAACACAGTATGTAATCATACAAAAAATTATCACAGTTCGGACTTTGTTGCTCATCTTCTGACTTTTAAGATGACAAATGAAAAACATTATTCTCCTTGGGGCTGGTTTTCAGCTTTCAGGGTGGATTCTGGTCAGTGGCCATATATGAAAATAAATAGTCTATCTGAGATCCGGACTCTTTGCTGGCCCTTCACTGAATAAAGCCTTCCCAATTTTTGCTCTGTGAAAAGATGCATTTAAATGACTTAATTTTCATTTCACTTGATGGAAAAAAGTGTTTAAAATTTGAGTATAAACTTGTACTAAGATAATGATTGCCATCTCCTATGAATCTGACATGTAGCCCCAGATCAATAATGAATGGGGTCATTTAACAATTTCCTACAGGAAGTCATTATTATGTTTATTAGAACGGCTCCATGAAAAGTTCCAGTCTTGGCTGGATATTCATATTTCATATCTAAAAAGCACATTCATCCAGTCATCCTTATTCCATGACTGCTTATCTAATGCCTGCTTCAACCTTTGTGTGGGTGTTGGTGCTGATGTTCGTTTGGCATTTCTGGATGTAAATCTCATGTCATTCAGCTGTTAACATCCATTTGATTTTCAGAGTTTTCTATCCTCAGAGGAAGTGAACTTTGAAATGTTAGACACATCTCTCTTTTATAAACCTATCCATTGTTTCAGCTGAGAACTCTACTGTTGGGTCATGATTCCACCAGTTCATCTCGGTCTGGTAGCACTCTTTAAACTGCTGATTAGTTTGCATTTCGACTGTCCTTTTTTTATAAATGAAAATTACAAGATGATTAATATAATGTAATTTAATCCTTTATTTGATTATTTTGCTTCAAAGTAAATTTGATATTTTCCAAGTGTGGAAATTCCTTTTTTTGCCAGGAGTTACATGTATGCCCTGTTAGTTGCTTGACAGAAAGCAGTTTACTAAATGTGCTTGAGTTAACTGTGGGGTTGAGACAGGTTGGGAGACTCTTTAAACAAAAGCCCACATTAAAGGTGGCCTGTAAAAATGCCTTTAGAGAAAAGAAGACTTTACTACTGTTGAGCTTATAACTGTCTGTGAAAGCCATATTTTTGCTTTCCAAGGTTACCATTGCCAGATTGCAAAATGGCAGGGTATTGGACCATTAACCAGACTGGCAATGCACGGAGGAAACTGCTTTGTCCTACAGAGTCTCATCGTGTAGATATCAAGGTACCTCTCTTACACATAGTTGTGCTCATTCCTGTGATCATCTGATGCATCACTTCTCAATTTCCCTGCATGTTTTGGTGATTTCCCCTCTCTGCTCCAGCCTTGTTAATGACTGGTTAGATAATGAGTCATCAGTTGAAGTGGGTGTGTTAGAGCAAGGGCACATTGAAATGTGCTGAAATTGAAAACCACTCGTGAGTTCATGGTAATACTCTGCTGTACTTCTCTTCAGGGCCCAGTGTTTCTACGAGTGCAGGGTTACCCGCTAGAGAAGCATGAGTCCAGATCCATGAGCTTCACAGAGGAGTCTGCACACTGGCAGATCCCCATGAACGAGGTCAACATTGTCTGTGATGTCACAACTGCTAATGGTAGGCAATAGAGTTTAGTCATCATGATCGCTGCATCAGAAAGAGGAGGCTCATTTGTATCATTTTTGCAGGTATAATCAATAAAAATAATATCCAAAAAGTCCATAATTCTCAGACCATTTTAAACTTGTTTTAAGCATAAAATAGTTTGCCATAGTCCCTGCTTGCTACAGGTGTACATAAGATTCAGGGTAAAATTGAGGCTGGTGTATTGTGCCTAATATCTTCATTCCACCACTGAGTAAATAGCTGTGGTGAAATCTCAAATGTCAGGATACATTGAATGATTCGTTTTATCTAGTCTTCAGTTAGCTGAAGTTCCAGGCAGTTTATAAATGACATGTCTTGCAGATCTGATATACGTGGCCACCTGTAACCCAGTGACACTTTACTCCATGAGGGAGAATGCAGAGGAACTGCACTGCATTGAGCTATATGATGTCTTCCCCCGCACCATCAGCGGAGTGTGGCAACCCTTCATCACTGTGGCTGCACTGGGCAGCCCACTCCAGGGCCAGGTGGTGCTTCATGAGGAACAGGTGTGTATGCATGCATGTGTTACAACACGCACACACATAACACACATATACACTCAGTGAACATAAGAGATCATTTAAACTGCCTGTAAAATATAAACCCCAGAATGAATATTAAGAGACAGTTATCTTTCATTATGCCTTTGCCATTGGCTCTGTGTGTGGAGAACTGATGATTAGTGCATGTACTCATTTAGGATGGTAAATATAGGATGGTTTCATGTTAAGAGTACCATTGGTTTCTCACTGATTTCGTGGTTACAAACATGCATGTATACAAAGGTAAAATACATTTTGAACATAAGTGTCCTTCACAGCAATTTATATCATGGTTCAGATAAACTTAAAACCCAGTGCTTAAAATGGCTAGTTTGTCTTTCACACACCACAGCTACACTATATGTTTTTAAAAACTATTTAAATACTTAGCATGTGCCTTAATTATACTTAATGTTTCAAATTAGTATTTCTATTGAATGTCTATATTATTGTGTTATTGTCCAAATCATTTTAACAACTCATCCCAATATATATTATGGTTGTGCTGTACTCATTTTCTGAGGTGGTAAAGATCCTAAGGGGTTAGCTTTGTTTGGCTTTCAAAAAAGTTTAGAAGTTTGTAGCAACTGATCTTTGTAACTTCTTGGCCTTTTGAACTTTTACTATACCTTGTTTACACCTGTCTGAAAATAGTCCTTGCAGGTGCAGCCCATAACTGCACTTATGCAGAGCCTAATAAGGAACCAAAACTACAGAGCACAGAAGAAACAAATACATTCTGAATTCAAATCTACATTCACAGCTGCTGCATGTTATCAGGAAGAAGAAACCTCTAAAAAGACCTTTTTGGGAAAAGCATGTGTGCGTATCAGTGTGTTTGTGTGTGAAAGAGGGACAGAATGGCTAATTATTACTTTTGTCCAATAATATGGGATTCCAGACATCACAAGTGGGGTCATCCAGGGGTTGTGGTGCTCCCAGTAGAGTAAAAACAAAGCCTGAATGGAACAGTTCAGCTCATAGTCCTGACAGCTCTTCTTAGCTATATCCACCATTTATCTAGCCCTGACGTAATTCTCGCTATTCTTAGCTCAGACAGTGTGCGCTCTATGTCAAGCAGACCATAAGGAACCCATTAGGGCCCAAATGCAGGGAGGCAAGGCCTAAGCTGCCTCACTCTCCTTTCCCATAAAAGTATATTGAAGATTAAGCAGATGCGTCATGAATGAAGACTGACCCGGCCAAGCGGCTGTGCTGCATCTTCAACTCGACCGACAGCAGTGGCCAGATCGCAAGTTTCATCTGCCAGAATTTGAAAGCTACAAAGGCTTGGCTGCCTGTAAGAATAACACAGGCCTGTGCTGCCACTTTGTATTTAAAAATGAAGCTTGTTAGGGAGTCTACTTATTCAATATTTTCTCATAAATATGGAGTGAGCCACTCCAGATTTAGGTTAGCAATTAAGTTTAAATAAAATATACAGTAAGCAGATAGTTAATAACTATCTAAAGTTGGAAAAAATAAAAGACCACGACTAAAAATTTAAGGTTCTCAGATTTTGTCTTTTGTATGTATTTAACTAAACAGCTTTGCCTTCGTTTTTAAGAACTGCTGACAATATTTCTCCTAATTTCCAAATATATTGTTCTCTAAAGAGTAATTTATAATGACTAAACATCAAAATAAGAGAAGTTATGCAGGGCTTCAAAACTTGAATAATTCCAAAATCTCTTGTCCAGTCTTAAACAAAATGGTAACAATTAACTTGATATATGTTTAGTAGTGGAAGTGGTTGTGGAAAGTAACTGTAGCCTTTTTTGTAGAGTAATACAGTCCTGCACTTGGACCTGGTGACGGGCGCCGTGAGAAGACTTGCTCTATCTCCAGGTAAAGAGGACCAACCTGTGCGCAAAACATCCAACTGGTGGAACAATAAAGACAGTCAGGTAAGAAGCTGCTATGCCATCCCAGAGATGTGTGTCTGGGCAATCCACAGTGTTTAGGATGGTCAGACGAAGATTTTGGTGAATAGGGAAAAAAATTATTTATTTTTTATTGATGTATGCGCAAAAAATTGTGCAGTGCGTTACCGGTAGTAACTTCAAGTCGTTCATATTTAATGATCCAAACTGTTCCTTTTTTTGTTAACTGCCACAGGCAGGATACAGAATGTGCCGGGAGTTTGCCCATAAGAATTGGCTTCTGTTCTACAAGGCTGATGGGTAAGCTTTTTGAATTGTTATAACTTGTTTTACACTTGCTGCTGCAGGCCTGCCTTTGTGACATGTTCTCTGCCTTGTACCGACAGGAATCAGCTGGATGTCCTAGATGTGCTAGAGGGACAAGTCCACACCATTTCTCTCCCTATTAACCTTAAGTCTGTGTTCCTGGTAGCCGAGGACCGCTGGCTGCTTATCGAAAGCAAGACTGACAGGTGCCTCCTTTTAATGACAGTGAAATGAAAGTAAACAGGTCCTCTCAGGAATCGGAGTTTAAGAATTTGGATGTTGATGCATTTGTGTTATTTTTTCTGTATTTGCAGTAAGTTCCTGTTGACCAAGCCCATGCACATGGGAGCAGAAGAGTCAGGTGTTTGTCAGCTACACACCATCAGTGAGGAAGCTGTCAGCACGGGTTTTGGCAACAGCTCAGGTAGAGCAGCTCAGTGGAAATACACTGTATTGTTTTATCCACTAAGTCCAGTTCCTCAGGGAGATTTGGTGAATGCATCGTCATGGCATTAGTTCAGACCCAGGATCAGAGAAGTTAGAAAATGTTCGCATTGTTCTAGGAAAAACTGGGGGAGGCTGTGTGTTTACAAATCATTTGACAGTCCAGTGATATTCTTTTTTCTTTTGCCGTGGAGCAAATATTATTAATGATGACTAAAATGTATTACGGAAAGTATAGCACCAAAAGAACAAAAAAAATGAGCTAATGTTGTGAAATATGCTCTGATGAGTGATGTATGTGACATATAAATGTAAGTGGATGTAAAATTCACTTCCGATAGTCAGAAAATCCTTCACGTTTGTCATAAACTCGTGATTATATAAGTTGTCATGTATGGCATAGCCAGATCCAGTATAAAATGAATGCACAATCTGCAACTGCGCCTCATATAGTGACCAAAACAATTGTGCATTTTGCTTATGATTTATGGATGTTAGTACTGGCATTAACACTATGGTAGACATTTTTTTAAATGTCAGCCCAGGTTGCCATTAACCACCCAGATTTTTTTTTATCAGAGCAAGTCAGGTGCTCGTGAATGAGAAATACAAGTAGAACATGCCTTTCATACTCAGACTGAAGGCGGGGAGGAAGTGTTTAGAGGAGTTTCATGATTTATCCAAACTTGTTTGATTTTGCCTCATCTTTTGTTCAGATAAGTCATGCATAATAAGAAAAAAAAGGAAATAAAGTTTGAAATATTGATGTAACTAAATAAAGGCAAGTAGCAGATAATGAGAGATGTACTTGTTTATATACAACAATATTAAAATAAACCTACGACCTATGTACGGTACAGCCTTTGAGTGGGAAACACTGGAAACATTACTTTTGTGAGCTAAATGAAGGTCGCTGTAGGTCATTTTTACTAAGGGCGTAGTCTGTGACCCCTGTACTTCTGTCAACAAAGTCTACTCCACATCTGCTTGATCTGGCCTGATATCTCAGGGGCCTACTGCCTGACCTGGTTTAAACCTGGTCCTGTATAAGATATATGCATATATATAATTAGCTTTCTTGCTAAATTAGAAACAATCCCAGGGATTAAAGGTGAAAATTACATATTGTTTACTTGTGTGCATATTTGCCTGAAATGCAAGTACACTTTTCCATCCTTCAGCCCTGTTTACGCACAGTGCCAACACATCTATTTTCATCCTTTCCACTTAATGAATGACTTTACACAGCCATCTGTCTGTTTCCATGTAGGGTGACACTTATCCCACAGCTTTATTATTGTAAGACTGGTCTCAGCAAGGCATTCACTTGTAGGCCTGATGAATGATGGCAAAGGTTTGAAGACTTTATGCCTCATCTAATGGAAAATAATCCATGTTTATTTTTAAGGTCTGAAATAGCAGGTGAAATTGCTCAGCTGCTGTTTATCTCTTCCTGGAATGTTGTTTGCAGGAGATGAATATCTTGATGGCTGTGTCCACTGATTTACAGCCACACATCTGAAAGGCTGCAGCTTGTTAGACAATCCAACATATCACTTTATATGGCTTAATTAGTACCAAAGACACACACATTTAATAATACCGCAGTAGCAGTTATGAAGATGAATGTCGGTGTCATAGAAAAAGATGGATGTCTACATTAAGTGCATGGCATAGACCCTTAATGTTGCACAGGGCCTGACCTTTTTGCCTTGAAAAACGAACATGTTTTCAATTACATCAAACTTTTCTTCAGTCCTCACCAGACAGGTCTTAATCAAGCAGAGTCTGACAGGATGTCATGAAGAGTGGCCAAATTATGGTCCATTAGATAGAAGTGTTCAGGTGTCATCAGTCAACAGCTACAGAAAAGGAACACCGTAAACTCTCCCGAGGCCTTTATGTCAGACAGCAACAGAGTAATGGGCATGTCTGCGGGACTAATGCACAGTGCTCATGATCTTATTGGGCTGTCTGTCTTCTTTTTTGTGGCTTAGAGATGGAGCCTACCACCCCGCAGGAGGTGTCCAGTGAGCAGCTGCCCAATGAGAACCTCAGCACTGCCCTGGGACAGAAGATCGTCTCGCCTAACCGCCTTGTCTGTGACACTGACACCTATGCCAATGTCATAGTGGGCTTCCCAGACCTCCTGGTAAGCCGCTGTCAAAACATGCCATTCATTCATCCAGTTCCCTTTGGTATGACATGTTACATCAGAGTTACTAAATTTCACAACTAAGGAGGGGACAGTATGAAAAATGTCCTGGAGTCAACAAGCATAATTATCACTCTATATGACAAAGCACCAATACACATTTAACAAATGAAGGAGGGCATGTCACAAGCTACATAAAATAACTATAAATTATATCAATGTAATCTATGTTGTTTATATAAAAGCACCATATATGTTACCATAAAATACAAATATATAGGCAAGATCAGTATTTTTGTTTTCATCTTATTAACCTACTCATCCCTGCTGGAAAGGAACATTTACATTTTGAGCACTTTAGCCAAAAGCACAGTGACTACAAATTTTACAACTTGGATGGAGCACAGACTGAGGGAGGTCATTGTAACACTTGTTAGAAAATGTTGTAAAATTGAGTGCAGTGCTGTGTATCATTGTCATTATCATTTGAACTTTGCATCCCAAATACAGGAAAAATCTGAATAAATCAGATTTGTCAAAAGATATTCTCAATCATGGCAGTTATACAAAGTGAATACTAGCACAGTAAAATTCCATTGTATTGTATTTACATGAAGTTTTGGTGAATCCGTGCATAAATATTCCCGAGATTCTATTACCTGGTTTGAAATTTTATTGGAGGATGTGGATTTTTATGTGCTTTGATGTCTACCAAAGATACTGGGTGAAGAAACATAATTTTGGTTTGCGTTCTGTAGCTTATACTCATTTACTTATAGTCATTTTCATAATTAAAAAAAATTATCTTTACGGTAAATTTGGAGAAATGTTTGCCTTATTGCAGTTAAGGTTCACAGATGGTGTTGCTATGGCAATATACAGTAAGTAGGAGAACAAAAGCACATTTTACTGGATCCTGTTTCTCCCCTTGAGATATACGGCTACCGTTTAGATCCACTCTAATAATGTAAACACTTTCACCACAGGTTTTATGTGGATTTTTTACTAAACCTTCTATATTTCTTTATAATAACTTAAAAATACAAATACCAACAGCAACATTACTGTCTGGGTGTTGAGCAGTGAACACATATATCAAAAATGCACATATTAACAATAGAAGGGCAAAATATACCAAATACTGATCACTCCCTCCATTATGAGTTTCATTATACTTATTGCATGTTGCACCTACATTGTCATGGCACATGCTTTGTATGGAGGCTGTAGTAGCAGGGTATTTACTTCCACTGTGACTTTAAAAAGAGTGAAGTATTTTTTTTTTTTATTAGAATAAAAAATGTTGAAATTACTAAAGATATATATCTCATGACAAGGCTAGTAATTGTCCCAAACTTGTAAAATAGTTATGTCTGGTTCAGATTACAACAGGAGACTTTGTATTGGACCATGTCATATGCTATTTTGATGAGATGTGTTTTTCTTTCAGTCTCCGAATGAGGTGTACAGCTTTAAAAGGTCATCGCCACTTACAGAGAACAGGGGTCCTGACATGTTCTTTGGGTCAAAAAGCCGCACAGGGCCAGCGAAGAGAGCTAACTGTGTTAGTCTGATAGGAGCCAATCAAGTGGTGCGAGCTCTACCTGCGACACAGATCCCTTTGGATGATATTTACCCCAAAGGTGAGAGAAAAAATATCAGGCCATGAATCCATTTCACCATAGAAAACCCAGAATAAAGGGTGCTGAAAAACTCTTTTTTTTTCAATCACAGACGTCACTCCACCTATGACTGCTGCCTATCTGGAGGTGACTGACTTGAACTCCAAAAAAGTTAAATATATTCCAGTCCCGAGGTAAACCCCCAGTTTTGTCCTTTATCTTTGCACAGCCTGAAATTGCAAAAAAAAAATTATTCTGTTTTTGTGACGCAGCAGCTCCACCATCTGTCCAGTTGAGATGGTGTGGAAACAAAGGAAACATTTTACAGAACATTTTGAACGTTTCCTACATTTAAATTACCTGAATAGCCCTGGTAAAAAAAAAAAAAACATAATATTTGGCTGCCTAGTATGAGGTGGAATTTTTCTGTCATTTTCACTATGCAGAAGATTAGGCACAAACTGTGGAATATGTGGTGTAGTTACTTAATTTATTCTTCACATTTGCAGGACTACATCTATTTCCCCCTACACCACATGGATCTCAAAGGTGTCAGACACTGATGTGGTTCTGGCTTCGCTAGGCACAGGTGGGGTTGTGACTGTAGACATGGGTGGCTGTGTGAGACTGTGGGAGACAGGTTTGGATCATTTGCAGCGCTCCCTGCTGGAGTGGAGGAATATGATTGGCACAGAGGATGGCCGGCCTGTACAGGTAAGATAAGTTTTTGCGATGAAGGCATAACACGTGCAAGTAGTACATTTCTAAACATGTGATTTTTCTAACTCTACATATGCAGACCTGGAAATGTAATCATATAATCACCAAGCTATAATTACCAAGGTATTGCAGTTCCCTTACTTACCTTGTGGTGGAGGTGTTAGGTCAGAAATGCATAAAAGCTTGTTTTTTTTTTTTATCTGAACTAGTCTGGAATTGCTAGTAAAAGTGCATTTTGGCATTTACTTTAGTGATAGATATGTTTTATTTTAAGTTGATGGTAACAGTACTTCTCACTGTCTCTTTTTCTGGCTTTTACATTCAAATCGATAATAGGTCATAATTTCTCGTCCATTTGGTAATTTTTCTGCTTGAACTAAACCTTATATGAGTATAATCAGGTGTGTCTGAGTAGGATGAACACCATTAAGTCAAGGATGTTTGCCCATTAAGTCCAAAATGGACGATCTCTGTGTGATTTTATCGTTCATCATTTGCTGGGAACAGTTTGTGATTAGATTTTATGCATCTATATAGCCCTTTCCTGACTATTATCTTAACACTCCCAGTCATTAGCTTTTTTCCTTGTATCAGTTTATTATTCCTACATTTGTCATCTAATTTTGTAACATTAATACTTGCTTATGTGAGAATCTAGTCAGGATGGTTTTGTGGATAAACCTCTGCATTGTTTCTCCTCAAGCTGCCACACGTGTGGCTTTTCATGGCGGTTCTCCCGTTCTAGTGTGTGTAATTTAAAGATAATGGCTGATGTAATTGGGCTGTTCCATGTATAAGGATTACAAAGTCAAGGACATGTAGTGGGGATCCCTGGTCTGTCAACTCTGCTCTGTTTACTGGGTGAAATATATCACTTCTGAAAAGTGATAATGGCAGTGAAGACCAGAAGAGCATTAACAAAGATTACATGAGGGCAATGTGTTCCCACATTCACCAGATTCTTTGAAATAGGAGCTTGGTGTGTAAAGTATGCTTGAGCACTAAAAGTTAATCCACTGACGCATACTGTCCAGGAAGAGTGGATGTATTCGGCCAGCACACTCAGTGAATGAATGTGTTGTATGGTCACAAACCTTAAATGGACCAGAGAATATTTACATATGGAGTGCACATTACTCTGTCCTCATTCATTTCATTTTGATATCTACAGGGTGTGTCATCATTTCTGGTATAGATCAGTTGGGTCATTTTTCTGCTCTAACTAAACCTTATAAGAGTTTAATCAGGTGTGTCCTCAGTGCCGAGATCATATCCAGCAAAGGGAAATCACCAAACCCCTTGGACCAGAATTGGGCCCCTCTGCTCTAGGTAGACACACAGGAGCCCAAGCACACGGGTCTTCTTTGATAGAGCTTTTCAAACTGACATAACCTCAGCTATATTTTCTTCCATCTTCCATCAAATATTTGCCCAGATCTCTGCTTTTCAACAAACATCTTTGAACGCTGTACTCTTAAGATAGTAGCACCGTTATGTTGTGTGGTTAGTGTAAACGTATGGTATGTTATGTGTGTGTTCACACAGGGTGTGTAAGATAGAGTGAGAAAGAGAAAACAGCACTGAAATTGTCAGTCTTCCTAGGCTGACTTTCTCTGAGACCAGAGTATCATGAAGCCTGAGGCAGTGTTATTATGCTGTTACATTAGTGGTATGCTCAAAGAGCCCATTTAGTGGAAGATTTTTCTTTTTTGATAGTAATTTTGTGATGTTACAAACACCAAATTATTTACTTTTCTCCATCTGCACAGCGTACAGCAGTTTAGCTCCACCTATTTGCACTGAAGTTTTAAGAACTCTTTCAACATGGACTATTTTTGAAAAGGAAATAATAAAAGGCTGCCAGTTAGAACAGTAAACATACATACGTATCAATTTGCCATTTTCAAGAAATACACCCCTTCAAATTTAAATGTCCATTCTTATTTACAGAGAGTAGTCATGCATGGCCCAGTGTTTTTTTTAGGACTAACACCGATGTGACCTGACCAATTTCGAGAACCAACCTGCCCATCCAACCTGTAGAATATTCATAAATTAATGATCCAAACCAGTCCTGCAAAATCTTTACTATACTTATTAACAGAGCTTTCATAGCCTCAGCATCTGAGCACTAGTTACTCTTATGAGTGTGCTTTGCCAGCCATTGGATTCTCTCGTTTCCTAACCACATGGAAATAATTATCTGTGATAGCTGTGCTGTAGATTAGGCTGAGAAATGCTGGAGTGTTCCTTTAACTACCTTTGCCAAAGGAACTCTTGCAAAGCCATCACACTGAGTTTAAGCTTTTCCTCCCCCCACCACATGCATACACCCACCCACAAATGCACACACAAAGTGCTGGCTGTGTTAGGCCAGCTGGACCCAAGCTCTGTGGGTGTGCTCAGCTGGACAATCTGGACACAGTGGGATTAGAGGAGCTGGACATCCTGGATTAGAGAGCAGTGTTGACCTTCACTTATGCTGAGAATGGGCCTCAGTCTTAAAGTGTTTGGTCTGGCTTAGGTCTGTTTTGCTGGGCTTCAGTGGGGTCTGACTCTAAACCGTTCCAAAAAAAGGGGTAGAGGATAATAAAGCTGTCAAACATACTTGCTTTTACTTTGGCGTTTAGTGCCGATACTGTAATGCATTATTGACTAAATGACTGTGGTATATAGAAGGAGAAATGAGAATTTCAGATGTGTACATAAGTTACAGTAATATATCTTTGTCTGTCTACAATCACAATCAGAACTCTTCAACCTGGCCTCAGGCACATCATTCCTGCAAAAAAAGACACATAAAGGTGCTACAAAAGGTTTTTGGAGCAGTAGAAGAGCTAGTTTTTGGTTCCTTAAATGTAATGATACTTTGTTTGTCAGAGTTCCATATATTGATATTGTTTTATGTTTTCCAGAAACAATCATAATTAAATATTACTTGGCTATGTTCCAACACTCTGTCCCTTGGATTTAAACAAAATGATCTCTGTTCTGACTGTCCTGTGTTGTGGTTCAGAAATACTTAAAAAGTGGATTCAAAATAATTGATTTGGCAGCTTATTTTCCAGACACTTGGTATGTAATGAAACTGCTCATGTTTGCATTAAAATACATTCAATTCTATTATTGAAATAAAATTGAAGAAAATTCCTTTCATCATGGTTTGGGACTTGAGGAATTTCTGTAAAAAGAACTTCCAGTCCCAGATTGTGCTTAGAACCATCTAGAAAAATGTTTGAGGGACTAGGATAACAGGGATAGGATAAAATAAGTTTTGCTGACATTATAGGTGTTCCTTACTTTGTGAACATCTGCTGGGGTTCTCCTGGCCAGATATCTTTCCTTTATCTGGTCTGGAAATCTCTCAGTATTGGGATAACTCATGCATGTAGCCGTTATGGCCTGCATTGCTCAGATCTCTCTGTTAAAGGAGTTACTAGGGAGACATTCCAGCACTGGACTCCAATGAGAGGATTCTCTCAGGCTCTGGCTGGGATCTACGCCACCACTGCTTCATTCCTTGGCTTTAAAATACCCTGTTCCCCTGTTGCTGTCACGTTTTAGCCCCCCGCCCCCCTTGAAGCTCTGTCCCTGTCTCGCTCTGAGCGTCACTCCCATATTTTCACACTCTGTTCTACTACAGCATTCTTGTGAATGGCAGCTCTGTTGGAGACAATAGCAGGGCATTCCAGCATCTGGAGGTGTTTTCCCTTTCACTTCACTTTGTCTTGGCTCATCTCTGATTAATGAGCCTGTAAATCTCCCTCCATTCTCTCTGGCTAGACCCGCCCAGTGTGGATTTATGAGAAGGCCCTGAGACAGAGCGAATCAGCCTCTCGCTCGCTGATGTGGCTGCCATCACATGTCCATGGTTGGAAGAAAGAAATGGGAAATGTTGGCAAAGCACTGACTCTCTGTTATGTCCACATATTCTTAAAGTCTCCATGGCGTTAATTAAACTTGCATGCATTACTGCTGTAATTCTGTTGAAAATTTAGTGGTAGCATCCCACATACATGTTAGCACAGTTCAAAGAACCACATTTTATTTGGACTCCTTTGTTAGTCCCTTGAAATGTTGAGCTATAGGGGGGAAATGGCCCCCATATCTCATGTACATTAAGAATGTGTGATTGACAGTTTTCTAAAAATTTGACTGTATGCCAACCTGCTCAGGCAAAGACTGTGGAGCAGAAGTTGTGTCTGTTGTGTCTCCCCTTGTGCCAGTTACATTTACTTTCCTAGTGTTGTCTTTCTATTTGAGACCATGGCCTGTCATGAATACTAGATAAAGTAGTCAAGTAGTTAAGTAGGTTTTTATTGTAATTTCTACCATATACACAGTACATAGTAAAAATGAAACAACATCCTCCAGGACCATGGTGCAACACAAGAGCAGAACAGAACAGAGCAGAACAAAACAAGACACAAGTGCAACAGGCTGTAACATAAGAGCAACATTATGACTTAACAAGACAAGACTGTTTGACAATGGCTACATTCACGATATATATAATCCTGGCCCGTACTGTTTTCAGGCAGCAGATAAGTGCAAAAGATGCAGAACAGAGTTATATGTGCAAAAGAAAAATGCAAGACATAAATAAATATGTGCAATTAGGATGCAATAAATATAATTGTGCAGTTAATTGTGACAGAGAAGGTCATGTTTTATGCAGATTGTTTGTTTTTACTGATTATTAAAGTCTAAGTTGTCCAGGAGGGGAGGGGGTGATTGGTATTCTTTTGCGTTTTGTTCTGGTTGACGAGTCTGATGGCATGTGGGAAGGAACTGTTTCCCATTCTGGTACTGGAGGCCCGTATGCTACGGATGCTTTTTTTAAATTTTTTTTTTAGATAACACTTCTATTGCTCAATTAAAATAAATCTATAGAATTTACCATTTTATTTATTTTCGAGTTGGTGACAGGTTCCCTTCAACCCCCAGGATAGTCCGTTTACTGTCTGAGTGCTGAATCCTCTGTTGAACCGAATCTTGAGTTGGCTGTATAGTTACATCCCTAATTCATATGCGTTATTTACCTGGTAGACCTACTACTGTTTGCATTTGCAAACCCCATTTTGGTCTGTGATTGTGTGCGATGTTTAATTCTGATTCTAACTTGGACATGACATGTTTAAATATTTTCTTTAGTAAAATGAATTATTTTAAAATTAGGATCTATTTGAGTAAATCGGTCCCATAGTGTTTTAATAAATTCCGATGACTTTAAAGTATTTAAATTATGAACATTTAGGGGAAGATAATGAGTGATGATGGAGCCT
This sequence comes from Ladigesia roloffi, assembly GCA_037577295.1. NCBI lineage: Eukaryota > Metazoa > Chordata > Actinopteri > Characiformes > Alestidae > Ladigesia > Ladigesia roloffi. The sequence continues at coordinate 11,042,200 of JBBKCR010000002.1, read as the reverse complement.
GTCTGAGAAGAGTCACTAGCTCTGTCCTGTCAACGTCATCCCATGAAAGATTCCATTATGAGCTCATCGGGGCCCGTCAGCGTCCTCACTATCTAAAGCTAGAAGTTCACTCCTCAGTCTAATTAAGGCCATGTTATTAGAGCATGCACCCCTACACACACTAACACACACACACACACACACACACACACACACACACACACACACACACACACACACACACACACACACACA
>JBBKCR010000002.1:11028764-11041866 GCA_037577295.1 Ladigesia roloffi | reverse complement strand
CCCTTCCCCCTTTGTCTCTCTCTCTCTCTGTGTCTGCCTCTGTCTCTCTCTCACTCTTTCTCTCTCCCTCTGTCTTTGTCTCTAACCGTTTCTCTCCCTTTGTCTCTCTTTCTCTGTCTGTCTGTCTGTCTCTCTCTCTGTCTGTCTCTGTCACTCTCTCTCTCTCTATCTTTGTCTCTCTCCATCTCTCTCACTTTGTCTCTCTCTGTCTATCTGTCTCTGTCTCGTACTGGCCATTCTAGCCTCCTCTCTCTGGTCTGTGGACAGACTTGGAATTCCACAGAAAATAGCAGTGTGGCCTGTCCCTTCTCCAATAACGCAGTACAAAGAATGTTAGCTTCTAAGGCGAGTCAGGAAACCCACAGCCATGCACCACTCTAAATGTTTTTGTGTGAGTGTGTGAGAGTGAAACAGAGTGAGAGAAAGGCAGTGCATGGAGTATGTGTTGCGTTCACAGAGCATGTCTGAAGGTTGTTACTGTTTAAAGTTAGGAAGGTTGTCTTTCACTTGCACTGACCTACACTGATTCTGCAGATCAGCATAACTCCATCCAATCAGCTAGCGAGAGCTTCTTAATGCAGGCTTTTCACACATCTGCTCCAGATGGCAGTGGGAGATGAAGGTGGATTATCTCTTTTGACATGAAACTGTGCGCAACTGTGTGACAAGATGAGACAGACCCACCTCTGATCTCACTCCTGAAATAATCTGTGTGTGTGTGTGGATGCACACCTGAGACCATACACACTCAGCAATTTGGTCTGGCCATAGTACGCTCTGCTTCTCTTCCATGACTTCAAACAGCTTTTAGGTGCACCCCTCCCCCGTCTGCCACACATTGGATTGCCCATGTACCCCTGCTGGATCAGAGTGTTGTGGGATTATCATGAGCCTCAGAGGATTATTGGCTTTTGCTTCAGCACGTTTCACCTGGACAGCCACTCACGCCTGCTGCCGATACACGCTGTCAGTCAAGTACTGCAGCCACCAGCACCTGACCAAACTCTAAACACGCACTGTTTACATTCCTAAAAAAGGCTGATCCAGGATGAGTGTAGGCGGGGCAGCTTGGTGGGTGTGCTGCCTTTAAGGTTGTCGGGGCTTGTCACATGCACAACAGAACTTATTAGGGGCCTCCCACACTCAAGTGCTCTCTATTGTTCTCGCTGATGGATGGCTGTGTTGCTGAAAGGGGCTGTAGTCATACAGTTGTCTCCAGACCTCCATTAATCAGCAGTGTTTAATGCAGAATCTGGAGTTTAAACTTCTGAGAAAGTTAGGCAATTAATATAGTTTAGTCTGACTAAAGTCTGTTTGTCTGTATATCTGCAAAACTGAAGGCTTTATAAGTAAAAGGATTAGTCTGATGTATTCCGGTTACAGTTTATACTTCTTTTATCTCTCTCACATACAGACAAACAAACACACAATCACACACATACACACAAACACACACACACAACCATCACATACACCCCACATGGTGAGGCCTGACTTCTAAATCTCTCTCAGTTCAAAGAAAACAACAGTACATACAAAAGAATATGCCCGTGCATGAATCACAGTACAGTCTATACAGGTCAAATGTCATTATTTTACATTCTTGCACAGTGTAAACTGTACAGTGCAAATACAGATTTCCCTTGACATTTTCTTTCAGTGTATTGTATTAACCTTAGTTTGAAATGAAATGTAAGTGTTTTGGGAGCTTATATGGGGTCTTATTTATGGTTTACACAGTTTTTACCACATTGCAACAGCGTGGTTTTCATTATATGCGGGTACTCTTGGAACATAACCCCAACAGAAAACTGGGATTTAGTGTATTATATGACTGTGCAGTTCATATCATAGGAACAAATGGACAGGAACAAATTGGACACACTGGGTATTGCTGTTTTATTAATTTAATTTACATTTCAATTTGGGTTTTTATCTATATAGCTTTTTAAATGTCCTTTCTGTATTCTGAAAATATTTTCATATTTTAGGAAGCACTTGTATTTGATGAATATATATTTTTAAGCCTGTGAGTTAAATAGGGCATTGCAGTTCACTAGTTTTTATGCATTTTACATCAGTGCCTTACTAAAAATAACATACCAACATATATTTCTGTTCATGGTGTCATTGTTGATAAGAACGTTCCGGTATTTTTCAAGCAATCTTTGTGACAAAGTAGTAATTAAACAATAATTTGTGATATTAATGATTTATTGAACATTGGTATATTTAAATTAGTATTGTTGTTGTACACTGCACTGGATTTGAGTTTATTTATATACTTATGGAGGGTAGAAGTTGGTTGCTAGGCAGTGTAATGTTCAAAGGTTATTCCATGAACAGCAATGGGATTTTTTATAACTTGGCACATTAAAGCCGGAATGATTTAATGAAGCACAACTTGATGCAGTTCCACTGTCCTTTGGACTAGCCTGCAATGTTTGTGTAGCTGCAGTGTTTGTGTAATTTTTGTTTCTTTCCTGCTACCACGGTTGCTAAGTTGGTCTGGTTACTAAGTGTCCTCCCTGTCACAGGCTATGACATTTCCATTCAGGCTCTCTGTGGTCGTTTAAGGAAATGGCACAGATACTCGATGCTGTTTAGATCAAATTGTCAAATCTCTGACAAATTACAGCTTTGTGTGGTGAAATGAATCCAGCTTGAATACTGCTTTAGAGAGTGCCTTTCCCTTTTATAAAGAAGCCTTATGATGTTCTGCAGTGCAGTTATCTTAGTGAAATGGCATGTGTGATGTCTGTATTTCACAGCCTGCTATTTGTTTTTCAGGCTAAAGGAGATTGACATGAGCGAGTACGATGCCGCCACATACGAGCGTTTCTCTGAAGCGGTTCGGCGCCAGGTCCAGTCCCTTCGCATTATTCTGGACAGTCTGCAGGTAAATGTTCTAATCTGCCACAAAAAAAATCTACAGTTTGATCTGATGTAGATAATGATGCAATAAAAAATCGATTTTTGTCCCTTTTTCATAATTAGTGCTGTTAAACTAAACATATCAAGCCTGTTGCTCTCAATTACCACTGTATCAATTTATTACATCTCCATAAATAACAACATGTGTTCATGATCACAGTGGTTTCAGTAATGATTATCCTAAGCTGCAAGCCTAAACCTTGTTACCGTACCTCCTTTTACCAACCAGTGCCCTATAGAATGGATTCAATTTGTACATTTTGTGTAGAATGACTCAACTGAACTTGGCTATGAAATCCTTGCTTGCAAGGATGTGTTCAGTGCTTCAAAGACACTATCTGTGTTAACATTTTTCCTTCCTCTGACGTGTGTGCACGCACACACACTTACATAGACAATGGAGCTTCATTTTTCCCCCCATTAATTTTATTTCCAAATCACAAAACAATTCATCCGTGACCCTTAGTGGTACTGTCGCTGCCCTAAATGACCCTTCAAGTGGATGTCTGGCATTGCAGGCCACAGTGGTGCAGCGAAGCAGAAAGAGAGCAGATTTTTGGCTGCCTTTCATCTGCACTCCTGGGGTTTCCCTATGCAGTGACAGGGAACACGTTGGCATCAGGATCAGGTTCCTCTTTGGCAGCTTCACACACAAGCTCTACTCACACATCAGACATGTTTATAGGAAAACACTGTGACAGGGATTCCCACCTAACGCACAGTTTCCCCTCACTTTCTGTCGGCCTCTCACTCTCATATACACATGCATACACATCATTGTGGCCTCTTTCAGTATCTCTTGGAAAGTATCTCTCTGCTGCTCTTTGAAGCGGTGGTATCTAAGTTTACTTAGATGTGGCTGTGATAAAGATTTGGCAGGTGGCCTGAGTATGTGTGGTCAAGCCAGCGCACCTCGGTATTGTTCACTGTGGGTCCATCTTGTATAGACATGGCAGTTGGAGTTACCCTTCATTACCGAGACAAAGGTTCACCTGTCAGCACTTTCTCTATGTTTTTCCATTCATTTCCATGCTGGCCACAAGTAGTTTAGTTTAGAATAAAGTGTGCACAGTTTCCTGCTTACCCTAAATGGTTATCAGCTGAGGTATGTGTAGTGGGGTTTTGTTGTTACTTGTATTTTGTTGTTCTTTGACTTGCACTTGAACTTTGTTGTAGCTATGTAGTGTAATGAAAGTTTACAGCCATCAATAAGCAGTAAAATGGCTGCTAATCATCACATATTTGCCTCAATCTGGATCATAAGTTAGGTAATATCAAATAAAATTGCTTCCAGGGCACTGTATGACATGTTGTCCTTTAGACAAATAAACAAAAGTACATTGCATAGCAATCGTAATAGTAGCTGCAACCTTGAAGGTAAGTATAATGGTAGTAATGGGACAATAAAGACACATTAGTGGTTATAAGTGTTACATTACTGGTTATAGGTTTTCCTTACTAGCTAGATAAGATGCAAATTTGTTGACAAAATCAGGGAACAAAAATATTCATCTGTTTAATTTGTGTTACTTTACTGTAATGCCACTCGATTGGTAGATGACTGGATGTACAGAATAGTGGATCACTGTGGTTTGGAAGAGAGATCCACTTGACATAGAAATAAATACAAAGCACAAAGAGCAACAGGACCTTGTTTTTAGAAGAAGGCAAAAAAAATGTAAATGTTTGCTTCCACTGTAATAAGTGCACATCGTGGTATTCATACAGTTCTTATTAATACAAGTGAATACAGTACAAATGTAGTACAGATTAAAGAGAAAAACACTGCCAGTAAAGGACTTTCTGATTGACAGGATTGTCACCTTTGGAGGATAATGTGTATTAGGATAATGATAGTTCCTTTATCCCTCTGCATTACCGCCCAGAAGTTGAAGAGTTATTTTTTTCTTCCTCTCCAACCTTTAACGCATTTCTTAAAAAAGCTAATTGAAATATTATGACCTTCGGAGATATCACAAAATCAAAATGAGTCAATCAATATAATTAAACACAATATTGAGCTGCTTTCTAGTTTGAACTGTATTGCAGGCAAATAAAATATTTTCTAAACCTTTATGGAATTGCTGTTACACTAGTAACAAAGCTAATTATTTCAACTTATTCTTCCTCATAAACCAGTATTTTTCTGGCTGTGAGAAATGACATAAAACATTCTTGATGATCTCATCTATTCTGGGAACTTTTGGACTGTAGTAAATGTCTGTGGAGAATTGCAAAAGCCTGCTGAGTTTTCTCTCCTGACTGGATGCAGTATTATGGCAGTAGCTCTTTGTTCTGTGTTATCTGTGTGAATGATGGGATGACTTAAGAAGGCAGTGTGTGGGATGATGCAGCTCCAGAAGGACCAGCATCTAAACGGGAAGCACATGTGAAAATGTGTTTGTTGATTTTCTGCCCATTGTCCATACCTGGACAATGATTAATGTGCTTTGGAGGTTATGACCACACCTGGTAATCCTAAATTTACATTTAAAATTGACATTTTTCAATGTTTGAAAACTCTAAAAGCCAAAAGTCCGTTCACCAAACGTGTGTCACCAAAACTTCTTTCAAACAACATCCAGGTTTTTATTGAGGTGGCATGGACTTTCTTTCTGTTTAGGACATGGTGAGCTATAAAACAGACATTAAATACCTTAATTGAAAAGTTTAATAATCAGATGTGTACAGGCTCTCTACTAGTGAATTATTGTTAAAATATTTTGTTGTGATATAAGCAGACCGTCCTGGTTTAAAATGTAAACATTATTACTGCTAGTGGGTGCTTGTTCATACCACTCTGTGATGTTCTGATGCTACTTGCTCTAATGTGGTGAGATGTGTGGCTATTTCATTTACAGGCTAAAGGGAAGGAGAGGCAGTGGCTGAAGAACCAGGCGCTGGGAGAGCTGGATGATGCTAAGATCATTGATGGACTGACTGGAGAGAAAGCCGTTTACAAACGCAGAGGAGATCTGGAGCCGGAGGTAGGAGTCGGGGGGTCTAAAATTGGTATGACCCCTGGGAGCTTTATTCAGACAAAGAAGTTTCCAGTGATAATAGTTTAATCACACACCTCACACATGCTCACAAATGCATGATTGCATCTAAGCCCCCACATTCATTCATACACGTGCTAATATTGACACCCTTATTGAAAGCATTATGTATTAAGGACACTTCACTCATTGTCTTAAATGACAAACATCCCAAGCTGAGAAGTGTGGCTTACACTGCTCCCACAGTCTTCACACAAACATTTCTTTTTCTTTTTGTTTAGTATGTTTAGTGTATGTGGCAGCTTTTATGCAATGTGCCTTTAAGAAGAAATATAGCAGAAAACATGAGGATTTTGGAAAAACACAGACAAAAATTAGACTGAAGCAAAAATAATACAGCATTTGGTATAATAAGAAGGGAGAAATTAAAGACATAGAATAAATACAAATTTGAAATGTACAGTAAATAAAACACTACCAGAATGTTTGCCAAACAGACCTGTTTACAGAGAAAGTGCAGAATGAGCCAGTCTCACAGTAATGTTTGTGTTAACTATTCTCTGCTAAAGTTACAGTGCTTGTGTCTGGGTTTCCTCTGATACATTAGATTTCTCAACTTCCTTTTGTTTTCTCTGAAAAATAGTATAAACTTAGCTTTTGGAATACAGTAGGGGCACAAAAATCCCCTACCACATTAAAACATTTAGATGTTCCATTGAATCCACAGTGTCTGTTTTATAAATGAATTGGCGTAGGAATTAAAAAGGTGCCCTAATGCATTATGAAAATGGCCTCTGTAAAATCTATTAGAAACCTCATTGCATGTTATGCCTTCCAGGATAGGAGCATGAGCAAACAGAGAGCTAAAATTAAGGAGACCACAGAGCAGCTGTATTAAAATGATGGATGTGGTCTCATATCTAGCCTTAATTCCATTTTTTGGTTTTGTCTGTGTGCTGTGTGTCTTTGTCTGTAGCCGGGCACTCCTCAGCAGAAGCCCAAGCGCTTGCGACTGCTAGCAGATATATCAGGCAGCATGTATCGCTTTAATGGTGTGGATGGACGACTCGAGCGCTCTATGGAGGCTGTGTGTATGGTGATGGAGGCCCTAGAGAACTACGAGCACAAGTTTAAGGTGAGGACTCACTGACTGAGGGACATGAGTTAAAAAGGAGGAGTATCTAGTAACTTGCCACTCACCAAACTGAAGAGAAAGTTGTATTTATTTACAGTAAGCTGTTTCCATGAGAACACACCATGGAAACATTCACTGCAGTTACTTCCTTGGGGTGTGCAGGTTGTGCTGGGATATCCCCAGCTGCTGACTCATTGTGATGGAGGCTGCTATGGGAACAGTGGTGACAGAAACTGAAGATAACCTCAGAAACTGACGAACACTTTAGTCAGAGCTGTTTCCATGGCAACAGATGTGCAGGGATAAGCCCCAGTAGATTCTCACCCTTTTTTCTCTCTCTCTCTCTTTCTCTCTGTCTTCAAAAAAATGTAAATGCTGCTAATTGTACATCTCTTCTATTTGTTTATTCTCTCTTTTTTCCCTTGTTTTCTATATTCTCACAATATGCCCTATTTATTCTTATTTGTATTTTATTGCCCTTAAATGTATAACTTTCTGCACATTTTTACTTGCACTAAAGGGGTTTGCACACAATTTTATTGTTCTTAAAGCACAATGACCAAGATTTCTATTTCTCACCTTTCTTGCTGTCCTCTCTCTCCTCTCTTTCTTGCTCACTGTCTCTCTCTCTGTCTCTCTGTCTCCCTCCCACTGTCTCCCTCTCTCTGTCTCTGAAGCACGCCCAGCTGTTGGCTGCTGTGCAAGAGGCAATGAATCACTCTCTCACTGGAAGCTGCTTCCTTGTGTAGCGACAGCAGCACAAAGCCAATCTGTTGTCTCTCTTTTTATTTTCTGAGTCAGGGGGAGGAAGTATTGTGGAAGGAGTCTGGAAGGGCATTAAAGACTCGCACTATGTCACTGAAAATAAATGCGCATTGGCACAGAGGCATGTTTGTTACGTACAGAAGCGTTTTTTATTTCACTTTCAAAGGTCCAATTCCAGATGAGTCGAGGTTAACTGGGACTAAGATAAATTAGACGAAAGGAAGTGCGACACATGAGACCACAGTATCCATGTTGTCCGTGTGTGTCCATGTGTGTGTGTGTGTGTAGGCGCCAGACACTACGGCCCCATCCTTCCCTTTAGTGTCTTGCATATTTTTCCAGCTGCCTTTTCATATATGTGTCATTCAGTGTCACTTATGCAACCCACATTAAATAAAGCTCCATCTGACAACTCATTTGCTTGTGTTTTTCACTGATACGGGTGCCCCACATGCGTACATCTGTCAGCTGACACTTACTCTTTGACCCACAGTCATAGCATACCTGTAAAGTTCTCCCATTAGTAACAGATCATTCAGACAGGCACAAGCTGTTAAATATTCTCAGTGGTTTGTGATAGTTAAAGTTGTAAGATTTAATATGCTCAGAAATCATCTGTTTAAGCACCATATCGTTATGATATCTCAAATAATAATCGAATATTTAAAGTTTACCATCTGCTAGCGAAAAGCTAAAAAAAAAAAAGCTCCATTATGTTTTATATTTTTGTTATTGGTCACATTGTAAATATAGCCTTTTTTCCACCTGTTTGACTGGTGGACCTTTTGGTACTGGTGACATTCTCCACAAAATATACATAAGCCCATGATGAAGATGTTTTGAACACCAGCACAAAAGCTTTCAAGAGTAAATTGTGATTGCTTTTTCGTGCCTTTTTATTTTTCAATTAGCTTATTATTTTGCTATGGATTTAAGTGCATCTGTGGTTGTTTTCCCACACAAAACCCTTATGAAACTTGTTATGAAATAACGTGGGTGTCTGTTTAAAAGGAAAAACTCAAAAATAACTTCTACTGCCTAATTCTGCGGCTATAGCCAGTGTTAAGTAAGAACTGATTTGTGTAACCTCTACTTCACTTTTTTAACACTGTCAGATTTAGCATTTTTTATTTTAGGGCTGCTTACATCATATAAAAGAAATTTAACTGCTTGTGTCATTGTCAGGCTGGAATTTGTAATCAATTGAATTTTTGTGTGTGTGTGTGTGTGTGTTTGTATGTGTGTGTGTGTGTGTGTGTGTGTGTGTTTTCCTGTTTTTTTCCTCTCTAGTATGACATTGTGGGGCACTCAGGAGATGGCTTTAACATAGAACTGGTGAGGTGGGATAAAATGCCCAAAAACAATAAACAAAGGCTGAAGGTTTTAAAGGTATGTAGGCTGTGCACGTGCTGTGTGATTTCTTTCATGTTCTCTCCATTTGTTTGGAAATTGACTTCCGGGTGAGACTTTTTTGGGATGAAGTCATTCTTTGGATCATAATGCGGGGCGGGGTGAATGCAGACAAATGCATTTCATGTTCGATGAGCTGATTCCCCTGTAACAGCCAGTTTAAATACAGTGAAATAATCTTAGTCAGGCTTGGATTTCTATATCCAAATCGGCTTTGTCACTTTTATTTAAATAAGCTGTGGTTGGCCATGCCCCACCTATTACGCTGTGCGTTCAACACATGTGAAAAAGAGCCGCTATCCAGGCCATGAGTTCATCCGCGAGTCAGACCAAGAGCAAGATGAACACAACACTTCATGAGTGACTAATCTAGTGGGTGGGGGCTTGACAGATTTGGGGTGGTTCTATGCAAATTTCCCCATTCTGATGTCACATTAGGGAAGTCATCCAAAAACTTGTAGAAGCAAATGGTTCCTGTCACCAAAAAATCTCAATTGATTCACCGAAAATGGATAGGTGTTTTTTTTGTGCTTGGAATGTTCATAGGAGCAAAAAAGACACACATGAAATAAGTTTTAAAAAAAGTGAGTTTTGTATAATAGGTCTCGTTTTAGCACCTGACTATTCACATGATACAGAGAGACATTTCTGGTGTATTTAGCCACCAGTTGTAGGTTGCTGCCCATCATAGATGATGAGAATGTTTGCCCTTGCCCTTTTACTATGGTTTGGAATCACCATTTTAGAATCTTTGTAAAGAGTGTTTGGTAATCTCAGAGAAACTGTTGGGGTGTTAAGAAAAATTAGTTCACCTATAGAAAATTCTAAAGAAGTAGTAAGAAAGCTAAAAATGTTAAGAATCAGTTCATAATACAAATGAAAATCCAGCATGCTTCATATTCCAAAACTGAAATTGTTTTTGACTTTTTAATAGCCTATATAAATTGAAATAATTTACATTTAGTGTCATCACTGAAATCATTTACATTTTGGGCATCTAGTTAACAGTATTTATTACCTTACAAGTACTTATATTTTTGAAGATTAACAACGTTTATTTATTTCACCAACTTTTGAGTATTGACGTTTCTTTCTGAAACAGCAGAAGTGTAAGAGTGCCTTTGTTTTCTCTGATGTCTTGATCTCAGACCATGCACGCTCACTCTCAGTTCTGTATGAGTGGAGACTACACGCTGGAGGGCACTGAGCACGCTGTGAAAGAACTGGCACGTGAGGAGGCAGATGAGCACTTTGTCATTGTGCTGAGTGATGCCAATCTAGAACGTTATGGCATCAGTCCTGACCTCTTTGCCCGCACTCTTACTAGCAACCCGCAGGTTCATGCCTTTGCCATCTTTATCGGCTCTCTCGGAGACCAGGCAGAGAGGTGAGCTCACTTTGCCCTACCCATACATATGGAGTAGACCTTTTATAAGTGTGTGTTAGACATCAATAATATGTGTGTTAGTATCAGTGTTCTTAACAAAATGTTAAATTTTGGGCTGAGAGACTATAATAGCAGTGTTGAACCAGGAGAGAACTATGGAGTCACATGAGCTTGGGTGTAAAAATAAAAATGTCAAATTACTTCAGTAATTACAGCCCAAGCACTGATCTTTTAGGCTCAGCATGAGAGCACTTTGAAATGTAATTGTAATGCTCTATTCATGAGACAATTTTATCGCTTTGTTGCGGTTTGTATGGTTAAAAAAGGCTTCTGAAGCCTGGCCTCAATGAGAGAGTATAGTCTATAGGGTTGTGTAAATGGCTTTGTTTTGTTTTGCATGGCAGCAAAAGCACATGCGAGGAATGAAGTGTGATGTACTGTGGTGTAGCTGGGCCCACACCGACTCCTCTCTTTTCAGGCCCACCATGATTTAAAGCGTAGGCCTTTCAGAACATGTGTCCTTCGAGAAGGACAGAATGACAATAATGAATGGTCACTGAAATAGGAAAGAGAGGGGGCAGAGGGTGAAAGGAGTGGGACGTCACTCTGCTTTTAGCCCCCTGCTGGCTTTTTCCCAAGCCCTTGCCACTTACAAAAGAGCCTGCATGAATGACAGCCATTGTCAGCCTGTTGAGGAATAGGAGCTCACTTTGATTGCAAGCGAAAGCACATTTAAATTGGTAATGTTTTTTTTCTTGGGGGTTTTGCTTGGGTGGGGGTCTTTCTCTATTTCTGACACCCAGGCTCCAGAGAACCCTGCCGGCAGGACGTTCTTTCGTTGCTATGGACACCAAACAGATTCCTCAAATCCTGCAGCAGATCTTCACCTCCACCATGCTGTCCAGTGCCTAAGCAGCTCTGGATGAAGTACCACAAACACTTGGATGGGTGTGCAACTATACTGGTCTCTCTAATATTTTCAGGTTCCACTTTAAAGACTGTTCCTGCCAAACATCGCTGACTTCTCTGAAACGAGCTTGCATTCAGTGTATCAGGGCTGCCTTGTAATCTTTATCCTGAATTTTAAAACACTTTAACTTTTACCATTAAATAATCTAACAAGCACTATGAATGAAAGTATTATTTTACTATTATGCTACCTTGAGGAACAGAATTCTGAACCCAAAGCCAGGTTCTTATAATTAAAGGGGTAAATAATTATGCACCTATTGTGTTATATGTGTTATAAGTTAATTTACAGTTGATATGTTTTGTACATGAGAGGCAATTTTTAAAAACAGAATGGAATGGCTTTTTGGCACATATGACATGTCCGTCTGTAATGTTTGTGTCCTGTTGCTGAAGGCCAGTGTTGCGCAAGGCCTGGGATTTCCCAGGATCCTTTGCTCACCTTTTAATTACAAAGTGGACACGTCCTGTGAGGCAGTGGCAGAGGGAGGCAGAAACATTCCTCTCCTCTGTCACCTGGGTCTGGTCCATAAATCTCTCCTCGTCTGGAGAAACAAGAACCTCAAGTGCAATTTTTCCCTGCATTTCTTAGCTGCTTCCAGCATCAACATCCAAGCTCTGGGACATTTTCTTTCACACCAGAAGAAAGTGAATGAAAACATGAGGCTGCTATTTGGTCAACTTCTTTAGCCTGGCATGAAACTTGCCTGACACTAGAGCCTAAAAGCTGTAAAGGAAAACCAGTAGATAGTCTACATACACTGATTCAGTTTTGGCAGATACTCAGAGAGTATTTTTACCTCTCTGAGTTATGACCATATGTATGTCCTGTTTTGATAAATGTGCTCGAGTGAGTTTTTCTGCCCTGCTTCCTGTCTCTTTTAACCTCTTGGCTTACCCAGCTGGGTACTCGGCACTATATGCGCTGATTGGAATGTTTGCCACCCAGACCTTCGGCATTCCCAACATGACTCCATGTGCTCCTTCACCGCTGCTTGCGTAAGACCTCCTCTTCCCCTTCTCCACTCTGCCCCGAAATCCTCGGCTCTGTTAGGATGCATGTATTTTCCTGTGTTCCATGTATGTCAATAAAGCAGCCCTTTTCCTTCCTGTGCTGCTGGATGTGCTGACGCCCAGCCTAGCCTCCCCGCTCCTGTCCGGAGGCCCACAGGATTCCAGCCCCAGGCTGCAGTTGCGCCACACTGGCCGGGTGTTGCTGGGGAGAAAGTGGGATTGTAATTTATAGGTACTGGCCAGCTAGCCTGCTGTGGAGTGTCAGCAGGTGGCAGGAACAGTGAGTCCGTGATGAAGCAAAGATGCATTTGGCTGCTGATCACGTGTGTTTTCACACAAAATACTGGGTGTGTAGAATGGAACAACTCCATAGTGCATTTAAGGGCAAAAACCCAAAGTGAACAAGGGAAACGTGTGTGTGTGTATGTGTGTGTGTGTGTGTGTGTGTGTGTGTGTGTGTGTGTGTGTGTGTGTGTGTGTATATGTGTG
>JBBKCR010000002.1:10998355-11021757 GCA_037577295.1 Ladigesia roloffi | reverse complement strand
ATAGGCCCCGCCCCTTCCGAGTACAGATACAGATACAGATAATTCATCTATTTAACAGATACAGATACAGATACAGACAATGCTGTACTCGCTCATCCCTTATATATATATATAGGCATGCTTTTGTTTATGACTGTTTTGAACCATCAGGAGACAATCAAAATCCTGCCTTCACCACTTTTTGGATTTTCAACATCATAGCTTACATAAACTTAAGCTCGAAAAAAAAATTTGAAACTTGTTGTAAAGTTAACAGTAACCTGAACATAGACCCAGTTTGGTTTTGGATTTATCTAGACTCTAGACTTTAGTCTTGGTCTAACTCATTATCTGAAACTTGACTTGACTTTAACCCTAGTTTCAATAAATAACACTATAGTAATTTGTTACATAAATGTCTTACAGTACAAACAATTGCTATATATTCATATCACGGCTCAAGTATCCTATTGTATTGTATCTTTTGGCAGCTATTGATTTGCACCTCTTATGGAGTCAGGCCCAGAAGCTCTCTCAGGGATCGGGTTAAGTGTTTCTCAGGAAGCCACTGCACAGTAGAGAAAGTTTGAGGGTTGAAATTGCACTTTAATGATAGATTTTCCATTTCACACTCTGAGAAGATCACTCTCTGTTATTGGCTCAAATGGCTGTGTAGTGTCTAGCTTGAGGCTCTGTGGTGACACTATGTCCAGATGTTACAGAACAACTTGATTCATGTTTTCAAATCCTTGCTCTAGCGGTTGCATCAGCCTATCCACTGATGTGCAGTTGATTTTCTCACTGGCACAGAGGGACATTACTTTGCCAAAGTGTGAGGCATTTTGGCAGCAGTCTGAACTCTGTCATATTACTGATGATTCTCCTCCTGCTTTTATTTAGTGTCCATATGCTGTTTTATTGATGCTCATCTGTTCCGGACAGGGTGTGACATCTCTGGCTCAGGACCGCTGTCCTGAACAGCCTTTGAGAGATACTGATTAGATTAACAGTGTGGTGTGTGTATGCATGTGTGTGTGCATGTGTGTGTCTACATGTGTGTATGTATGTGTGCATGCCTGTATTTGTATATTTTTAGGAGAAAAACGGAGCAATAAAATGAAGTGCCTTTTTTGGCAACAATATATGTTCCACGTTTTTTGTTGTTGTCTGGTTGACTGAATTGTGATTTTTTTTGTTGAGGATCAGGTTCATGTTAGGTTTAGGATTAGACTTACACATTAATTCTTATCTTTTCTGATTTTTCGAGCAAAACGTCTTCATGCATTTTCTTAATTTCTTCCTTTAAATTTTTGTTTCTATATTGTTACATTCATTTATTTTTTGGACTGACAAAAGCATATATCAGCAAGGTTTAAACATACACATGTCTACTTGATTTGTGATACTACATACACAGTTGTTTATTATCTAAACATTTTAATAAGTAATAAAAGATGACTGTATTCAGTTGTGGCATTTTTTAAAGACTAGGCTCAGAGGCAGGAGGGGTGTGGTGACTTGATGTGCGTTTGCTGGCCTGGATTGTTTGTAAACTTTGGTGTTCAAACAATACCGTTACATCAGATATCTTAATGTCCATTCTCCACAATTTACATTCATAACTGTGGCATTTAAATGATAATAAACTATCACGTGTCCATGCTGCACACTTCCTATGCCTTTCTGATATCATGTATGAGCAGTAATGGGTTCTGATACAGGTTTTCAGCTGTGAACACAGTTTAAGATGCTTTGAAGCAACCACCCATAAGGTCACTAAGCTCAGGACCAACAGTTAATAAGTAGGGTATAAAGTCCAACAGCACTATGCAGTGAAGCATTGGAACTGTTCTCTCTGGAGTGACAAAGGTTGATTCAGTAGCTTTAGGATGAATTAAAGTAGAATAAATTGTCAATGCTGCAAGTAAGATGGATAAACTCCACTAATACTAGGCTTGATGTCCAAAAAGCTGTGAATGAGCAAGTGTCTACAAATGTTCAGACATGAATGGTTGTTTTATATGAATGCAAATGTGTCCTCAAAATGTATAAAACCAAGTGTGTGTGTCTTCTTTCACCGGTGTGTCCAGCTGGTTTGGCCCTAGTAGCTCTCTCACTTTCCCAGCCTTGAGTCCCAGCTGCATTCCAGGCTTTCACTGAAGGATTCTGCTGCCTAATGCAAGTGAATAATCGCCGCCCCTTCTTTCGTTTTCGAGAGCCACCCCAAGTGTTTCCATGCATATTGTTCATAACTGTTCATATCTGTGACAGTTAAGCACATTAAATCCCTGTTTCAAATAATCTCTGAATCAGTGCGGTATAGGCAGATTTACTTGTTGTTCGACTCTTTCTGTGGTTCTATACACTTGTGTTTTTTCTTTATACTTATATGACAAAGCGTTTCATAATTTTTCCAGTATTATTTTGAAACATTTTCTTAAACGAAATTATCACTTTGCTCCCGAGAGGCAGAAATGTGTCTATTATAAGGCCAGCTTAAAATGGCAGAAGAGGTGTTTGTAGGAAGTTTGTAGGCAGAATGATTTTCTAATATGGTTTGTGTGTGTTTTTCCGTCAGCCCATTCACAGACACTCCCACTCTGTGTTTTATTTTACCCCATTGCTGTTCAAGAAACACCTTGAATTCTACCTAGAAACATTATTTTAAAAGACTTTTACAAATTGTAGCTGACCACCCTCTCATTTCATAAATGGGTTCCATATCCATTGCTCTGATGTCCTGTATGACATGGCTACTGTTGCTTAAAACACCATGAATCTTTATGCTTGGCTGTTTGGCTGAAAACCAAAGAAAAACAAATTGTTTCCAGTTTGAGCTTGCAGTACTGGAGAGAGCGGTGAAAAGAAGCCTTTCATGCAAAGTGTATATGTCAGACGTTTACTGTAATAAGTCTAACAAGTCTGAATGCTCTGTGTGGGTCTGTTGGTTAGACATAATTGCATGTGTACCTGCAGTCTGGAACATTCCCCGCCTGCTCTGCATCTCATGTTTTGAGTTTCAGTGTCAGTTAATATATCACTGTATGATTAAGTTTGACACTGTGCAGTACTGTAGCACAGTAATTACCAAACAGATTAGGGACACTAGAAATGCCACATGACAGAATATTTGAAACATTTGGTACTTTCATGTCAACCAGCATATTATCTTGACAGGCGTCATATTTTAACTCTCTAAATTTACAGTCATGAGCAGAATTTAGGGCAAACCCACGCAAAGTGAAAAGAATCATGCATTGTCTAAAGGGAACAGACATAGCATTTTCAATGTGGTAATTTTATGTACATTCATACACGATTACTATTTTTGGCTGAACTATATTGTTTCTCTACATTGTTTCTCAATGTTACATTCAGCAAATAAATGGTAATTGTGTATTAAGATGAAAGTTTTGTGTTCATGACAGAGGTTGCGTGACACATTTACTAAGAAAATCAACAAAACGTGTAATTTGACCAGAGATGATCAGAGTCCAAATATTTACATACGTCTGTACTTTCACTTAAGAATATAAAACAAAATGAAAGAGTTGCTGCTGTTGATATTTTATGTCATTGGAAAGAAGTTTTTAATATGCAATAAGTAAACTGTGCTGATTTGAACTGACCCACAATGTTAGATCTTTCCAAGGAGACTCTAAGGAGATACTCTGTAGAGGATGATTTAGCTCTGGTGGACAACCACTGGGCCCATGTGAATTTAGGTCTGGAATGGATGCCTGAAGGTCATGTTCCGCAGATCACAGCGTCATGTGATGATTCGCCCCCCTGATGTATCATTTGAAATGATGACTGCAGCTTGGATTCTGCAAGCGACACTTCTAAATGTGGAATCTGAGGCCGCTCTTCACATGATTGATAGTCACCTCAGCAAGTTGAAGAGCGTTGGCGTAGATCATAGGAAGCAAATTCAAGCCTGTTTGATCTTTTGCTTTTAATCTCGCGACAGGTAACGACATTTAAAATGTCAGTGTTTTCAGCACCTGGTAAACATTAGAAGATGAAGATCACTATGTGGCAGCGACTCCAGAGCCATCAGACGACACTTCTCTGTAACTCTGTGACTCGCATCACACTTGCTTCAGTTGTCTGTGGCTTTGGTGTTTTAATTATTGAATGAATTGCATGCCCTCATTAATAATACATTGAGACCCAGCCAGTTACCACATTATCGAAGTTGTCATGTAAAAAGTTACCAATATATATTCTTCTATGTTTTTGTTTTTTTGTTTTTTTTTCCATCTTGAATTGATTTTAATCGAGTTCTTTGGGGTAGGTGTGTCGTAAATTTTATATTGCATTATGTAGACCTGGCCATTATAATCATTATGAAGATAAACGTTTCTGTGATATACAGAATGCATTTTGTGCTAGTCAGTAGCTCTTGAAGAACAACCTTCCAACTGCATATTTCATTTTTAAAAGATCATGAGAAGTTTTTATTTTAGTAGTTATTTTCGGGACCAGAAAAATGTCAAATAAACTGTTGTTCCCAAGTTTTCTGCAGCAGTTTTTAAATGTTATTTCTCAAAATACTGATATGTATAATTTATTATAAAAACTGCCCCCCTGCATATTTCATTCGTGTAGAAGGAGCTCCAGCTTGGACTTGAATTTGCTTATTGTGTAAAAGCTCAATTTCACACTAACAATTGAATGAATTTTTGCCAAAATCTGTTTTTTTACATTTCAGAACATTTTGTAATTTTGAAGGTACTCACTGAAGTGGAACTGAAGTGTATCTCATCATTAAGGTTAGGATTGTTATTGTTTACTTCAGAATTAGAAAATGGCATTATGCTAACATTTCTTGATGAATTGACTGATTTGAGAAATGGAGTTTTCCAAATATATATTAACTTCCTTTATAAATTAAGATTTCTCCTCTCTTTTGTATCGTTACTGAATTTGAAAATGCATGGTTTTAGCCTGACGGCAATGAGATCCAGCCTCTTTTGTAATAAACATTTCACCTCTCCTGAGAGACAGACATCATGTGGGAGGCTGAAGTGCAACTCTCTTTTTTGTTTCAGAACATCCAGTACTTCGCATCTTTCCTTCTGGCCAAGTCTGGTTATGTGCCTGGATAAATGAAGGTTAATGACCTTGAAATAAATGTCCCCTACTGAGTGTGGCATGCCAACTAATAGGCAAATGAAACTTTTAGTCTGAATAGTCACAGATATCTGATAGGTCTTTGCACAACACAGTGCGCTGGCAGTCCCTGCACATGCAGAGCAAGCTTGTGCAGGTCACTTGTGCTTCCTGCACTGATGAGTGGGTATTGACAGAAGATAATTAAGAGGGCTTGGACTGAACTCAGCCCTGAGGCTGTGTGGAGCACAGCTCTATCTGCCCACTTGAACTCCCCTCCACACAACACTCCCTCCATTTAATCCTGGCCAAAGATAAAGTGAGCGAATAGGTTTTGAACTGTGATTAATGGATCAGGGACTGAGGGCGGTTTGGCAGCAATCCCAGTTCACAAATGGCTCATGAAAATTTTAGCATGGAGCAGCAAAGCTGGCACATTTTATATGTTTGATCGAATGAAAGAGAACTGGAGAACTGATAGCAAAGCCAAGGAACTTTCTTATTTGCTTAAAGAGAAGCCCCTCCATGCCTCTTGGGAGGTGTAGTGCAAGTAATCATACACCCTTTCAGCCTTAAGCTTCCAGGTGCAGGGAAAGTCATTTAAACCTTGCCGAACTAAATGAGTGGGTTGCAGTGCCAAATTGAGCAGCTGCCCGCCCACATCCCTGACCTGGCCAGAAGGGAACACGGCTTGAGGCTGATGGGAAATTGTAATGGACTTTCTTGGGGTTGCGTTTTTGTCCAGCACATCTGAGAAACTAGTTGCATTGATCACCTTCTGGAAAAGGGTGTAAACCAGGGACAGTTAGGGTATATACAGCAACTTCGTAAATATTGTACAGTGACTTAGATGTACATCTTTTACCACATTTGTACATGTCAGATCACATTGTGTGAACATTTCTAGACCAATTGACAATGAGAAATAGTCTAAAATAATTACAATAAGTTCTTTTTCCTCACCAAATTATTTGTGGAGAGACTAGGCTGACAGTCTTTCATGCTGTAGAATGAAAACAAAGGTGCGTAGTCTGGTTTAAAATTCATCAAATGTTGTTTGCTTATCCCAGATACTTGCCAGCAACTATTTTTTTACATTTTGTAACTTTTGCTTACTAAAAGCAAGGCATGGGTTTGTAATGGTAACCTAACCTTCTTTGGGCTGTTCAGAGTGGTTTATGAGATTTAATGAGATAGTTATTTGCTAATAAGAGCAGCTATCTTTTTTGCCCTGTGTAGAATGGAATTTCACTCAATTTAAAAGGCATTTGCAGGAGAGAGCTTGCTTTTCATGACTGTTCTCAAGGCCTGCTAAATTGAGCCCCTCCATGTCACTGGCAGACCCCTGTCTAATTCTTATTCATGCACTCTGAAAGTGGTCTTTCTTTCCTCTCCTGGCAAACATTGGCCTGCTGCAAGCAGATAAGTGAGCTGTGCTGAGAGATGCATTGAAGAGTGAATGGGGACAAACTGTTTAGCACTTTGGATTATAGTCAGGGCTGAGTTCACAGTCTCTCCCCCTCTTTCCATGCCATTCTCTTTTACTACAGAACTCATTCTCTCCCATTATCAGCACAGCAGCCGCCTTCTGAACGCAGTGCACTCAATTTTACCAATGCTTTGAATGCAAATCCTCATCTGCAATCTTATCAAAATCATTATCAAACAAAGGTAATTCTCCAGGACCTCTTGCTCTGCATTTTCAGTTGTATTTTTAAAAATACAATTAGAAACGTTTTAGTTACATCGAGGCATCGTTAGGCTCTTGAAATAGTCTAGATCCTTCTTTTGAGTGATGAAAACCACCAGTCATAACCTTTTTTCACACTGATGTCTTTGGCTACACTTTTATTTTACCTACAAGGTTGTTTTTCTTGTTTGTTTGTTTTGTCCTAAATCAAGCACTTTTTTCCAATATTCTTACGAAGCCTCTGCAAATCCTTTAAAGTGCCTCTTTTAGGGGGTTTGGTAACAACTAAGACACCATGTTATTTGCAGTGTCAGGTTCTGTCCTGAGAGCAGTGGTCAGTCTGTGTCAGAGCAGATCCCACAGCCGACGACACATTCTTAGTGTTTTAGGTTCCCAATGGGACTGGAGCTCACAGCTGACCATCTGGGCCTGCATCTGCATCTGCCTGAACTCTCAGACTGTAAATGAGAGCTGATGTGCTGTGGGCTGAATTATAATTTTTTTACAAGATTTCATCTGATGATACTAATAAATAGTTTTGTGCTTTGATACTTGGGTCGAAAATAATTAATTTGAAAGGAAAAGAGCTGATATACCGGGTTTACCAAAACTCATATTTAAGTGTAAAGTGTCCACTTTACACTTTACATTTACACAGGAATAAAGAAGCAAAAACTGTCCATTCAGCATGTTTTGGTCAATTGATCGTGTTTTGGGAAATGTAGAAACCTTTGTTGATTTGACTTTTTGCTGAACTACTTCTTAAATAGATGTGAAAAGCTCTACTCTATGCCCAGATTCATTTTTACCAGGAACTCCATATTTAACTCTTTTAGAGATTGTCAAGGCAAATTAAGTGCTGCTTTCCTCCTTCACACACATCAAGGACATAAATTGTTCATCAGGCTCTTTTCTCATCTTTTTTTGTGGCCCTCCCTGTGTGCGTTGTGTGACTTTTAACCCAGGCCCCCTTTGCTGTGTGTTTGGGTGAAAGGTGGCTGGTGACTCAGAGGTCAGGGGAAGGACAGAGACAATGCAGGGCCTGCACTAGAGATGAATGTGCTTGGCCTGGGTGTTCCATCATTCTAAATCAATCTGCCTTGCTGGCCTGGGGGCAGCATACCATAACACAGACAACCCCAGGCACCTCTGCAGTTTACTGTGTTTAGTTCAGGAATATTGGGGTCTCTGTTTACGAGTGGGAGTTATAGCTGCGGATTTAAATGGAGCCCCGTGAATGTGTTTGAGGCATTAAATTCTCTGGTATTTGCTGATGCTGACTAATTTGATTACCATTTAGAGGGCTAGAGTCTAACATTAGTGTCTCATATTCTGTTGGAAATGACTGCATTCTGCTTACTCACACTGGACCACACCACGTAAGAGATTTAATAGCCCTAAAATCCTCTGGACAGGATTCCTTGGTCTGGTGTGCAGTCTGTGGGAGTTAATTCTCTGGTGCATTAGTTTTACTGGGGAACGGCAGCTGGAGCAGACCCATGACAACACAAGGTGACATCATCATGAGAAACAGTGTAACAAATAAGTTACACATGCTGCTGCTCCCATGCTTACTTTTCACATTATTCCTTTAATTACAGCTGATTCATGTTGTTTGAATTTTACATTTGTACTATTTTACAGATCAAGAAAATCAGTCATCACTACTCTGTGATTTTTTACTTTTTTGAGTTATTAGTAAATAAATAGGGCACCCACCGCTGTCCCAGCGTTTCATTCTACACTCATGTGATTTATAAAAAAGAATGTAGAATGTACCTCCTCAGTCAGCTAAGTTTGAAGTCTTAATGTTTGGAGTCTTGATATAAATTCAGTTTATAACTGGATCTACAAGGTTAATGGATCTAAAACAAACAAGCTGTTCCCTAAATACGCACTTTACTCACTTAAACTGGATCCAAGTCTGTATTAGGGTGATGCACACTCATCAGTGTTGTCTAGGGCACCGTATGATTTACTGTGAGCAATAAAAATTAACAAAATGTTTCTTCTACCAGCAGACATTTCAAATAACACCAGGTCTGGAAGTCACAAAACAGTCATAACAAAGACTGAGCTGGGATCAGATTCCTGTATAAACAGATTCTAAATCAGCACCTCTACAGCCAGAACATCCGTAGCTACAATTCTAGACTAAGAAGCAAAGTTTGGACACCCACCATATCTCGGCTTGTAAACTACATTTCAGGTAAGTGAACTGTGTGAATTAGATTTATATTTTTTAGACTTACATAATATTTTAGAAAAAGCTGCTGTTATTTCTACTCTAGTATTTTCCTTCTTTTACTGTTTCCTCTGAGTCTCCTCTATGAGTTGTTACCTAAAAAAATTACCACAGGATAATTTTTAAAATTATGTATTGAGACCAGAGTGTTGAACTGTAAGCAGCAGTACTTTGCCTGCAAGTCCTGCATGACTGAACTGGCCATGATTTCTCTCATGTTTTGTTAACTCGTCTTCTTCCCTTGTTTTCATCATGGGAATCCTGCCAGATGATCAATGTCAGTGGTCTCTAGGTCTCTCCAGGTAAACTGTAATTCATTTTTTGCCTGCAGGTGTTGTGACAAGATGAGATTTGTCTTATTTCCATTCTGACCGACAGCCTGTTTCATGTGGAACAACAACTCTGGCATAGCTGTGTTTTGACTTTTCCTTCCTAGTCGTAGAAGGAACTACCAGTGGGACGTTGTAGTATATTTAACATGACATCACTTGGCTCAGTGTATCCTATTGTGCACCCAGCTACATCCCTTCCTTAAATTCTTGTTGGATGGTAAATCAGTTCATTATCTAAATACATTTGACAATATTTGTATGATGTTTTCCTGTAAACACGGCTAAATTAGTGGACTGTTTATGCAATGTTCCAAAGACACCCAGTCCTCGGGGGGTGAACAAGAGCCTTTGTTACACTGTTATTCCCCTAAAGCATTATGTAACTCACATTTTTGGCACTGGAGTAAAGTTGCTTTCCTCAGTTTTACTGAGCTCTATAGGAGGATGGCATGTTATACTACTCCATGCTGCAGAAACATCCTCCCACTACTTTCCCACACTTCCAGACCAGTGGCCTTGCACTGCCCGCCATACTTGCACAGGCAGTACTGCCAACAAGGTGCCAACGGCTGCCAAATATGAGTTCTGTTTTAAAAATGACAGAGTACAGCTCCAGGGAGTTAAGCTGTTGTGTCAACACGTCTGGCATCAGCTGGCCTCAAGCCTATAGAGGGGACACAGAAGGCAGCATCCCATTTGGAGAATAACCAATACAGGAAGGGGTCTGCTAGTCTGTCTCCAGTTTACTGAAAAAAAGTAGCGTCTAAAGGCACTTTTGCTCTGGCCATTTACTGGAAAAAAAGCAGCACCACAACATTCATGCAGATTCATTACTAATTTGACGTTTCTCTTTTTACCACAAAAATTTCCCCTGTAGTTAATGCTGTAATAGTCCTTCCTTTCACATTGACAAAGTGGACGTTTGTGGTCACCCTGCTGCTGCATGCCCATCTGCTTACCAGTGTCATGACCTTTGGACTAAATATATTTTCAGATATCTATAACCTGTAGAGTTTGTTAACACTTTTCTTTGATACATTTCAATGTATAAGTATTACATTTGAAGACTGCATTCTGTGAAATTTCAAATCACTGAGTTGTTGAACAAAAGCTTGTGATACTGACGGAAATTAATGCTGCTGGATTGATGAGGCCAGGCTGAAAAAAGTCCAGCAGGCTGACAGGCTTCGATAGGTCACACTCGCTTCTCTGGCTCTATTACAGCAGACAGGCTCTAAAGTGCTGAGGTGCTGACCAGCTGTCATGTTCTGCAGAACAACTGTTCACAGGCCTACACCCCTGCTGTGTGTTCAACCATTTACAGACAATCCACAGACCGTGACTGATTTAATCATTAAACAAGTCTGGATGGTCATATTCATTAACAAGACGAATGAACAAGTTTCATTTGAAACTTGTGCAGGAAAAAAATGGAAGAAAACAGAGGCAAAATGTAAAATCACAGATTTTCAATTTTAATCTCTGGTAATCGTATTAAATACACTTTAATGTTGCTTTCCAGTTTTTTACCTCATTATTCCAAACTTAAGTTCACATTCACATGTTAAGTTCATGTTACTAAATTCTATTAATAATGTGATACTCAAAACAGAAAAGCTTTTTAGAACAAGGCAATAGACTTTTGAAACAATTTATATTTACATAAATACAAAAATATATATATATATATTCACAAAAGGCTGTGCACATTTACATTATCCTCCTCTATAAAATATCAAATAAATTTCAATAAAAAGCCATTTAAATAATCTTCCAGCTCAAGTTTTCCAGAGGGACCACAACCAGTCTTGAGGGTGTGTGTGTGTATTTGTACGTATGTATGTATGCATGTATGAGAGAGAAAGAGATGAGAATCTGTCTTCATGATTTACACAAAATTTCAGCATGCTAGTCCATGAGTTTTCCTTATCCAGGCTCACGGATATCCAGTGTGTGCCCTGCTGATTGGCTGTTATCCCTCGTGGTGGGCTTCCTCAGACCGGCCCAGTGTTATTACATCTTCAGTTTACATGCCTGCAGGAAAAACAAACACAGTGGGGACTCCAGTTAATGTGGCTTCTTTAGTCTTTAGTTGTCAAGGCTATTCATGAACTGAGGAGTTCATTTTAATGAATAGCCACACTGTAAACACTGCTGCCCAATAAACATGCAAGTCTTAACTGCCCTGTCGCTCACACTGGGAACACTTCGTTCCTAGCACGGAAGTGGAGGAACTACATGAGTAGATGTGGAAAACTTTGTCTAGGGCCACTACGGTCATACATTCCCTGCGCTCTGAGACATGTTACAGCACTCTGGACTATAAAAGAGCACAGAGCTAGTGCCGTGCATCTTAAAATGACACATTCTGATCTACCCAGTCCAAAATCTTGGTCAAGGGCTGTGCAACTGTCCCTCCCATGCTCAGAACCAATGCAGATACCAGTGCAGTTGTGCTTACTTGCTAGTGTCTTGTCAAGATCAGCGATGAAGTCTTCCAGTTCTTTTGTGTCACCAAGTTTAGCTGTAGAGACAACGATCAAGTGTTAAAGACAAATCGACAAATTCTTTTCAACACAAAATTTTCCATCCTTATCTAACACATTCACACTTACGTTTGGGTGATGTGATTAAAGGACTGGTAGGTGAGGGGGAGAAGACAGAGGGAGAGTTCAGCTTTTCATCACTGAAGCTGAAGCTGTTTCTGTTAAGTGATTCTGCACCTGTTTGAGAGAGAAAGAGAGCATGAGAGGCTTAAAAACAGTCTCTAACAGGTGAACCCTCTCATCCTCCAGCATGTAGACCCTGACAAACTGTGCACTGACCCATAACCCTGGGGTTTTGTGTGTGTGTTAGTAAATTGTGCTGAGTGTGTAATCAGTGCATAGTCCTCAAATGATAGCCTCGCTCTCCCTTCCAACACGTATGCACTTTCAAGTTCAAGAGTCCCACCCAAAGGTAGGTTCATTTAAAGCCAAAGGTCAGCGCAAGTATGCTCCTCTCAGTGCAAAAGAATACCACTTCTTACTCCATGTTTGTACATTCTTATGCGCACACCTCAGATGAACCAGGCATGTCATTACATGGACTGTCAGTTTGTTCAACTTCTTGCCTCACTGTAATCATTCAGCTGAGTGTCTCTCTGCACTGATCCTTCTCCCTTCACTCCTAAGTGCAGCCTTCTATTTGCTTCTCACAGCTTACTAACACTGCATCTACAACAGAAGCAGAAGTGCCAAAAGGGTGCAGGTTGCCTGCGTTCCACAGGCAGTAGTAAAAACTGCCTCTCTGACTGCTGAGTGACATAATGAACGCTTTGATTTTGCCAGGAGATATTTTAGACCGCCACAAAGTTCAGCACATTCAACTCTTTGTTCCATGAGGAAATGGGAGGGAGTGGAAAGGTTTTTTTGTAGTTCATGATTAAATGCTGGGAACACATGTCCAAGCAATGCGAATTTATTTTGGAAAGTATTAAAATTCTGTCCTTTAATCTCTGGCCCTTCCAATACAATGGGCAGTGTAACATAAGTCATCTTATTTTGCCAATCAAGAACCGGATTCCGGAAGCAGTGCAGTAATTAACCCACAAGCTTCCATACTTTAGCTTTCCTGTCCTTACTAATGATAAGAAGGACAACGAGGCTTTGATAGTAACAAAATTCCTGGGAGTGAATGAGTAACATAAAAATGAGATCTGTATCTCCAGCCCATGCTTAAACCAACTCCCTTATTCTGATGTATCTGTGTGAGTGTTTTCAGTTGGGCTCCCCCTGCACTGCTCTCTGCAGCTCTGACACTGATAGAATCTGCACTCAAAACTGCAGGAAGCCAGTCTGTCCATTTCCAAATCCTGAACAGGACAACACTGTGATCACGCGCTGCTGTTGGTTCTGGCACCGAACACCACTTTAAGACCCTTACATTATCTGTATTAAGTAAGACCTATGCACACACTAAGAAATGCAGACCTATAATGCCTGAATATGTTGTCAAAAAAAGGACTGGGAGAAACACAAGACAATGCTTTAAATAAACACCAAGTCTTTCTCCCTAAAGTATTCCTAAGGATGGGCTCTGAGCTGTTAATCTGGGACAGGCCTGACACATACATGCTTATCCTAACAAATGTATTAGCTCTCCTTCATATGCAGAGGCGATCCTAGGGTCTGTTGGGGCCCCAAGCAAAAATTCACTGGGGGCCCCCCTCTAACCAGTTTATACTGTAGTTTAAAGTGTCGGCTCTCGTTCGCCATCTAGTGGCTTGGGGGCCCCAAGCAGCTGCCTGCTGACAAGATGCGCCTCTGTTCATATGTGCCATATCAATAACCTATTTTCATTTGATGCCACCTCAAATGATTGATGCACCAATATTTGGCAAAAATAACATGACCTTTTCATAACTTCTAATCAAGGCAGACCTGTTTAGACTGACAAAAACAATAAAGACTATAAAAAGCCCATGAAAAATAATGTTTTTCATTTGCTTTTTCAGATGTTTTGTAGATGCTCACTTTGTCTTTAATTTAAACTAAAATATCTATTAGATTTAACTGAACATAACTGAACTGTAATAAGTTTTATTAAATCTTTACCTAAATCTAAACCTTACCATAACCTAAAATCTAAACCTAACTTCAAGCCAAAGTTATCCATAAATGTTAATGCTGTTGATAATTCACTTATTCTCACCAGATGCTGTGCTGACAGTGTTTTTAGATTGTCTGTAAATTGTTATCCAAACTAAAGCTGAGATCAAAACATTTATAAAAATTTACAAATAAACTAAGATTGTGAAGCGGGCTGACATCTACTTATCTACTTATTCTTATGCATTTGGACAGTGGTGGTTGTTGTTTGAAGGCTGTCTATGGGGGGTCTAAACCAGTTTCTGATCTTGAAAGCTGTTCACTGCTGTAGGAGTACTGGATAAATTCAGAGCATAACATAATTATCAGGAAAAGACAATGATTTACCTTTATACTGCACACCCTTAACACTAAGGCAAAGGCCAGGTGAGGTTTGGACCACAGGGGAAAGATTTTATCCATGCGGTGCTTCATCAGATTTCAGTGATCCTAAGTATCATCACAACTTTAAGATCTCCTATAATTAACTCTCCACTCACTTTCCGAGTCACTGATGCCGCTGTCACTGACGCTGGCGCTGCTCCTCCTTTTCATCGTTTTGAGATGCTCATCATATCTGAAGTGTCTCTTCTCTACGGGGGAGGTGAAATCCTCAATAACGGCGTCGAACTCACACAGCACAGCGTTCAGGTCGTCATCGTCCTCGAGAAATGCTGAAAACGACCAGAGAAGAGCTCTAATGATGCAGTTTCGTGCAGGGATCTAGCTTTAATTTGTAACTAAACATTACTGCCAGCTGAACTAAACCTGGCAATCATCCAATCTCACCACAGCCAGGACTCTTAAGGAGTACACAGTAAACTTACATTTGTTCTGAGATTTCATCTTTGGGGATTTCATGTTCATCCAGGTAAACCAGTACAAAAGCCAACCGTCCGGTACGCCCAGTAAGAGTCCCAACAAGACTTGTAAATGCACTCCTTTCTGTTGTCCCGTGTGAAGGTCCTGCACCAGAAGCAGCGGGAGCGCTTTTAAACACCCCCCGCTTCTAGCTGGCGGGCGGGGTCAGCATGTAAGGGGCCGGGTTATAGTCTGGTGGGCGGACCAGTGCATGAGACTGTGTAGACGTGTTGTGGGCGGGCTTAGCTTCTGGAGGCGTGGAAGTAATGTGTGTTGGGTGGGGTCAGTTTTATGTGGGCGTGGCCATTACACGGTGGGCGGGCAAACGCGTCCGGCGCGCTCGGCTTGCAGCTCTATTTAGATTTCCAGCGCGTGCCGTCACTCCTGTGAAAAACATGCGTAAAGTAGATCCGCTCACAGCACGTAACGTGCAGTTCCTTTTTATTTTTAACCTGTTACACAGCCTCACATCAAATACACCAAATATGTTAACATTCTTAGCGTCACTTGCAGTCTCAGATTTTTGGTGGATGCTTAACACTCCCCAGACAGTTTTGTAAAAAAAAAGAAAAATACTAAAGCGATTATTAGACACTTTTAGACCCCCGTAGGCTCGAGGTTCATAACTACCTGCAACCTCAGAGGCCCTTCTCCCACTTGGGGCCCGGGTAATTTAGTCCCACTTTTCACCCAAGTATGACGCCCCTGATCGTCACCACACACTGATTCGCTGGAGGATCTGGTTCTTCACTGGGTGAAAGAATTTCACATTGCTCGCACTCTGTGCTGTGGGGTCACTGTACTTTATTAAGACATTTTGACATGCTTCCAACTGCGTAGACAGAGTTTAGGGTATGCCCTTCTCTATTCCACATGGAATGTGAGGTCCACAAAGACATTGTTGGATGTGTTTCGGCGGGGAATAAATTGACTGACCCACACAGAGCCCTGATCCCCATCCAACATCTTAGGGATGAACTGGAACAGAGATTGCCAGGCCTTCTCGTCTAACATCGGTGCCTGACCTCTACAGAATGATTTGGTACAAATTCACACAGAATCTGTTGTAGCTACAAAAGGGGGACATACTTCATATTTGAATGTAATGTCATTAAAGTTCCTGTTGGTGTAATAGTCAGGCGTCCTAATACTTTTTTCTATATTGTAGATTTCAGCACAGGCGACCGCTGCTGTGTAATATTGGAGGCATCTGGTGGTGTGGAGCAGTAATTACACTAAAGTGACGCTCTGATGGGTTTCAGGTCCTAAAAGGGACTGCTGAGCTTAGTATAAACAGGATACAAAATGAACACGCTGAAACGGATACAAGTGTATTTTCTAGAATTAATGTATCTTAGAGATTCAAAGGTTCATGTATTCATAAATTGCTTTTCCCTGAGGTGAGATAACCAGCCATTCATCACACCTGCCCTGTTTATTTGAGCAGAAAGCACAAATGGCAAAAACAAACTCTGTGCTTGCATCTGCACTTTATAGATGACTTTTAAAGCTCCTGTGGGAGACAATAACAAACTCTGTGTCACACAAGGTGAGAAATGTAACACTTGCTGTCTAAGGGACTGAGAGATGTGTTTGGTTCACAAGCCCCAAATATGGGTTTGCCATGACGTCTGTATTTCAAAGCAGGGAAGGATTATTATACTGTGGACAGGGACAAAATCCAGGGGGGGCGTGGGTGGTTTCAGACCCCAGGGTCGAAGTCACTCCTATATATAGAACAATCCGCTGAGAATACTGTATATGTGTTAGATCAATAACACAAATTGTTAAATAAATTAATAATTATCTTTTCAGGCATGTTATACAAAAAAAACCTACTACTGTGAATAATTACCTACTATTGATAACTGTTCTAGCACTTTGCACAATTAATCTAAATTGCACAAATAACTTACTTTTGCACAATGCATCCACATATCAGAACAAGTTTGGATTGTACAAACTTTTAACTTGAAAACACAGCTCTATTTAATTCACTGTCTGCTAAATACTTCACAGCATGTCTTTGCACTGTCCCTGATGTACATAGAGGAAAAAAGTTCTTGTTATCCTCTTTATTCTTGTCCTTTTTATACTATATTGTTATCCTTATACTTACACTGTATGTAAACATAATTATATGTTAAATGTTTAAACCCTGGGCCCTGAACCTTGCTGCTTATTTTCTGTATACCAGTATATAGAAAAAATGACAATAAAGTTCACTTTGACTTTGATATTCAGTAATTATAGGATGCTGTTGCCATGCAAAAGGAATGTGGGCATTTCATGGCCAGTTTGGCTTAAAAGGAAAGTCTTTCACAAGGCTGTCAAGATATAGGCATGGTAGAATATTGCCCATTAATACTGCCGTTTTTCATTATTTATTATACACATTTCCAGTGTTGCCCAAACACAAACCTTAAATCTTGTTTAATCTATTTTTTTAACTTTGTATTATGGAGGTAATTTGGATTTGGAAACTACATTACATTGCATATAAATGAAATGTATTGTTATTTCTCAAATTAAGTTATGTTTCAGGTTGTATATGTTTATGATGTTTGTATTGTAAGGTACAAACTGGGTATTCAAAGTGTATTCAAAAGCATTATAAAAAAATATGGCACTCTAAAGTCTCACAACCTCCCCATGTCACTGAAACAGTCAACTGTGAAACAGTCAATTATTTTCATCTTTATTTTGGCATTTCTGCAGTTTCATTGACATTTAAACACATTTGTCACATACAAAACATACACTGTAGTGCTGAATTACCACAGAACTTCTCAAGAATAAGAGCTGAATGCAGAGCTATTGCATTCTACCATTTTTATTGGACTACTTGCACAAACATTATTCTGAAAGTTTTGTAAGTAACTTTATTTATTAGAAATGGTTCCAACAACTCAGTACTGAGACATGAGACTCAAGTAAGGTGTTAATCTAATACTAAATTGCCATGCTGGTAATAAAGTGCATTTTATGAATACTCCTCCATCTTCAAAACAAACTGTTTGATAAGCGATTAAAATTTTTTCAGGTCCCTTTTTCGTATTTCATATATATTCACCTAAATGAGCACCCATGCTTGTCGTAGCTACTGATCAATATGTCAAACTTCCAGTTGTAGTCCATATGCAATAAGCTGCCTGTGCAAAAAGATCAACTAGTCCAATTTGAGGCTGATTTCAAATGTGTACGAGCTGCAAATACATGTAGGCTGTCTCAAGTTCTTTTGAAATGACACAGTTCAACAATGTGAGACAGGTATGGCACACATGGAATATGGAACTTTTTCTTTTCCATATTAATAAAAATCTGATGTAATGGATATTAATGTATAACAACTACTTAATAATGATCCAAACCTCAGGAATATGGTCAGATGTTTCCTTTTTAACTCTAAAAAACTATCATGTCTATATTTTATTTCATCATTATTAAATTACGTGTAAACTCTTAGACTGGTCTCAGAGAGTAATAAAAGCAAACCAAGTTTCTGATGAGCACCTTAGCTAATGAACAAGGTTCAAAT
Organism: Ladigesia roloffi; assembly: GCA_037577295.1. Lineage (NCBI taxonomy): Eukaryota > Metazoa > Chordata > Actinopteri > Characiformes > Alestidae > Ladigesia > Ladigesia roloffi. Next base: position 11,003,369 of record JBBKCR010000002.1, on the reverse strand, counting down.
CAGAAAACAAAAAAGTGCATCTTGCTATCCCCAACAACATTTCCAGTCCCATACTGTCAAGTATTTAATGATTTCAAGGCTACTAAATAGGCCACAAGAATTCAGCAAGAACAAAGCTTTTCCTCCACCTCCACTGTTGGATTCATTACAATATTTTGTCTTGGCTGTTTCAGTCTCAGGGATTTGTGATTCTTTAGCTTGTAGGCCAATGTGAGGAAAATGGCATCCACATGCTCCTTTTCAGCAGGGTCTTTAGCAGATGTCTCGAAGAGGGGGAAATTGTAGCTGTCAGCTAGACGTTGTGCCAGTGTGGTGGGAACCTCTCCTCTTACTAAGTCACATTTGTTTCCCACTAAGATACGGGGTACCATAGGCGGGACTGAGTGGCGGCTGCATTCCTCAATCCACTCAGGCAAACTCTCAAAAGAAGTTAGATTGGTCACATCATACACAAAGATGACAGCGTGGACATTGCGGTAGTAGTGTTCCACCATACTCTTTCGGAACCTCTCCTGTCCTGCTGTGTCCCAGATCTGCAACTAAAAATGAACCATTAGGACCAATCACCTAAACCAATAATTTCCTCAGCATCCACAAAGAAGTTCTGGGCCTGTATTGATTTAAAAAATCTAAATAAAAGCTAATGGATACTGAACTAGGCTTAGATTCCTATCTTAGTTACTATTGCCTTATTGACATTCTATGTGCCCTTGTTTCTAAAAATGTGTGAGTATTTGTGTGTGTGTATATATATATATATATATATATATATATATGTATTATACGAATATACCAACAGTATGTCCACATGGCCTAAATGACTCCTTGTTAGGTTGTTAGTATGGTGCGGGCCTGGCAGTTTATGTACAGTCTACAGTCCTAAATCTTCAGCTGTTCCCACTGCAGTGCTTTCTCAATACAGTAGAGACACCTCTTCAAACATAGCCCAGCCTTCGGCGGATTAACAGACAATGCAGCAGTCTGGGATAAAAGTCTGGGGGTTTTAAAATACACACATGTATTAAATCAGTAAAAGATAATTTTATTACCTTGATATATTCTCCATCAAGCTGCAGGGTCCTTTCCCTGAAGTCCACTCCTATTGTTGCTTCTGGGTTTTTAAGGAATTTACCACCACAGAACCTATAACTCAGACACGTTTTTCCAACATTTGAGTCTCCAATCACAATGATCTTAAATATTCTTGTCTGAAGGCTGTCTTGAAACGAATCGTTGGCCAGATTGTCTTTGTTGAGAATGGTGGAGAAATCATTTCCAGCATTGTTTTCAACTGCCATAGCTCAGAGACTCCCATGACGTATCGCGATAACACAGTAAGCCGTGAGCTGAGCGTGATCTCCACGTGGCCACGCCCCAAACCCTTCAGTTCAGTTTTATTCAAGCCTGCTGACTTCATTTTATTACACACAAGCACTTCCAGTAACTGTACAAACAAAATGACTGTGCTAAATTATATATAAACATAAGAATAAGACAAATAAATCAGACATTATGTACATAAAAATGAACTATTCTTATGACTTTTTAAACATCCCAAAGAAAACAGCAGTTTTGCAGTGGGTCTTTATAAAGCTTCTTAGATCACTTCCTTACCTCTGACCTTCACAGATCATACTTCAGCGCTCTTTATTTGACAAACATTAACTAGGCCTTTATTATTATAAGCCTTTGGAAAAGTTTATATTACTACAAATCTCTATAAAGTTTAGGATAATAAAAAAAACAGGAGAAGGACAGAACTATTATTCAATATGAGTTAATGTAATAAGAATTTATTGTAAGTAATTTTGGACCATTTCCATTGGTTTGTCACAGAATGTTGACACAATACAAAAGGCTGCTTCAAATGATGTAAAAAAAGGGATTTGCTTCTGACAGCATATATAGAGAAAACACACAAGCTTTTAGAATCAAAACTAACTTAATAACAAACAAATGTATAAATAGTACAAATGAAATACAAATAAATCAGACAATTTTCACATTCTGATGTAAAAAATACTGTTAGCATCAATGGAGACATATGCATGAAAATGACACTAATACATTTAAGACCTTTTTAGAACTGCTATTTAACTGCAGCTCTCAAAACATACAGAACGACACTGTTCATACTTAAGTGTTTTACCAAAATGGCATTTTAGTCCTGAGATATTTTTTCCAGCTTCTGGTGTTTGTTATCACAGTACCATTTGCTTCTAAAACACTACTGCTGTGTAAATTCAAGTAAAAGCAGATCCTCTGCACTGGTACACAACTAGAAAAAAGTCACTTGTGGTTGAGCAAATATCAATATAATTCAGTAACACTTATAACTTAAGGGCAAATAATTGACCTAGTTTATCTCCCACATATAACCCTGTGTATAACACCATGAGTACTGAATACACAGTGTTTGCTACCAGTTCTCATCCGAAAAAGAGCTTGAGCTGCCAGAATCAGAGTCTGCATCAGTCAAACCATCAAAGTCCCAGTCTGCACTGGATCCACTGTCATCATCCTCCTCTGTAATGAAATTCTGTCCTGAACTAAGGCATGCCGTGTACACACGGGCAGAGAGACTAATTGAACCAAATGAGGATCCAAACATAGTAATTACATTTTTCCATGCATCCCTGGTGGAGTCATACTCGTGTATGACAAGCCTGTTTTTGTTGTGATGCACAATGGCAAGAGTGAGCAAAAGTAGTTTGCTGTTGTGTTGTACCACTTGGTAGTTCAGGGCACTGCTGTCAATGGGTATGTCCCCAATCCGTCTCCATTCACCTCGGGCTGGGTTATACGCTTTCACCACTGGGATGTCACAAAGGCAGATAATCTGCTCCTGAAAGACGCAGGCTTTGTGAAGCTTGTTCCGTTTTAAGGAGCCACGTTGGAGCCAGTGGTTTCTCCTGGGCTCGTAGCAGAGCATTCTTCTCTTGTTTACTACATAAAGTCTCTCATTTACTGTCACCACTTGCATCTTACCTAAGGAATGAGGCAGTGGGGAAACAAACATCCATTGATTTCTCTGAATGCTGTAGCACTCAACCTCCTTCAGCCTGGTATCAGATACAGGGTCTCTACCACCAAGAATGTACAAGTGCCCATTGAGGTAGCCAATGTATGAGTGCATCCTTCCAAGTAGTCTCTCAGCCAACTCTTGCCAACAATTCAACAATGGATTATACACCCAGAAGTGCTTTGACATATGTGAGGCCAAATAGAGGTTATTGTCTGGAGTGGCACACACTAAAAATGTCTCCATGGGAGACCGTTTAAAGTTCTGATTGCTCAGATTTATGACCGGAGATGCCATAGAGTAGATCTCTTCTGTGTAAGGATCATAGCACATGAAAGGTTCATTTGGTCGCCCAAAGAAGAGGACCATTTCTTTGGCACTTTTACCAATTCTCTGCTTCGTGAGGGCAATGCCTGTTGATATCACACTGCTTTCTCCTGTGCAGGCCAAATCTAGAAAACTAGAAAGGTGTTTCCTTAAAAAAGGCTTTGACTTAAGGCTGTCCAAATAAACCCTGTCTTTCTCTGTGAACAGTGACCACCGAACACACTTGAGGATGTGCAGCGTATCCTCTGTTTCTGGAGGCAAATTATTTTCAATCCAGTGTATTGCAACCGAGCATACTTTTCCTTCACAGTCCACATCCAGGGAGTCCAAAGTAAGGATCTCTTTCATTTGCTTCATGTCCAGCTCACACAGCTCCTTCCCACTGGCACTGAGCTGGGCAAAGTTCTTTGCTATGAATGCCTGAGCCTTGCTTTTCAACTCTGGATTGTCAAACGTATCTGCAAACTTCAAGACCCCTGCACAGTTGGAGAGGTCCAGCCTTCTGGTCATGAAATCAGCACAGGCATGCCTGATGTACTCCAACTGCAGCATGTTGGCAGCTGCGTACAGCCTCTGCACGTTTCCTTCTGTGATTGTCACTTTCCCAGTGTAACAGTAGTCGATTATCACAGACATGGAGTCCTCATCTACGTCGTGGATGGTGATCTTGCTCTGGGTGCTCTCGTAAAGCCCTCCTGTGAACATGCTCTTGAAATAGGGACTGGCAGCAGCCAGTACGTTACGGTTGCACTGAAAAAGTTTCTCAGTTTCAGGTCTGGAGGCACAATCTGAAGACGAGCTCTCTGTCTCTGGTACCACTTCTATAGTGACATCTAGCAGGAGTCGAGAGTCATAGAAGAATTTAAGCTCTTTCATCAAATTAAGGGCATGATTTGAATCCTCCAGCTCCTCAGGACCACTGAAACGGCTGACTGTAGCCATCTTCAGCCTCAGAGGCATTCAGAAGCCGGGGTTTTTCTCTTCCAGTAGTAAATGAAGCACAAAAAAGTTAGTTGTCCTCGAATTTGGTAAATCCCACATCGGAGCAATGTCAACGGCTGCCGGCGATGCTAATTCACATTCACAAACGGAGAGCTACAGACTCCCCGTGATAAAAACAAGGCATATTTTCTTTGTTTTCGGGCAGGAGAAAACATGTTTCATGAATTAATACGTGCTCGCAGAGACACTAGTTTATTTTTGATTAAACCCGTATAATTCGCTGGTCGTCGCTCCGTTGACTCATCTCATTCTCCAGGCAGAGACGTAGCACGGTGCACTCAAGCTTGCTACCAGCGGAGCTGAAACACTTGGCCGTGATTGGCTAAAACGCGTTAGATACTGTGTCAGTGGTTTGGTTGAGACTTTATTGTTTACTATGTTATTCCAACCTTGTTTACTATGTTTTCCATGCCTGTCCCGGTGTTCAGGAGAATCCGCACTAAAGGGCATTTCCCTCAATTTATTTGTTAAAAATAATGTAGCATTTTTATAATTGTGTCTGTCCACGACCAGCACGATACGATTCCTATTTGAAAGGGCAATGAAACTTTGCACGGAAAGCAATTAAATATCTATCTCTCTCTCTCTATATCTCTCTCTCTCTGTCTGTCTCTCTCTCTCTCTCTCTCTCTCTCTCTCTCTCTCTCTCTCTCTCTCTCTCTC
>JBBKCR010000002.1:10951052-10965042 GCA_037577295.1 Ladigesia roloffi | reverse complement strand
CTGCTACGGCTAAAGCTAATAATCTGCGTTTGTGTTCTGCTGAGGAAACAAAGTCACTTTCGACTTGGATGCCCTGGTGGTAAGCAAATAAACATCAGATTTTCATTTTGGGGTGAACTATCCCTTTAAGGAAACTTCTGGCCCTGCATGTTTTCTGACATTCTGCAAATGCTGTGCCTTCTCAAATCTGATTTTAGTGTTTATTGAAAGCTCTGTGCATATCGTGGCACATGTGTTTGTGCAGGATACCTAAGGATAAATAATGTTTGAACCGTGCCCTATCAGCATCATCTCACACACTCACTCACTCACCCACTCATTCTCTTATTTTTTTATTCATATATTTATATATATTTTTAGGAATATATATGCAGATAGCTTTTCTTCATATGTGCGGCTTTGTCACTTGTCTTCCTTCATATTTCTGGCTGTCTGGCTGCCAAGAAAACATCCATATATTTTCCAGTTGATAACATTAAGTGCCTTTGGGCTTTTGTCAGTAAGACAAAGATGTACACAGTGTAACAGTAAGGTAACAGCGAATCTACATTTCCATCTGTCTGATTGAGAGGAAACCGTGACTTCCATTCAGATGTGATCTAATCTGTACCCCGTAATTCCAGTTCAGTTTTTCAACTGGTCATGTATTTTTGGTCAGTAGAACATTGTTCATTGTTCATTCTGCCAAAATTATTTACTGCATTGAATAGATTAGGTTTTGTGACTCACTGTGAATGATGAATTATTCACCCTCTGAGGTATCTGTCAACTGATGTCTGTGCATTGTGTGGGGTTGGTAAATCTTTGATTCTCCTCTTACTAAGTGACCAAGTGAGATGATTATAGGGTTTTACCCACTTGTGCTTGCATTGTGTTTTTTCACACCTTAACCTTCTGTATATTTACCTTTTTCCTGCAGACAGAGAACCTGGATGGAGCCTTCCCGGTGCCGGACATCAAGCTCCACAGTAATCCCTCTGCTTTTAATGTTTACTGTAATGTACGGCACTGTGTGCTGGATTGGCAACAGAAGGAGACCTCCCTGGCGTTGGCCTCTCGGAACTCTGTGCAGAGCGGAGACTCGGACAGTGAGGAGGAGGAGGAGTGCCGGGAACCTGCTGTCAAATTGCCCAAGGTTAGTAGGACAGATCGGTGTGTTATGGCTGCCACTTGTCCTAATCTATGGCAGTGAAGTAACTGTTACTGGACTCCTAAAATGACAAATTACATACACCACTGTGCTCTCATTCGGTCATGTCTCAAATCAGGGGCTAAAGCAACTGGTTAGTTATGTGTTTGCCAAGAGTGTACTAAAGTGTCGTCAAGGCAAAGGATGCTATTTGTTTTTTCTGTGTTATTTTACTATTCGGATGTGGAGTATGTACAAATTCTTAATTTATAGGGGTATCCAAATGTTTGAATGATAGTAGCAGCTTATCATGATAATGACTAGGCAGTGGTAAGTTCTTAACCTGTGAAGCGATTCTTAATTTGAGGTGAGCCTTCATACGTGAAAATGTCCTGAGGTTCTTTTAGAGGCTGTGCTTTTGAACTCACCAGGATAACCCTGCCTTCATTTGGCTAGTCTAGTAATTAAATCTACACTATCAGAGGCTTTATAACAGTTTTTGAAAGGATTAAAGGCAGAGCTCATCAGGAGGTCCTTCATTGTGAGTTTTTGAGGCACAGCATGTAAAGATTTCTCTTGTCAGAAATGAGTTATGCTGTGTAACCATAATTTGATGCAGAATTCAATTGAGTATCAAACCTGTCTGAAGACGAATATTGTATAATTACAATCAACATCAAAGAACACATTTGCATCCTATGAAGAAATGACTTCATTAAATTTCAATGAAATGGAAAGGAACCACTTGCAGCATTTCTAGCAATCAGAAAAAAAACATAACTTTTTGCATCACAGTTTTAGTCATGTTAAACAGTGATGTTAATTGGCAGTTACTTAAACTGAGTAAGCCATGCTGATGAAAACGCTTTAACCATAGGTGCTTAGGCATGGGCTTCCCCTTATGCTGCAGCTTTGCTCAGTATCTGTACAAGACACATTTTTCAACCTTCTGCATGTTTTTTTCAATACTGCATGTTTTTCACACTACTAGATGGGTAGTAGCCTAGTGAGTAAAACACTTGCTTGTGGACCAGTTGACCACTCAACTGCAGGTTCCAACTCCCATTTTCTACCACAGTGTCTTTAAGCAAAAGACTCAGTTGCTCCAGGGGGACTGTTCCTGTAGCTAATGATTGTAAGAATCTGGATAAGGGTGTCTGCCAAATGCCACTTGCCTTTATTTTTCATGCTTGTCAATGTTCATCAAATGTTTAAATGATTTGTAACTAGTGTCTTAATGTTACAAGCTATAAATGGTTGTAGTGCAGTGGTAGGACTCCACAACCTTATTTACCTACTGGATGCAGCTGGATGCAAAGTTTTGGTGCCCCTCATAAAATTACTCATTTTTCAGTAAAATATGTTCTATCTGTTAGGAACAAAATGGTTTAAAATACTGATAATATTTATTTGCTAACTATATTATTGGAGGGAATTAATATTATTTTCCTGTTCATTACTATGGGTATTATTTCAATCAGTATATCATATTGCTGTCAGCATCCAATTGTATATTTTCAGTAATATTCTGGGAGTCTTGGAGTGGTAATGGCTATTTTAAAACTTTTGTAACTAAGTCATTGAAGAATTATTTTAATGTATGTTTTCATGTGTCATTCTCCTCTCAGCTTATTTTCTTCCTCAGTTTCTTCAGTGATTTGCAGACATATTTTTGAGTTTGTTATTTAGCTGAATTCTTTTTAACTGCTATCACTTAACATTTCCGGTGCTGTGGGCTGTTACAAAAAATCTAAATAGAGCCACCCAGTGCATACCAGTGTAATTGTAATGGTTGTTTTTTTCTAAACTAACTTTTGCTCATTGTAGCCAAATGTAAAAAAATTGGCTTCATTTGTTTATAACCCCTGATTACAAAATGCCTCTGGTTTATGTAATGAAGTTTTTACTCTCTTAATTCCCTCAGTCAGCTGTTCAGTGTAAAGCACAACACCCTGAGAGGTCTGAATTTTTTTAAGTCAGTCCTATCTTTTTCATATCTCTTGTCAAATAATAAAAATAAATTGTTAGAACTAAGAACGAGAACGAAATTGTTTCAACGGTTATGTATATCTGCTGTTTCTGACGTTGATCTAAAATGAGTTGTTGCATTGGCAGTGCAAAGTACTCTTACATCTCATAGGCACATTAGAAATCAATGGTAAAATCAGTGAAACAAAAATAACTAGTGATTTGCTTGAGATAATGCCAAAAACTGTGTGTTTGACAGTGTTTGGCTTCTAGTTAACAAGGGGATCCTCTCCTCCTTATTTGATTGGCACTTTTTACTGAAGAACAAGACCTCCTGCAACAACAGTGTTTTTTGTAAAGAGCTGAGTGGTTCACATACTCCATGTCTTGAAAATTACTCACTATTGACCAGTGTTGGGCATGTATCTTTAAAAAAGTAATTAGTTATACTTACTAGTTACTTCTCACAAATAGTAACTGATTTAGTAACCGAGTTACTTAATTATAAAAGTAACTAATTACCAGGCAAGGAACTATTGTGTTACTTTAAAAAAAATCTCATTTAATCTAACAAAAAAATAAATATAAGACATTGTACAATAATCACAGACGCAGAGAGACGTTTTTTTCCTAGGCATAACTTGCACGTTACATTAACATTTTTGCCTTTAACCTCAGTGAGAGAAAAGTAGCGCTTAAACTTCCAGTTTGCAAAAGCTACCTTTGAAATTTGGAACCATTGAAATTTACTCCATCTAAGCCAGTCATTGCATTCTCGGTTACACCACGTGTACAGACACACCAATCATCATCACTGGTTATGTGTCCCGGCTTGGCCCCAAACACGCGCGCACACACACACACACACACACACACCAGAGGGAGAGAGGTCTTATGGCTGAGAGAGACGCTGCTCACATGAAAACCGCTTAAGTGTTCTCAGTTACAGTAATGTGCTTTTTTTTTCAGTAACGGTAACGGCGCTGTAACAGGGGAAAAAGGAATTGGTTTGATTACTTGTTACTGAAAAACATATTGCTGTTGGTAGCGCGGTTTATTTATAGCGCGGTTATTCCCATCACTGCTATTGACACATTATCAAGCCTACTCTGACTGCTATTCATACAAAAGTACATTAAGCCAACCCATCTGTAAATGCTTTTAAATTAACTGTCCACATACCTATGGGCTACACAACGTGTGATGGCAAATTTACAGAAATAAATTACCCTCATGCTGCAAGCAAACTTACAAATAAAGACAGATGTAATGTGTTGATAGGCGCTGCATACACTCCAAAGTTATTGACGTACATAGAATCAGACCTTAAGTCATTTGCATTCATCATGTGCAGTATAAGTGTTGGCCATTCTTTAAACATTAAAGGTGTTTGGTGAGCTGGTGCTTGAATGAGTGGGACTAAACTACTGTGCTTTGATTAAGGAAGCATATTTAAATGTGTTGATGTTGTGAACTCACAGATACTAAAATTTAAGAAAATTGACTATTTTGTCATTTGTATGGAGGAAGATGTAAAGGTATCAGTTGAATAATAAGCAGCATAATAACAATACTGATCATCCATATTGTGCAGCTCCTCTGATAATAATAGTCAGCAGACGGTTTGTCAAGTCAGTGCTGTAACAGCCATGATGTGTTTTATTCTTGTCAGATCATTGGCATCGGACTATGTGGGGTGTTTGAGCTTATCAAGGAGACAAGATTTTCACACCCTTCACTATGTTTGAGGAGCCTACAAGCCCTGCTGGACATGCTACAGGGACAACAGCCTGAAAGCTTCCAGACTGAACCTCCAGATGTACTGGGTAAGTCTCATTTTCTGGCCCATCAAACACACTCTCATAAAAACACACACACACAAACACACATGCACACTTTTACTAAACACAATGTCATTTTTGATCCCACAGAGTCCCTCTTCCATCTGCTACTAGAGACAACAGTGCGAAGTACAGGAATGAACGACCCTACTGGTCAGGCCCTGACAGCTTTGTCCTGTGCCTGTCTGTTCAGTTTAGTGGTGGCTTGGGGCGACACTGGGAAAACCCTACAGGCTGTATCCGCCATTCTCACCAACAATGGCAGTCATGCCTGCCAGACCATCCAGGTGAGAGCGGCAGTGTGTTTGAAAATACAATTTTTAGTAGCAATTTGCAGACAAATGAAACCTCAGATAGATATATAGATATAAAGTTCATCTTCATTTAAATAGATAAAAACATAGTGTTCATGTGTAAGGCTAGCAGCTGTACAATAAACGTTAAAGTGGCTTGAAGTTCCTGATTAGCTTTAGTGACATGTCCGTCTATGTTTTTCATGAGCTAAAGAGGATATTCCTCTTATAAGTTTGTAAAGGAAAGCTTAGTTGGTCTATAGTGTTCCATTGTTTCTAGTTGAAAAGATCTGTGTCTGACCTCAATGAGACAGGCAATCCCTCAACTTCATCTCTGTAACCCTGCAATAGAATAGCTGAAAATGCCAAGGCCTCTTACTTTCCAGTCTTATGATGCTACTCTGCCTTGTTGTGAGTGCCTCTGTCAATTATGTTAGATCCTCTTCCAGACTTTTTGTCTTTTTACGTACCTAAATTTGGCTTAATGATGTAGCCTGTAGCATCATGGCTGGGTATAAAGCATGACTGAGTCAGATTTCATTTGCTTTAGTTGCCAAGAAGACATCTGATGGAAGCATCTGTATTATGCAGTGCTTGTTTAGTGATCCATTGTTGCCGAGTGTACATTTAGCACAAATTGGTTTAGTATGTGCAATATACAATCATGCTGTCATACCCTCTAACCAGTAAATTTTTGAATGTAATATTTAGTATCCATGTTTTTTGCGGTATAAGGAAATAACTTTCCCTATCTTTAAGTCTTTGTACTACCAACAAGCCATGTGAGGGTGTAAATTGTAGGTGCAGCAAATATAGAGTAATTGGGTGCATTTAACCCTAACTGGATAAGAGTAATGGGTGTTATATGTAGTGTTGCACCTCTGTTGTACTGGTTTCTGGGTTTCAACTGATACATAAAGTACTGTGTTGGCATGCTGACAACTTGGACCATTACTAAAGCAGCAACTAGTTCAGTGCAAGACATGAGCGTGTTAGCCCTTTTATCTGAAACAATAAATTAGACATCTTTGAGCAATTCTTATATCCTGCTATGTAGTCTGTAGCTGGCTGAAGTAATGTTAGTGAAGGTTGTTACCAAATGAGTTAAAATGAGTGAAATGAAAGTAAGAGATATTGATCTCTTGAGGTAATGATAGTCTTTAGCCTTGTATCCTACTAAGTGTACTCCCTCCTGACTGCATCTGTCAGTTGACTGCATCAGGTGACACTTTTTCTCCAGGACTGGTCTTCGCAGTAAGCTAAGAGTACCTTGCTTAGGAGCTGCATCATATTAGAGAAAGTGTATGACATGGACTACAAAATAAGAAGAATCACAGACGATGAGAACAATATGATTAAATTTTCTGGATATTAAATAAATAACTAATAAACTAATATATTTTATTTTACTAAATAAACACCATTTCACTGTGATGGATGAAAACGTTTTCCTTTTTTTGTGGCTTCATGCTTTTACAACTGTGTATGGATCGGTTAGTGACTTACGCTAGGGAGGAATGGATATGGGAGGATTGGATATGTGACCTAACTCTTGGACACACTGTATTGTCAATATGTCCTGTCGGGGTGGAGGTAGCTCAGTGGATAGGACACTTGCCTCTGGACCAGGAGGTCCTGGGTTCGAATCCTACCCCCAGCACCACCACTGAGCAAGTAGCAGGGACTTTGGAATGGAAGTCGCTTTGGATGATTTGGATGATCAAATGCCGTAAATGTAAATGTCAGCAATACAGTTGGGTATAAAAAGAGCCATCCAGAGAGGCAGGGTCTCTCAGAAGTAAAGATGGCTTGCCACACTTTGTAGGACTGTGTGGGCAAATATTGCAACAATTTCAATATCATTGCTCCGTGTAGAGTTGAAAAGAAATTGGGGATTTAATTGTTAACATAACATTGTTAAAAGATTATGGAAAACCCTACATGGGTCCAGGAACACTTCCAAAAATTGCTGTCTGTGACCACAGGTCATCTCTGCATGTTAAAACTGTACTATGCAAAGAATAAAACATGTAAACATGATCCACAAATACTGCTGCTTTCAATGTGCCCTAGCTCATTTTAGATGGACTGAAGCCGAAAACTGTGATGAATTTAAAATTCTGTTTGGAAATCATAGATAGTGTGTCTTCCTGACTAAAAAGGAGAGGGACTGTCTGGCTTTTTATCAGTACACAGCTCGAAAGCCAGCATCTCTGATGGAATGGTAATGCATTAGTGCACATCTGCAAAGGCACTGTGAATGCTAAATCATATTCGCACGTTTTGGAACAACATGTGCTGCTATTCAGACAACATTTTTAAGAGAATTTCAGGAAAGGTCTTGCTTATAATAATCAATGCCTAGCAGCATTATACAAATATTACAACAGCCTGGTTCTCTAGTGGAACAGTCTGAGTGTTTGCAATCCGGAACTATGTTACACCATCTCCACATGTGGAACTAATTCTGCCCTATTTGTATTTGTGCAATTCATGTGCAAGTGGTCATTGAAAGCCATATTGGACTTTCATGGTATAGTTCTAGTCTTACTGTACAAAAGAGTACATGTAAAATTATATCACTCAGTTGCAAGCTTTTCAGTTTTGAGATGGCACTGCCTATTCTTGCATCAAATGCTAAAAAACTGAGAAAGCAAAACATAGCTTTTATTAGTTTTGCATCAATACTGATGCACTCCATTGCTGTCAGACCCAACCAGAATCAGAATCAAAATACTTGATTTATCCGGGAGGAAATTGTTTAAATAATACAGGCAACATGTCTGTTGTCTGGCAACATGTCTGTTGTCTGGCTTTAGATTGAGCCTCAGAATTACACTTTGCTATTTTTTACACACTTGATTGAAATAGAAGACAAAAAGCCTAGCAGGTGTTTATTCAATCAAATCCATTTGCAAGCTGCGCGTCTGTAACTGTGCATTTCCCGAATAGAAATTCGGTTGTCTGCAGCTGGTAGATTAACAGGCTCAGCTGAGATAATGACACAGTATGTTTATGTGTAATTAAAATATTTTAAAAGGTTTATACATTGGCAGTAGTGGAATTTATATGCTGCAGATTCTGAAGGTGTTGATAATGTTCATAAACAGCAGATTGCTTTAAGTCTCTTATATTGTCCTTTTCTGCCTCTAGGCAATGCAGAACCTTGATGGAAAGCAGTAAAATATTTATATGGTTAAATTGAAAATGTAATTATTTGCTTCTGATTGAGATCTTAACATTTTCAATCTCTCAAAAAATTGTTTGTGAGTATAATGCTTATAACCATTCTAAGTTATGAGGATTTGTCTGTTGTGCTAATATTTCTTCCTATATTTCGAAACTGGTGAACTCACTATGAGTATTCCGAGCCTAGAAGTTTGGTCTAGCCCTAATGATACTATAGAAGTAGTGTGTGTGAGCCATTACATATTTAATTATTCATTTAAAATTAAACCATGCCGAAAACACACTTCATATAGCTTTAAATGGGACATTTGAAACCATTAAATGGAAAGGTAAATGGCTATGGTTGGAACAATTTAAATATAATTCCAAATTTTTAACAAATTATTTAAAAACTAGAATGGTATAAACATAAAGGACCCTATCAAGTAGGCTGGCTAAAGATTAGAGAGAGTATCTTTACTTGCTACCAGCAGATATTTAATGGTCAGTATTGAGTTAGAAAAGATGTGTGGTGTTTGTGCATCATTGGTTGTTATTGGTTAATGAGAATCTCAGAAGCGTTCAAACAGTGTGTTCTCTTCGATTTCTGGTGTTTGTCTTTCAAAGAACCACCTAAAATTTTAGATATTTTTAAACATACTAATTGGCCAGACTTTGAAGAGGAAAGACAAAGGAAAAAATGCTGAACATGTATGGACTTAGTGTGTATTAGTATATTTTATTGGAAATAAGGGTATTAATTACTACATTCACCGTAATCACTGCTAAAGTTTATCTTGATTTTGATCTTGTACCTCTATGATATAGGTCCCAACTATCCTGAATGCTCTTCAAAGGAGCGTGCAGGCAGTACTTGTTGGGAAGATCCAAATCCAAGACTGGTTTGGGAATGGCATCAAGCGTGCAGCGCTGATGAACAAGTGGGTTCTGAAGGAGGTGAGCATTGATGAAGACGAGCACTGCCTGTTGCAGACTGATGGATCCTTCCTTTATCTACTTTGCAAGGATGGCCTCTACAAAATAGGCTCAGGGTACAGCGGCACCGTCAGGGTAAGCCATCCTTTTGGACTACGAAATGTCTCCGGCAAGAAATGGCTATACATTTATCTCTTTAACTGATGTGAGTTTATATACTAGGGGCATGCTTAGTATGACATAATAAAAAAGAGCCAAAAACATTTATTGGAGTCATTAAAAAGAATCTGTTGAAATGTGTAATAGCATTATACCACTTCTGGAGTGTTAGTATGTTTCTTTCAGTCGCTTATTCTTGTGATTAATTGCTGCAACTGTGAGATGTAAAAGTCACCATGCAAGTGTACTCATGGAAGGCAAATTATTGCAGGGCCACGTGTACAACTCTACATCACGCATCAGGAACCGAAAGGAAAAGAGGTCATGGCTTGGATTTGCTCAGGTAATTGATTACTTTCTTTAACAACTCCTCAGAGAGCATATCTATCCTTTGCAACATCCAGTCACATTCTATCTATTGGTATAAAGCTTGGGTCATTTATTGATGTATCTGGTAATTCATGGAAGGTAGCAGATTTTCATGTTTTTTTAGATGATTAAAAAGCACTGGTGATTTTAAAGAACTTAAAATTTGCAAAGCTCTTATTAAACTCTTATTAAACCAGGAGTCATCAAATTAGTAATAATAACAAATTGTAATGTAATCAAGATCCATTAAAGTGTAGCAGGCAGGAAATTATTGACCCATTAAATTATCTTTTTTATGTGTCCATGTGGTCTACAGCAAGAGCATATCTCCTAGCACCAAAGTTGTTTCCAATAGGATATATTTTCATCCGTGGTGCAAGTGGAATCCAGAGATCCTTTGCAAAGTGCTACACAACATTCTCCTTTACCAGCTGCACTGTTGATATATATCTCTCCTCTGTTGGCCGTAGTTGACTGGTGGGAGGAGATGCTCTCCCTGAGGATGTCCCTATGCAATATTACATTTCAAAAATAAAGTTTTAAATGAGTGGCAAACAAAGGCTTTGGAAATAAATAATGACAACAAAGAATGACAAGATTAGTAAAATGGCCATTTTTATATGGAAAGAAGCACTGTGGAGAGACTTGGATTACTTAAAGATGTTAACCATTCACATATTGACAGAACTAAAAAGCATGTTTCAAGTACCTATTCATCAGATTCCCTCTGATGATATACAGTCTCCTTCAAAATTAGAGGTTTTTAGAGGCAGGATTACTGAAACTGAAGATATATACTTTCATTGCTCATCATATTTATCACAATTTTTAGGGGTTAAAGGAGTCCAGTAGCCACCTCAGCAATTCTTACATCTTGGTCAGACAATGAAGTTGTGTTCTTCTTTTTTCCATCAGTGCTGAATAAACAGCAGCTTTTGAGCTGTTGTCACTACGTACTACAGAGAAACTATTGAAAGCATTTTCTGTAGCTTCATCACAGCTTGGTACGAGAATTGTTACATTTCAGATTGCAAGACCATACAGAGTGAGGACAGCCGAGATAATCAAGGTCTCTTAACCTTCTGTAACGGACATTGACACCACACTCTTCATTTAGTTAATCCAACAGCATTGTGGATGACCACACACAGCCTCAAACACCTTCTTCTGTGCTGTGGTATTGTTCTTGTGTTGCACCATGGTCCTTGAGGGCAGTTTTTTGTTTTACTGTATATATGGCTAGTATACACAGTAAAGGCTAATGCTTACAAGCCTGCATCACTATACATGTGCTAATTAGTTTTCCTAGTTATTCCTCAGAAAGGAAACATTGAAAGTTTTCAAATTTTTAGTTCTGCACACAATTAGAGATGGGAAAGCATATATTTACTCGTCTAGTATCACTTTTTTCATTAATGTTTTAATCAATTTTCCATGAGAATATTGGATAAAAAAGATCCTTAAATGAAGTCTAGTGTCACTTGGTCCTGTACTAGAGAGTAGAGTACAAATACATGCAAAGTTAGACCCCTAAAAGCTCCTGAAAGTCATTAGTGACTCACATCTTCAGCTGCTATATTTGAGATGGATTTGGACAATCTATTTCAGTGTAGACCTATGATCATTGAGAGAAGCGAGTAATATGTGTGTGTTTTTAAAAAATGTGTAGATATATTGCTGTGTTCATAGAATTGCTAGTAAAAAAAAACTCACCACTGATGTCCAATGTGAGATGTTTAAAACATACTCTTTATTTGTAGGGTTCGCTGCTATATCGAGACATGAACAGTCACAGCATGGCAGCCATCAAGATCAACCCAGAGACTCTGGAGCAGGAGGGCACTATCACAATGCCTGGTAAAAACTCAAAAATATATGCATTTGATTATTTTTTCTTCAAGTTTTGTAATATATAAAACCTGTGACATACCAAGCCAACTTTTAGCTGTAGACCATTGTTGCACAATTTTCAGTGTGGTGTGTACTGAACCTTTGATTGTACTTGGCCATAATCAGCTTTTTTTTTTGGCTGGTTGAGCATGTTGCTGGTATGCTGAGGAGAGAAATGAAAGAGCAACGCTAGCTAATGGAACTCTAACAGCACACAAGAAAAACGCCAGTGCAAGTCACAGAGCTCTGTCACTAAGACTAGGCAGACTAGGTGCTGTAGTAACACATTAAGATAAAACATGAATACTTTGTAATTTATTTATGCACAGTTAAATGAATGTACTTTTATGTCGTTTTTTTAACCCTCGGAATGCCAAGTTATTTGCATTTTACTTTGAGTACCAATTTGCTTAATATGCATTTAGCTGAAAAGCACAGGCACTTGACACTTATAGTACATTTGATGCAGTTTTACAGTGCCATTATACACACATTATGGACATTTTGGACATCAGGTACAGACATTTACAGTGTTTACAAAAGACAACACATGACTATTACCTGCAATAGCTGAAGGAAATCATCAGTTGGATGTAGAGCTCGAACCTTCTTGTCAGCTTGGTGTGCCTGAGCCCTATGAATGTTGCTTGAATGACACTGTGTTCCTGTTTTATTTTTTCAAAGGTCTTCAAGCAGATGGACAGAATATCGTATTCACTGATGGAGAATATATCAACCAGATAGCAGCCTGCAAGGATGTAAGTAGGGATGCTCAGTAGTACTATTGTTGTGTAGCCAAGTGTTAATTTTTGAGGCTGTTAATACTGTTTACATATATTTTAAATGTCTTTATCTGTGCCACATGTGTCATAGATTAGGTTATCTGAATAGCATGCCATCTTTTTCACGTGCCAGTAAACTTGGTGACAGAATGATGCATCCTGTCTGGGCAGAGCCTGCTGTCAAGTGCCTTTGCTAAACAGCTTGGAGGCGGAGTGTCTGTTCACTTCACACTGATACAGGGCAAACAGCTCTTACCACACAACAGTTTTTCACTTGTGACACACACACACACAAACTCAACCAGTTAGAGTGCTGAGAGAGTGGTTAGGTGCTTTGAACAGCCAGGATCACACCATCTGAGAGATTATCTAGGACCATTTGCATGTGTCTGCTTTAAGATTGCATGAGGCTTTGGGCCTTCTCCCATTGTAAAACTTGCTGTCCACTCATGTGGGATGTGAGTAAACACATTTGTGAAATATATACATTTGCCTCTAAGGACTTTTGGAGACAGTCCAAAAATAAATAATGGGAAATAAATTAGGCTGTTCAAATTCAGCATAGGTTTTGAAAATGTATACACAGACAAACTCTTAGCAGCCAACACATATATCCTGGGGGGAGGGGCAGGGGCACTTTTACAATGTTATGACATAAAGTAATCAGATTGTTCCCGGCTATATCAAATTCTTTGCACACACATTTTGAAAATATTGCCTTTTACAATGAAACAGATTTTTTAAAATCCCATTGAATTAAATTTTTATCTTATTAAATTGTTTAGATGGAGGAAGTCTAATAAATAAGGTTAAACAATTAATATATATATATTAGGGGTGTGCAGATCAGCTGCTATTCGTATCTGTATTTGTTAAAAGGGAAAATTATATATATATTTGTATTCGAAGAAAATTTAAATGCAGGTCAAACTCCTCCGCCGCTCCCCGAATCTCCTACTTAACTTAAGCTTGTGATGGAGGGGGCGGGAAGCCCGATATCTAAAAGTGAAAGTAATCAGTCGGTCATTTTGCAATGTTTTGAAGATAAAAGCTATAAGCCTGCATTTGTTTGTTTTGTGATAGAGACCTGGGTGAGAGGTGAGATGGTTCTCTGCGTATTGTGGATCTATGGGTCTAGGATAGGGATGAGCGAGTACAGCATTATCTGTATCTGTATCTGTATCTGTACTCGGACTGGGCGGGGCCTATCCAGGAAGTGGATGGAGTTTATCAGGAAGTGGAGTCTGGGTTGTCTTGAAATGGGTGGGGCTTTAACCTTTAAGTTATTGTAAACATGCAATTGATACGTATTCATCAGAAATTGTTATATTTATTGCTGATTAGAAAACTATTTTCATGGTAGCATCAGCATTGAACTTCAGATCAGTGGTTTTGATCACGATAACAAATGAACTATATACAGAACAAGTTTTGCAACATGAATACAACACATGC
>JBBKCR010000002.1:10909443-10946726 GCA_037577295.1 Ladigesia roloffi | reverse complement strand
TGATACTCGTACTCGTCAAAAGTGCTTTATCCGTACCGGATACTCGTTTCAGCCAAGTATCCGGCTCATCCCTAGTCTAGGATGTTTTTTTTTTTTGTTTGTTTGTTTTAACTAGCGTAAGACATTTTACTTACTGATGTGAAAATAAAGAAAACAGTGTAGTCGTATAGTGCACAAAATGTGTTGTATTTTCTACCAATCAGGCCTGGATATGTTGTACATCCAGTGGAGCTTAATTGCTCTATTGCAGAAATGTAATCTTGTCAGGAAAACATTGAGCTGTAACAATGGCAATCATTTTCATGCAGGATGGTTTTGTGGTGCGGATCTACGCCACCAGCACAGACCCGGCCTTGCAGCAGGAACTGCAGCTCAAGCTGGCTAGAAAGTGTCTCCATGCCTGTGGCATCTCCCTTTTTGACCTGGAAAAAGACCTACATATCATTAGTGAGTTCGACAGTACTACTATATTTTTAAAAAATGCTCACCAAAATATGTAAAAATATGCTGCTGAATTTGGGACACTGATAACTACCACCCTATCTTTCGTTTTCACCCATCTCACGCTTTTTCTGTGTCTGCATATACTTTTCTTTTTTTCTTTCTTTCTTTCTTTTTTTAAATCTGTGATCATGTCCTCAGGCACAGGGTTTGATGAAGAAGCAGCGCTGCTTGGAGCTGGCAGAGAGTTTGCATTGATGAAGACAGCTTCTGGGAAGGTACACTTCTACCATATTATACACACTGGCAGTTTGCAAAAGCATTTTATGTGATTTTTAAGAAAGCATTACACAGCTGTAACTCATATTCTGAATATTTCTGAATAGTTAAACAAATTATACGAGCTTTTGAACTATGTCCAAGGTTATTGTTGCATAAATCTGTCATGTATTAACTTAGCAGAGAGTGTCTTTCTGAATAGTTGTGGGTTAGAGAATGTTTTTGCCAGAATATCTGTGTTGGATGTGTCCACATGTGCATAATATTCAGCCTCGTCAGTGTTGCAGTAAAAATACATCTGTTTGACCTTAGAAACAACAGAAATCTTGTCACTGTATTGTATTAAAGACTGCTTTACAGTACTGTTTTTATAATCTGTCATAATAGAATGCCTAAAGATGCCACTTTTGTGATAGAAAAGATTAGAACTTTAGTGAGAGATTTTATTGAGATAGAAAAACTTTTACTTGACAAGCCTTTTTTGTCCCTCTGCCCCTTCACTTAAAGATCTACTACACTGGGAAGTATCAAAGCCTTGGTATCAAGCAAGGTGGCCCATCAGCCGGGAAGTGGGTGGAACTGCCCGTCACTAAGTCACCTAAAATCGTGCAGTTTTCTGTGGGCCATGACGGATCTCATGCCCTCTTAGTGGCCGAGGATGGCAGCGTCTTCTTCACTGGTTCTGCCAGTAAAGGAGAAGATGGAGAGTCAAGTAAGATGGCTTAAAATGGTTGACCATGGTGGTGTGGTATTGTTGTTGATTTGGGTTTTGTTATATTTTCATGTAAAGTATTTCTTATATATAAGGCAATTGAGCTAAGATGTGGACATTTTTAATATAAACCTCTGCAAATTAGTACACATAACTTGGAGTATGCTTGTCATTTTTATTAACTCTTGTTGTTTTATTGCAAATTCTGTAATATTATAATCTTTAAATCATTTTAATTCTTCAGCGAAGAGTCGTAGGCAACCAAAGCCATACAAGCCCAAGAAGATGATCAAGCTAGAGACAAAGACGGCTGTATACACAGCCTGCAACAATGGCAGCAGCAGCATAGTTACAAAGGACGGAGAGCTCTACATGTTTGGCAAGGATGCCATTTACAGTGACAGCACCTGTAAGTGTCTTCACCAAAGGCAGTGTTTTAAAACATGAGCTGTGGGCAGTTCCTCCATTCTCCATGAACCTGTTCACACAGGGATCTGGTTATGACTCCTTTGTGTATAGGAATTTTGCCAGAACAGGCATGCTTTTAGGGCTGGACTGATTTAAAAATATGTCAGTAAAGTTTATAAAATCAGTTATTTTACAGCTACAATTAGTATTTCTAGGGCAGTGTCACATTTGGGCCAGAGAGAGAAAGCAAATCCCTTTGCTTTTTCACACAAAGTCTTGAATTTTACAGATGTAAAACAAAAAGGCAATAGTGTCACATGAAATGTAATTGTTGCACTTGGTTTGCTCACAGCTTGGCTATAGTGTTCTAAGTCAGTGAAAATATAGTGAATTGTGTGTTAACTTCATTGTCATTGTCATTGTCATTTTCTTCATTTTCTGGTGAGCGTTTAATGTACAGGTTATTTGGAGCAAACCTTTTAATATCATTGCAGCCACAACTCAATGTGAAATCACCCTCATTATGATTAAATATTAGATTAACATTAAGAATGCAATAAGACTATTTCAAAAACTTATTCAAGACAGGAGTTTTGCATTGCAGATCAGAGTTTAGAATGCTTAGGCTTGCAAAGAAGATTTAAAAGATAAAGAACAAGTAAATCATTTGACTTATTATTTATATTGATTTTTCAAAGCATTAAGTGTTCTCAGCCCTAAACATTATTTTGCAGAGGTTTTCTGACTATTACTTCAGTTGATATATCTGTGGATGTGGTGTTGGGTGAATTTATATCTATATTTTTGTGTTCTTCTCTTTCCTTCAGGCCAGGTATCAGATCTGAAGGGTCACTTTGTAACTCAGGTGGCTATGGGGAAAGCCCATACATGTGTACTGACTAAGAGTGGTGAGGTGTGGACGTTTGGAGTGAACAACAAAGGCCAGTGTGGAAGGGACACAGGGGCCATGAATCAGGCCGGGAAAGGTAAGTCCTGTATGAAGCTCTGGTGGCCCAGCCAGCCAGATGGATCCATCATATTACTTTTTCTGGGCTTTTGGTGTTTAACACTTCCAATATTTATTGGAACATCAGTATGTTTTCTCCACATCAAAGCCTTTTTACATCCATACTTGAGGGTTGCATGTTTTGTTGTTGCAGCTTTTGGTGTGGAGAACATGGCCACAGCGATGGATGAGGACTTGGAGGATGAGCTGGATGAAAAGGAGGAGAAGTCAATGATGTGCCAGCCAGGCATGCACAAGTGGAAGCTGGATCAGTGTATGGTCTGCACTGTGTGTGGAGACTGCACTGGCTATGGTGCCAGCTGTGTGAGCAGTGGACGACCTGACAG
Organism: Ladigesia roloffi; assembly: GCA_037577295.1. NCBI lineage: Eukaryota > Metazoa > Chordata > Actinopteri > Characiformes > Alestidae > Ladigesia > Ladigesia roloffi. The sequence continues at coordinate 10,943,533 of JBBKCR010000002.1, read as the reverse complement.
GGTGCCTGGAGGGTGAGTCATATCTTCTTTCCCACAGTAGTGCAAAGCTCATTGCAAGTTTCTGCTTAATGAATGTGCTATGATGTCTTTGGATATGTTATTTATATGCACACCAAGTATGTGTTGTTTGTTCATGTACAAGCGTGTGTATATGTTCTCTTCAGAATCTGTGGCTGTGGCTCTGGTGAGTCTGGCTGCTCCTCTTGTGGCTGCTGTAAGGCCTGTGCTCGTGAGCTGGATGGTCAGGAGGCCAGGCAAAGGGGAATCTTTGATGCTGTGAAGGAAATGATACCACTAGATCTGCTGTTAGGTACAACACTGGATATAATCACAATCAAACCTACCTCATGACTGGTTACAATGACTTCCATCTCCAACATTTTTATCATGTTCATCATTTCATTGCGAAGAGCTGCTGTTACTTTCGAACTGCTATTGTTTGCCTGATGTCACCGAGCGTGTGCACGTTGTGTCTATATGTGCGTGCATGTGCATGTCCACTGACTTACATCGCTTTTCCATGCTCATCATTCACCCTGCCCATGTTGTCTCTCGTTTGTCCCCTTCTTTGGCCCTGCCCATGCTGGACCATTTTTATTTTAGCTGTTCCTGTCCCTCCCCCTCCAGGCGTCAATATAGAGGAGCACATCCAGATCCGACAGGAGGAGAAGAGGCAGCGCATCAATCGCCGCCACAGGCTGGAAGAAGGCAGAGGTAAGATTCAGTCACTCACACACACACGCAAAGACACACACGCACACACAGGATCCCTAAACTTCTTCAGTGCAAAACAAGGCTGGAGCTATATGGTGAAGGCATGAATTTTTCACATGAAGCCAATAGGCTTGTGAGACACTGTGCAGTATTCAGTGCCAGTTATGTCCCTAGTCATCGTGCAATGGAGAGGTTATTTATTAGAACAGCAGGCAACATTTTAAGGCTAATGTAATTAAGGCTAATCATTATAATATAAAAAAAACAGATTGTAACTTAAATCATTGTAGAAAAAATATAAATAAATAATGTCTTTTTTTATCATTCAACTTGATGGCTATTTCTATTCCTAATGGCTTAAACCTTGTAGCCAAGAATTCTTGTTGACCAAGCATTTGACTGATTATCATCATGTGGAGTCCTCTCATGATCATGAGTTTTTTTACAGATTATTATCATATAAATAATTGTTATTAATTTAGTTGCACCCCTGCCTTGTGCCCATGCTCCCTGGGATAGGCTCCGGGTCCCTGCAACCCTACCGAGGATTATGTGGTTACAGAAAATTAATTAATGTAATTAATGATAGACTGCACTGATGATTAGGGGCACACACAAATGTTTACAAACCATTGCAATAGGTTATGTGTAGTCAATCATACAAAGCTTCAATATTTCTAATGAGCTAAATTAACAACTTTCTTAACAAATTAACATCGTATAGTGCAACCCTCTAAAAATGTTTTGTGTTTTTCTATTTATTCGACCCAGTTTATGAAAAAGGAAAAATTTAATTCTGCTTGTTACAAAGTATTTGTAAAATTTACATTAGGTTATTCACATTACATTGTGATTAGGTGATTATTTGACAGGTCTTTTTATGCTTTTCTCCAAGATTTGCTTAAAAAAATAATAAAAACTTTAGGAAATGATTCACAGATCTATCTTTCACATGTGCTTGTGTTGTTTGTGACTGGATTGGTCTTGTGCAGGTGCTTCCCATGCTTGTGTATTTTTTGATTTGCCATGTCTTTTATACTGTTTGTATTTTTCATTTGTGAGATGCTTTGCCCATGCATGTGAAAGTTTTTTTCTCCCCTCATAGGCCCCCTTGTATTCCCTGGCCCCCTTTTTATGAACCAGCGTGAGCAGGCCCTAGCCAGACTAAGACCCCTTCAGGCCTTTAAGATAATGCGGGACAAACTCAAAGGTACTATGGTCTTCACTATAGACTCCACTTGGAGCTCAGCTGCCCTGCCCTCACCAGACACTGCCCCTTTTCTCTTTTCACCTCGTCTCTTTTCACCTCTTCCCTTCTCACCTCTTTTCTTCTCTCCTCTCACCTCTTCTCTTCTCTCTTCTCTCGCCCTCTCTTTTCACCTCTTCTCTTGTTACCCCACTCTGCTTGTACACTGTAGTCTTGGAGAAAGAGAAACAGCTGCACAGTTGTGCTCATTATTTTGTCTAAATATCTGAACTCAACTTCTCATTATTTTATTTAAATACCAGTACGAGTCTGGCTAAAGATGAGTCTAGTTATGGAAGCAACAGCTGGCACATTTGACAGTAGTGCTGAAAAAAGTATGAGGAGTTATTTTATTTTTATGCAATCTTTCAAACGTCACTGTTCACTTTAAAGTGAGCGTTTTAAGTTCTTGCTTTAAATAGAATGTAATACACATGATTATTTTAGGAAAACTGATTCAGCTGGATTCATTAATATTCTTTGGTGGTTAAAAAGTCCTGTTTTTTAGATAGAAGGACTTAATGCAGTCTGTTATGTTCTCAGTGAGGCAGGGTTGGGCAAGATAACAAAAATGTGACCATTTATACAATAATAATCATCACAATGATTTGTTATATTTTTGTTCAGTGTTCACGTAATGCAGTGAAACATGAATGTGTTCAGGCTTCAATAAGTCATGCCCATCTCCACAATGAGGTATTTCACCAAGTTAGTTTGCTCAGGGGTAAGATTAAAGCCCGCCCATTTTGTTTTGATTGAACACTCTTGGTTCTGATTTTTAACAAATCAGTGACTGACGTTTTAACCTCTAAAATGCCTGTTATGAAGCTCTCACTTTTAGACGCGTTTTTTTATTTGGTGTATTTGATTTAATTTATTGTGCATGCCTTTTGTCCCCTCATTTCATCTTTTTCTTGAAGCTCCAGTTATTTCCTCCCAGGTGACTGATGGACCCCAGCCTCCCACGCTGGTTCAGATATCTCTCTGAGTGAGGTTGTCCTTCCAGGCTCGCTTCAACAGCATCTAACCATGTTCTTTATTATAGATGGCAGCAGTGAGCGTGGGGAAAAAGATGCAAGTAAGATCACTACCTACCCTCCAGGAGCTGTGCGCTTTGACTGTGAGCTCCGTGCTGTGCAGGTCAGCTGTGGATTCCACCACTCAGGTAATCTAGAGCTGCAGCTTACAAAACAAATAGGTAGTTGTAAACCTAAAAATGCTGCAATTAATGTTTTTTTCCATTATAATATGCACTACTATTTCACATTTTTTTCTGTTAATGGTGTTTTACAATTTCTGCTGTTTTATAACTACACTTTATAGGACAAAGTGCAAAACTGTTTCATAATTCCAAATGTTCTTAATTCCTTGTAATGTTATAGTGCAGATTTACCTAGATGCAGAAATGCTGTTGTTAATATTTGAATGTAAAGGCTCATTTATAACTCTCCTATAGTGGTCTTAATGGAGAATGGAGATGTTTACACCTTTGGCTATGGGCAGCATGGCCAGCTAGGACATGGAGATGTTAATTCCAGGTAAAGATGTTCCAGCATACCTCAACAGTTTATGTGTTTTGCCTTATGTAAAATTATATTGTTAAATATTCTGCACATATGGCAGTACTATAAGATAAATTGGTTAGATTCAGGTTGCTAATGCTTTTTCTGTTTCACAAAGGGGATCTCCCACGTTAGTGCAGGCTCTCCCTGGTCCCAGTGTTCAGGTGACCGCAGGCAGTAACCACACTGCAGTGCTGCTTATGGATGGTCAGGTTTTTACTTTTGGAAGTTTCTCGGTAGGTTGGTCATTCAGTGTTATTTTGCTTAAAATAACTAATCAATATAACTTCTGTTAGTATTAGTACTGATCGAAAGGCTAAATATTTATTGTATTGTGTCTGTAGAAGGGACAGCTTGGTCGGCCCATTTTAGATATGCCCTACTGGAATGCCAAGCCTTCACCCATGCCCAATATTGGTGCCAAATATGGCCGCAAAGCCACATGGATTGGTGCCAGTGGAGACCAGACCTTCCTAAGGATTGATGAAGCGCTAATCAACTCTCATGTTCTGGCTACTTCAGAGATCTTTGCCAGCAAGCACATCATTGGTACTTTTCCTTGCATGACTCATGTATTTGACTCTTCTGTCATTTTATTTTCTGGTGAAAAATATACCTGTCTGTCCTAAAGTAATTGTCTGTTCTATTTAGGATTGGTTCCTACCTCTGTATCTGAACCACCTCCCTTCAAATGCCTGCTAATCAACAAAATGGATGGGAGCTGCCGGACCTTTAATGACTCTGAGCAAGAAGACCTTCAGGGCTTTGGCCTCTGTCTAGATCCTGTATATGATGTCATCTGGAGGTAAGGATTCAGTTACACTGTGTACACTAGACTCGCGTTCTTATTGCAGAAAAAATGCACTAGTGTCTGGGGAGAAGACGAAAATGATTAAAGGACACAATGCACTGCACAGTAACCTTTTTCTGTGTTTTGTGAGTTCTTATATATTCCTCACCATACATTATGTGAAAATAGATAACACTAACACTGACCTAGCATAAACAGTTCTTTACTTTATTTTTGTGCATCATCCTGAGCTTCTTGCTTCTCTAGGTTCTTGCCTAGCACACAGGAAATGTGGTGCTATAATGCTGTGATCGCAGATGCTCGCATGCCCTCTGCCTCGGACATCCAGTCTCGTTGCTGCATCCTGAGTCCTGAGCTGGCCCTGCCCTCTGGCTCCCACACAACCACCACACGCTCTCACGGAGCCCTACACATCCTTGGTAGGATATCTTACCTCCAGTCAATCACTCTCTTTTTGTCCCTCCCACTGTCAGTCATCTGCAACTTCACCCTTTCATATAATGTAACCGTTCAATCTCCTGTATTAAGTTGTCTCTTTATGACAGCTTCTCAATTTCTGAACTGAAAGAAGGTGTACACACCAAGTGATGAATGAGCTGAATATCTGCTGCTTTATTTCACCAGCAAAATGTGACTATTATTACTGATGAATATGGCTTAAGTTAGATGTGTACTTCATAAGTTAATTTCACAGGTGGACTCCCAAATGCAGCAATTTCAGAAAAAACATTTTCACACACGTACTCTGGACAATGTCCAGAGATGCCACAGATAGCAAACAGCCGAAAAATACTTAGAAAGACTCCATTTAGTTTAAACAAGAAATACTCCATTTACTCCAGAAAATGATGGTGTCAGGGTAGAGTGTGCAGGAGGCATGACAGTTACAGGGTGAAATTGAAATGTAAACAGCCCTGCTCTTCCTTGACTTTAGCAGACAATTTTGGCATTTGATCTTGCCGACAGACATTCCTGAATCTCATCTATTTCCAGGTAGATGTTTTAATGGGCAGGTTTGTGAAAACAATTCTTCACAATAAAATGTTTGTAATTGTCTGGTTTTGTGCAGTCCCATGCTAATAAATGGGCATTGTACTAAAGAGCTGACAGGGTACAATTTGTTGAATGTCAGGTCCAACAGATTTGGACATTTATCACCTCACAAGCAGCTCCTCTTACCAGTAATATTTGGTCTTTTTATGCAATAATAAAAGATGATAAACACACAATTGCATATATGATTATATTGTGTATGTCATATTATTAACTTGGGCTTAGCACAGTCTTAAGTTAAATTGAAGATTGTGTAAAGGACATAAAAGCTGATGTCACATAGCTTTCTCTTTATCCTAAAAAAGACAGAAGTTCATCTTTTAGGTGCAAAAGGTTCTAGACATAAAACATTCAGTTTAATGTTAGATCTTTGTAGTTTCTCAACTGGCATCACTATCAATTCAGATTTAGTAGTCTTAGTATAATTTCTGTTATAGCTGTTTGAAATGTTGAGAATGTTTGTAAAAATGTTTGCTCTGATCAGCTTGGAGCACTGTATCTCTAAGCTGGGAACCTGTTGGACACAAATAAGGTTTACCAGTACAGCAGCAGTAATTTATTTTAAAAAATCTCCTTCATAAAAGAACTGAAATGACTCTGGCTGTACAGGGTGTCTGGATACACTAGCAGCCATGCAGGAACTGAAGATGGGCGTGGCTAGTTCTGAGGAGGAGACACAGGCAGTGATGAAAGTTTACTCCAAAGAGGACTATAGCGTGGTCAACCGCTTTGAGAGTGAGGACACACTCACTGGAACACCATTACAGTTACATTGGAAGGAGACTGGGTTTTTTTTTTTTTTTGTCTTTTTTTTTTTTAGAACAGGGACCTGTTTAAAAGCTGCTTTACTAGTTTGGCCTGCGGGATTAGAGAGAATGTTTCAGTTTTTTCAGTGTGCTGTGTTATTGTCCAGGTCATGGTGGAGGCTGGGGCTACTCTGCCCACTCAGTAGAGGCCATTCGCTTCTGTGCGGATGCTGACATTCTACTGGGGGGTTTGGGGCTATTTGGAGGCCGTGGAGAATACACTGCTAAAATCAAGGTATGCTATTGTTTAGAATATAAGCTCATCCTGCTATTAAAACATCTATTCAGTTTTCTTACATTTAAGTCCCTATGAATATTTCAGTGTTTTATGACTGCCCTGGTATATGATTGGCTGTTTTCTTGCAGCTGTTTGAGCTCGGCCCAGATGGAGGAGATCATGAGACAGATGGGGACCTTCTGGCTGAGACAGATGTTTTGGCCTATGATTGTGCTGCTAGGTACTCAAAGCTATGTTTCTATTTTTTCCACATCACAAATAGACAATTATTTCATCACTAAAATGAATGAGACCCTAATAAACAGCTTAGCTATTAGTAACAATGCAGTAAATGTCATAGTTATATAGTCCTGGGGAGCTACTAATTGTTGTGTACTTGTTTAAGCTTGTCTATGCTGCTTTGATACTAATGGCAAGGTTAAACAGAATGTTCTTTTCTGTTTGTGTTTTCGAAGGGGAGTCAGAAAATTGTGAGCTATTGTCGTGACGTGTTAAATCTGATTGTTTGGCCTGTACGTCTTTGCAGAGAGAAATACGCCATGATGTTTGATGAGCCTGTGCTGCTGCAGTTGGGCTGGTGGTATGTGGCCTGGGCTCGAGTTTCTGGACCCAGCAGTGACTGTGGCTCGCATGGCCAGGCAACTATAACCACTGATGATGGGTACCAATCTTTTTATTCTCTCTTTAAATTTGATGTATTCATTGTGTTAAGACATGTCAGTGACTTTATCTCTGTGCCATTTTGCAGTGTGGTGTTTCAATTCAAGAGCTCCAAGAAATCTAACAATGGTACCGATGTGAATGCTGGGCAAATACCTCAGTTGTTATATAGGTATGTGCTATAAACACTCCTTTGATAAGTGTCCTGACGCAGTATTTTTCTATGTTCATCAACTTATGAATTTCTTTGCTTTTCTCAGGTTGCCATCTAATGATGGTAATGCAGCAAAAGGAAAACAGCAGACTAGCGAACCAGTCCATATTCTGAAGCGCTCCTTTGCGAGGACTGTCTCAGTGGTATGCTTGTACACGGTCCCGCAAAGAATACACATATTCATACACTTCAAATGAACACTTTTGTAATAGGTTCAATAGGAGTTAAAAAACTAGTCTGTTTTAGTTTTGTCTGTTTTAGGAAATGAAAATATTCTGCTGAATTATATAGAAAAAACAGTACCTTGGTTTGAATGCTGACCTCCTACCCCACATTTTTAATTCTAAAACCTGTGTGCATATTTTGTTTTCAGGAGTGTTTTGAGTCTCTACTGAGTATCCTTCACTGGAGCTGGACTACACTGGTTCTAGGCGTGGAGGAGCTCAGAGGACTGAAAGGCTTCCAGTACACGGCCACCTTGCTGGACCTGGAGAGACTACGCTTTGTGGGCACCTGCTGCCTACGCCTTCTACGTGTTTATATCTGCGAAATCTACCCTATCTCTGGTAATCTTGGAACAGGGTGCACAATTTTATAGCTCTAGTAAAATTTAATTTCATTATTGAGGGGATACTGCCATTTTCACAATACAGTGTTTATATTACCACCATTATTAAATCTGCAAAACTATTGTTATTTAAAATGACCTGCTGTCACATTGTACTCTTTCTGTGGATCCAGTGGCACAGTACATTTTTTGTGGATAAAATAAAATCACTTATGTGGCACAGTAGTCCCATAAATACAGGCAAAATCAAAGGCAGTACTAAAAAAAAAGCAGAGGCAGTATACTTGCATTCTGTATAATTGGTGTTGCAATGAGCAATGTCATTTTGGTTTGATATCACTTTGAATTCTGGTTTTAAAAAGCTTTTTTAAATTGATAACCCTAAAAACAGAACCTGTAGAATTTTTATGTATGTGGACACATTCATAGCATAACTTTTGCCTTGCATGTTTGCTCTGAAAGGATGTTTCATGCTTAGTTATGATTTATAATGCTTTCCACAAAACATCCTCAGAATAGACTGAAGAGCACATCCGCTATTTAAATTTAATTGTTTTGGTTCTGTGTTGAAATCATACTCTCTAATATTAATTGCAAAAAAGCTTCTGAAGATGATGTTGTGTGGCCAGTGTTAACATCTGTAATTCTGACAAAGCTTATTTGTAATTTTTTCCTGTTCAGCTAGTACCAAAGCAGTTGTGGAGGAATCAAGCAAACTGGCAGAGTGTGTGGGGAAGACACGAAGCCTGCTGAAGAAAATTCTGTCAGAGGGCATGGACAACTGCTTGACCAAGCTGGATAATGACCCACAGGGCTACCTTAGTCAGCCGCTCACTCTCCTGGAAGCAGTACTTCAGGAATGCCACAACACCTTCACAGCCTGCTTTCACTCCTTTTACCCTACGCCTGCCCTTCAATGGGCCTGCCTCTGTGACCTGCTGAACTGCCTTGACCAGGTAAATTTGTCATTAAAAAGCTTTTTCCTCCATAACCCAACTTAATGTGGGGACAGAAATATGTATAGGTGTCCTCTTAATATCTTTGTGCTGCCATGCAGCACACTAACAGTGACTTGCTATGAGACTGTCTCACCATGAAGGAGACACTTGTAACCCAAATTACTTGCATTTTTCTCCTTCTTGAACACTGAGGTGGTACTTGTTGGATCACGCTCCATGCCCTCGCGTGTCTAAAACCAAAGGTTTAGTTCCCGGACCAGGCTGTATTCATTGACTTATTATAATATTGTCTAGTAAGACATTTCTGCTAAATATACAAGGACAGAAATGTTCACTTATGATTTACCTGCGTCATGGCTTGGTAATGAAATAAGTTATCTTCAGCCTATATTATTCTCAATGTATATATTTATTAATAGTTTGAACTTGCTGTGTATAAAATGAGGATAATGTGATTTCCATACTGGTGTGTTCTGAGTCCTCAGTGCTAACATTATTCTTGAGAAGCTGAACCACTTTCAGGCCCCAATACATGCTGAAAATAAGCCACTTGATAGATTTAGGTCTGATAGCCCTGTGGCATTTTGTTCTGAAATATCTTTGGTGACATTCAGAGCTGTTCGTAGTCTTAGCTACTGGACTTGAAGTAAATCCAATATCCTTGTTTCAGGACATCCAGGAGGCAAACTTCCGCACCTCAAGCAGTCGTCTGCTGGCAGCAGTGATGTCTGCACTGTGTAACACATCAGTTAAACTGACCTCCATTCTGCCTATCGCGTATGATGGAGAGGTGCTGCTACGCTCGCTGGTGAAACAGGTCAGCACTGAGAATGACTCGGCCCTTGCTCACCGTTTCCCCCTGCTGGTGGCTCACATGGAGAAACTAAGCCATGTATGTACTCCCAAACGTTCTACCCGTGGATCCATACAGTGCATTTTTTTACGTGTTTCATGTCTGCAGAAATATGCACACATTTGCTTTATTCCCATATTTAATATTAGATACTATTTTAACCTGAAAAATAAAATGTTTGTATTGCTCATAAGAGCGTGATCAAATGTATTTTATAACATCATTACTTTATAACATCAAAATGGCATGTTTGTTTGTTTGGGCTTATCCAGACGGAAGAAAACCTAATGGGGATGACAAGTTTTCGGGAAGTGTTGGAGAAAATGTTGGTAATCGTGGTGCTTCCAGTGAGGAAAAGTCTGAGGAAAGAATTGGAGCTTTTCTCTCCTCATTTGGTGTCCAATACCTGTGGCCTGCTGGCTAGCATCGTGAGTGAGCTCACCGCCTCTGCTCTTGGCTCTGAGGTTAGATACATGGTCCATTTTTCTCTGACTAGCACTTTGTCTCTCTTATCTTGTGGCTGTTACTTCTTTATTCTTCACCTTTCCCCATCATCCCTTTCCTGGAAAAAATGAACCTTCTCTCACCTCTGTTTAGATCCAACTGAGCTCTGCCCCTCTCCTCTAATCTTATTACAGCAGGCTGCTGGCCATAAATAGCTTTTGGCTGCTGCTTGAGAGATGATATCACTCTTTTTTCATCAGATATATCCTCCCCTCTCTGTTCTCTTGTGCTGATAATGCTTTAGGAACATGAGTCATGGGCACAGGTCTGTTCCCCACATGACTGTATCGTCCCACTATTGTCTGATCTTCTGCTGTCCATCTCAATCTTGCCTAGGAAACTGCCATGGCTCAGTTGTCATAGCAACTAATCAGCTGTGCTGGCACTAAGCTTGCTGTAAAAGAAAAAAAAAAAGATCAATGCGCCTTTCATGTATGTTTCTTAGAATGTGTGATTACTCAGCTAAATTGAATGATCATTACACATGCACCTCTTTACCCCCCATTTTAGTGGTAAAGCTATCTTTCAAGCGGGCAATAAGAAAACACATTATCTTTTAATTTCTTCATTTGCAATACTGCCATCCAGTGGTAAAAGAAGTAAAGTGTCCCTGCTGTGACATTTATTTGGTGTCTTTTCCCTATACATCATTTTTTTTTTTTTAATGTTCCGCATATTAGATTGTTACTACCAATGAATGCTGTGCATTTTCTGAATAATACACAAATAATTCTGTGTTGCATAGCTTTAAATTGCTCTGTTGTAATTTACTTGCTCAGGTGGATGGGCTGAATTCACTGCACTCTGTAAAGTCCACTCCCAACCGCTTCACTAAGACGAGCCAGGGCCGCAGCTGGAACACAGGCAATGGCTCCCCTGATGCCATCTGCTTTACTGTAGACAAGCCAGGCGTAGTGCTGGTTGGTTTCTGCGTCTACGGGGGTGGGGGAATCCATGAGTATGAACTGGAGGTTCTCGCCGATGATGTAAGCACTTTCTATAATTTGTAAACGATTACAATGGTCTAGCTTTAGTTAAATAAATAAAAAAAACAGGAAGTCCATTTTAAAAAAATAGTAATGTATCGTATTATTGTTTGATGCATGTTTCAGGCACAAACAGAGCACCCTGGAGACTCGGCTCATTCCCACAGATGGACATCTTTGGAGCTGGTCAAAGGCACCTACAGCACTGATGACAGCCCCAGTGATATTGCTGAGATCCGCCTGGACAAGGCTGTCCCTTTGAAGGTGACAGAATTAATTATTTGAATCCAACTATAAACCACCTTTACTTGTGGTTCTTGCCTCAAATGTGTTCCTCATTTCTCTACAGGAGCATGTGAAATATGCTGTTCGTCTTCGTAATTATGGCAGCCGAACAGCAAATGGAGATGGAGGGATGACCACAGTGCAGTGTTCCGATGGAGTAACATTCACCTTTAGTACTTGCAGTCTCAGTAGTAATGGCACCAACCAAACAAGAGGCCAGATCCCTCAGATCCTCTACTACAGGTTAGATATTACACATTCAAATATTCAACAACTATATTCTGCTTGTCCTACATGAGCTACTTATACCTTTGGAACATGAACAAAGATGTGTAATAGGTTAACATTAACATTTCATATATATTTTGAATAAATAAATCTATGATATAAAATGTATTCTACCAGTATTATTGAATGAATTTCTTCACAGGAGTGAATATGATGGAGATCTGCAGTCTCAGCTGCTGAGCAAGGCCAATGAAGAGGATAAAAACTGTAGTCGAGCTCTTTCAGTGGTTAGTGCCGTGGTACGGGCAGCTAAGGACCTCCTGCACCGGGCCTTCGCTGTTGATGGTGAGCAGTATCATTTTAGTGATGATTGTCTACTCAGTTTGTGTGCATCACTATAACAAATGTGTTCTTCTTTGCAGCTGAAGACATTCCAGAGTTGCTGAGCTCCTCCAGTCTTTTCTCCATGCTGCTTCCTCTCATTTTGGCCTATATTGGTCCTGTGGCAGCCTCAGTACCAAAGGTGAATAAATGTGGTCTTTGTAGAGCTTATTTCTGCCTTAATGGATTTTTATTATCTTGAAGCCTGCATTTTTTTTATGGTTACGCTGCTGAGCAAACTGAGCATCTGTTGTTATGTTGTGCCTGTTTCTGCCAGGCTGCTGTGGAGGTATTTGGTTTGGTGCAGGAGCTTCTTCCTGCTGTGTCTGCATTAAACCAGAAGTATGCTCCTCCTGCATTCAACCCTAACCAGTCTACAGATAGCACCACTGGTAACCAGCCTGAGCAGGGCCTGTCAGCTTGCACAACCTCCAGCCATTACTCTGTAATAGAGAGTGATCATCCCTACAAGCAGGCTTGTGTCACACAGTACAAGGTAAATAATTAATTTCAAATCTTGTGAAGTGTTTGGTGCCAAATTAAAGAAGACACTGCATAATACACAGTTAAAAAATATATGAAGGTATTAGGGAAGTTTTTTGGTTCTTATGAAGCCAAAAGTAGTGTACAAATCTAAGAAGAGGAAAAACTGTTGTTTTTGTCTTGTAGGTATCCTTCCCAGACTGCGTGCGCTGGACCACCATAGAGTTTGACCCCCAGTGTGGCACAGCCCAGCCGGAGGATGTCCTACGCCTGCTCATTCCCAGTCGATCCCTGCACTTCTCTGGACTAGGCTCCAGACCCCTGGCCCATGAGACTATAAATGCCTGGTCTGAGCTTAAGAAGTTTTCTGGCTCTACAGGCTGGCCTACCACTGTTCTTGTTCTACCAGGTAACATCATGATCTCAAATGCTCAAGCTAAGTTCACACTTCACAATTGCTGACATAGAAATCACAGACAAAAGCCACTGATCAGAAGCAAATTGGCGCACAAATATGCTCCCGAAATTACGTGTGAATTATTTATCATGTGTGAGACTTGCCGTTGCTAAACCTGTCAATGAGTGCTAATCCTGTCGAGAGAAAATTGTTGTGACTGGTAGTATGTGACATGACAAGCTGGTAATGAGTGCACAAGACAGAGGTAAAGGGATAACCCAGAAAGAGTTTCCTTATATTTTATGTTTTATATCCCTTTCTTTATCTTTCTTGATTTTTGTCAAATTAAGGACTTGAAATGGAAAGGAAGTTTAATTCAACCGTGCCTGGGTTCACATTATTTCACAACAACAAGAACTGGGCCGCAAGTTTAATGTGAACAGTACAGCAAGTCTTCTGGTGTACAAAGGAATTAACACAGCATAGCCCTGCATCTGAATTACTGTTCAGTTCTTGTAATACACAGACTGTCACCTATCAAGGACTAGCAGAGCCAAATTAAATAAAAGAAGCAAATATTTTAGACTGCTTCAAAATTTACATATAAAGACTGTTACTTCTATAACTTATGATTTGTTGAAGCTCATCATACTGGATTATAACAATTCTGTGTATTTACTTAGAAGTCAGTTAATGTTTCACCAATGCTCGTATCTAGTATTCCCCTCTGTGACCATCACGCTTTTCATGTGCTTTTCTTCTTTAATAATAGGTAACGAGGCCCTCTTCTCTTTGGAGACAGCATCAGATTATGTAAAAGATGAGAAATCTTGCTTCTATGGCTTTAAATGTGTGGCTGTGGGGTATGAGTTCAACCCTGGTGCTGATGAGGTATGGAATTGCATTTTAATTTAATTGCTTTGGATGCCAGTAAAATATTATTCGTAAAACAATACATAAAAATGACAAATACATCTGACATTTTCTGAATGTAATAGATAATACATTTTTTTTTAGTTTCTTTCCACTGCCTTATGTTTAATGTAGGTAACTGCATACACATGACTGCTTCTTAGTTGCCTGGATACTTGGCTAAGTGTTTTTGTGGGTTCAGAGCAAGGCTTTGTTATCCTTTTTTCATGCATATTAACTGAGACTCCACCTGTTTGTGTCTCTCAGGGCATCATTCAGCTGGAGAAGGAGCTGGCATATTTGGGAAGTATGTGTGCTGCTGCACTCATGAAGAAGGATCTTGCCTTGCCTATTGGTAAAAATATTTTAATCACAATAATTTCATAATGATTCTTGTGTTAATCATGCTTCTTTTATTTCTGTTTAACTGGTATCTTTCCTCCTCTTCTACAGGAAATGAACTAGAAGAAGATTTGGAGATCCTTGAGGAAGCGTCACTCCAGGTATTACTTAAAAAAAAAGATTTTGTAAATAATTTGGGTTCATTAGGACAAAATTATAATTTAGCTTTTGTAATCGTCTGTGTTAGGTATGTAAGGCTCATTCTGGGATCCTGGGAAAGGGTTTGGCTCTCTCTCACTCCCCCACCATTCTGGAGGCTCTGGAGGGCAACCTTCCCCTGCACCTGCAGAGCAATGAGCACTCCTTCCTGGAGGACTTCATCACTTGTGTGCCCAATTCAAGTGGAGGCCGCCTGGCCAGGTCAGGTTTCTCTTTACACTGAATAGCAACAAAGACTAAATGAAACAAACAATCTTTGTGATAAGGTGACTTATTACTTGCCTCTCTCTTCAGGTGGCTTCAACCTGACTCCTATGCAGACCCTCAGAAGACCTCCCTCATCCTGAACAAAGATGACATCCGTTGCGGTTGGCCAACTACAGTGGTTGTACAGACCAAAGATCAGTATGGGGATGTAGTACATGTGCCAAATATGAAGGTAGCCTTCTACTTTGACAAATTAAAAGTAAATAATTTAATGTCGCTAGCTAATTTGTAATATGTGACTTTTGAAATGTCTTGTGGTCTGTAGGTGGAAGTGAAAGCTGTGCCCGTGTCTCAGAAGAAGTCCATTCAGCAGGACAACATGAAGAAACTGCAGCGACTGCCTGGGAGTTCCGCTAACTCAGCATTAGGATCAGACCTCACATTCGGTGGATTGCCCGCACCAAAACTGGAGGCAACTTATGAACCCATGATCATCAAGGAGGCCCGTTACATTGCCATCACCATGATGAAGGTGTGCTGCAGCTTTTGTGCATATGCTCATTTAGGGTAAAACTAGTAGGTACAATACAATTCACAAGTTGGATTCATTTGTTTCAAATTTGAATTGTGACCTTTTTTGTCTCTCAGGCATATGAGAATTATTCCTTTGAGGAGCTGCGCTTTGCTTCACCCACTCCGAAGAGGTAAAAATGGGTGACATCGCCTTTTAAAGTTCTTTATTTTGATTAGTGTTTGCTCCCTTTTCACAGTATCTCCCCTTATTTTCATCAGGCCCAGTGAAAACATGCTCATCCGGGCTAACACAGACGGCACCTACAGTGCCAACTGGACTCCTGGTGCGGTTGGGCTGTACACCATCCACGTCACCATAGATGGCATTGAAATTGGTAAATGGTCCTAGAATATTTTTACTATGCATAGGTGTATCAGTAGCAATAAATGGCAAACAAAGAGTGTGGCTTTGAATCTTAAAAAACTGTCTTAATTTTAATAGATTTATAAGCTTTGCAGAAGGTTTACAGGGATGTATTTCAGTTAACAAATTATCAAGTGAGAGATCATTTCTGTGGACTAAAACCACAGAATTCTCTGCAGATGCTGGTTTGGAAGTGGAAGTGAAAGACCCACCCAAAGGGATGATCCCTCCAGGCACACAGATGGTCAAACCCAAAGCTGAGCCACAGCCCAGCAAGGTGAGATTGTAGCTTACAACAACTAAATAAGGCTTGATCTGCGTGGCCTTGCAGGAGTTCTCTTTGCAACCCTTTTTCTTCTTATTTTTGTAAACATATTCTTTGCATTTGTTTGTCTTTGGTTTATTAGAAATAGAATTTCTATTACTCATACAGAGTTTCCTGAGCCAACATGGGAAGTGACTCTTTCCTTTATGTAATTTTTTTCATTTATGCCGTGTTTAGCGATTGTGAATTTAAGCTGGGAAACAAGCAACACAAACACCAACCACTCATAATCATGCAAGCTTTTTGTGACTTGCTGCTGGGATCCCCTTTCTGTCTTAATTGCAACATATCCCTGCTGTACGTTTATATCCCTCTCTTGTGATTTGCTGTGCTTTGCTTTCTCCTGCCATCTGCTCGCCTGTCTCACTGTCTCCCCGTCTCTCTCCCTTTTGCTTCTCTCAGGTGCGCAAATTTGTCGCCAAGGACAGCGCAGGTCTGCGCGTGCGTAGTCACCCCTCTCTTCAGAGTGAACAGATAGGCATAGTCCAGGTCAATGGCACCATCACTTTCATTGACGAGGTAAACCATTGCAGACTAGGGACACACTTAATCTGTCTGTAATGTTTCCAAGTACTATGTCCTTTTCTCTCTGTATTTCCTCTTCATTTAATCAGCGTGAGCCTGGTGACAGTAATTATGTTTAATTCCTTTATTATTCCTCAATTATTAAATCACAAATAGCGTTAAGCTTTTTAAAATTAGTGCTGCTACTCTCTCTAAGCTTACTTTTTTGGTTTGGTTTAAAAATTTCTTTGCCTTTCTTTTGCTTCGACACATAAGAGACTTTGAGGCTGCAGTTCTAACTTTAGCTTAAATTAGTTAAAATTAATTAGAAGCGACCCTTGGTAGGCCCAATTTTCACATAATTTGGCATCTTAAATGCTGTCGATTTTTCAGATGTCCTTATTGGCTCTAAATGGTTAAGCAGATTATGCTATTTGTAGGAATTCGACATTGACATGCTCTGTAGATTTCTGTGTACATATTAAATGCAAAATAATTTTTCCTTACACAACTCTATAACGTGTAGTATACTGCAGCCTCTAAGGATCACGCAAGGGCGTATTGGCAGTCACAGGAGGGCATGGCTCCGCTCTGTTGCTTGTTTCCCATAGATCCACAATGATGATGGTGTGTGGCTCAGACTGAATGATGAGACTGTAAAGAAGTATGTTCCCAACATGAATGGGTACACTGAAGCCTGGTGCCTCTCTTTTAACCAGCATCTGGGCAGAAGCCTTCTGGTCCCTGTTGACGTAAGTAATGGATGCCCATTAGTAGACTAGCTGGAGCCCCTATGCTGCCCATTTGGGATCGGGAATAATTACTCTCAAGGCAAACAGAAATACAATGTCAAATTATTTTAGTTTTACATTTACTCTCGAGTGCTTAAATGCACCCTGTAAACCGAATCCCAAATGCCCAAAAGCATGAAGCACTGATAGCTTCGAAGTCACCGAAATATGTTCTTGCATGTTATGGTTCAGTGGTGTAGCACTATGACGTTTCCTTTTGAAGATTTTCACGGGGACTTACAAAAAGCATACGGGCAGGTGCATATGTACATGCATTTGTTTGAAAGATACTAACACTTGCATAACTGTGATGTTAACCATCATGTGTGGTGTGGACAAAACAGCATCTTGATGTTAGTGCAATGTACACTGCTGTTTTATTGATTATGTTATGACAGCCACTGGATCAGTGTGACTCAGTGGCTCAAGCTTCCCTACAACTAAACCCTCGCACTTCCTCCCTCTCACTTCACAAAACCTAGCACTACTGCAGTCTGTAAGTAATGTTTGTTGTTTTGGAACTATAGACCAGCACATTGTATTAAAGTTGACAAATGATTTTTCAGGTCCAGACCACCATGTTTAATTCACATTTATGTACATTCATATCAAATGCGGCATTTAGCAATCACCATACTTTGACCATACGTTCGCTAGGCAACTAGATAATGATCTGTGCTGTTGTTTAGTTGCCAGCTGTATTGTTCCATTGTTTCAGAAGGAATAATGAAAGATCTGAATTTAATATTGGGTTTTGAATCTATTGTTTGTGTCTCAATGTGAGAACCAGTAAAACGTTAATATCAGAATATCATTTAGTTTTTTGTCCTTTTGAATCTTGCCTATCTGATGACCTTGCATATTGCATACATCATCATAGATTTAATTTATTAAAAATAGAATACACACTTCACTTTCTGATCTACATGGAGAATTGCAGTTTTCACTAGAAGCAAAAAAGGAATACGGAGAATCTGTATGACGGGTTTGTGATCTGGAGCACAACCCGTCATATATGTACCATAATGGAATAGAAGCATATGGCTATCGGTGGAAGTGACTAATTTAGCAGGAAGATGGGTTCTGAAAAATAAAGAATTACCTTAATAATCTTGTCAGTGGCAAAATAATAAGAATTTGACCTTGTAATAGGTTAACGTTCAAAGCAGCTGTGGGCAAACTCAGCACCAAATCTGCACTTTTGAGCTTCATAGACATTGCCATCTTTTAAAATCAATGTGCGGACGTACAGAACTAAAACAACAAAAGAGTTGTCACTATCCCATTACTTTAGGACTGCACTTGAAATCTGAAGGTCATATTAACAGATGCATTTATTGCATTTGCTTCATGGCACAGAAACCTACAGGTTAACACCTTTTATTCATGTTTCTTGTATGTAACAAACAAAGGAGCAAGTAACACATGGTTTTCTGCCATGAAACAACTGGCTATGAGAATCCTGCTTTGCTGGAAAATGTGCCATGGTTCTGAAAGCAAATTTACTCACTGATTTGGAGGACTCTCATTAGGAGTCTCAGTGTGAACAGCATGACACACCACAACTTTTTTGGAAGATTGTTTATGATGGTGTAATTGATTTGTTTAATAATTTTAGTATTTGATGTATTTCTGTGTACCTCATAGTGCTGGAATGAGTGGATTGAAGATCATAGTTTATTTCCGATTCAGTTGCAGTTAATTCATAAGGACCTCTATAAACCAAACCTTACTTAATGTACTAATATAACAAAGATTTTTCATGCAAAAGCATCATAGCAGCGGATACCTCTCTTCCAAAAAAAGATAATCCATCCCGTCAGCGTCTTTTCTCGTCGAAGTGATTCCTTTCCATGATTTGACTTTCTTACAATCTGTTGCTCAGAATACCTTTAGCGCTAGCCAAGGAGTCCGAGATATCGACTTTTTGTCTTGGACCACCTTATCTTGTTTCCCTCAGGTGAGTTGTCACAAGGAGAGATGTGTATGGCTTGGCTGCTTCTATGTTTTCCACCAGTGTTTGTCCATATATGTCCTCTTGAAACCTTGTGAAATTCTACATTTCATGTGTAGTGTCACAAACATATTCAAACACAAATGCATGGTTATTTTATTGTCACAGGGAAGACCCAAGATAATATACAGGACATACCGAGTGGATGCAATCTTGTGCTGTTGTAGTTAATGATACATATTCAATTGCGAATAATTGTTATGCGAAGCTCTTTCAGGTTGTAATTTAATAGTGCATTTGCATGGCATTTTTATTTTATTTTATTAAAATAAGAAAGGAAATAAGAGCATACATTAAATGTCCAAAAGTTTATCGACATGTGATCATCCCAACACATTTTCTGACATCAAGTATATTAATAGGGAATTCGTCCCTCTTTGTTGCAGTAAAACCTCTACTCACAGCATCATTATATACAGGTTCTGATTTTGTTCAGCTTCAAGTACATTAGTATTGTCAGGTACTGTTGTTGAATGATTTGTTCTGGATCACAAATACTACTCCAACTCATCCTGGAAGTGTTCACTAAGGCTCCATTAGTACACAGAACAGAGTTCTACTGCACCACTGCCTATTCTTAGGGGCTTGGTACCTCTGATGGTTTGGCATTGTGCATGGTGACATAAGGCTAATGTGTGTCATCCGATTCTTTTACAGTTTTACACGTTGTACAATAGGTCCACCTTAATGTTGCTGCAAGTGTCTAGATACTTTTGGACATATGGTGTATGGCAGCATGTCTGTGTGACACTCTTCACAACTCTGAAGTGGACCACACGGCTGTTTTATGTAGATTTAACATGCAGATTATGTTTACTTCCCATGATTAATTTATGTTGCATAAATTGAAATGGATGAGCTCCAGTGAGACAGTTCGTTGAGTGTGTGTGCTGACTCTAATAAATGCAAAAGTTAGCTTTTTTTTATTTTTTGGACAGCCCATATGAGCTGCATACCTGTCAAGTGCTGTACCAGTCACTCTTGTACTGCAGACATTGACCTATAATCTTTGATTTTGCAGGAGGCCAGGCCCCAGTCAGATGAGTGTATAAGGGAGACCAATGGCCACCCCACACACGAAGCCCCCATGCGCAACATGGACAGGGTGGGCCTGGGTGGCGGACCAGGTCTTTATAAGGTAGTGAAGACGGGACCCTCGGGTCACAACATCAGAAGCTGCCCAAACCTTAGAGGTATCCCCATTGGAATGTTAGTTCTGGGGAACAAAGTCAAGGCTGTAGGCGAGGTATGGACTCCCAACTGTGTTCTTTTGGCTGCTAGTAAATAATTTAGTTCCCAGATTTCGTGCTGTCTTGACCAGTGCTACAGTCACTGCAACACCAGTTTCCTTTTTCTTTTCTGTGTCCCTTAAAAATTGGCATTTACTTGTGTGTAACTCCTCTTGAAGTGCCAATACATAATATGCCTCTGGTGTGGATGTGTGTTCATTCTGTGCCTATTAAAGTTCTCTCATAAATAACACGCATGGCTTCAGCTTTCGCTACAACTCTTATTAAATAACAGCCCAATGGATACTGTTTGGAATGGTGAATAAAATGGATTCTACTTCTGCTGTCAATCTACACTAGGCATAAATACACCGATCAGCTCCGACATTAAAACCACTGGCGGATGAAGTGAATAACACTGTTTGTCGTTAGTAGCACCTGTCAAGGGGTGGGATGTTTTAGGTAGCAAGTGATGAGTCAGTTCATTTAGGTGTTGTGTTGGATGCAGTGCAATGGGGAACCAGAGAGATTTTAGTGATTTTAATAAGGCAAAATTATGATGACAAGACTACTGGGCATCTTCAAAACAGTAAGTCATGGATGCCCAAAGCATGTTAATGCATGAGAGGGGAGAAGCCTAGCCCATCTGGTGTGATACCACAAAAGAGCAACTGCAGAACAAATAGCTGGTCAGATTCATGCTGGCACTCATAGAAAGGTGTTTTTAGTAGTTACAGACCAGTTAGTGAGAACATGCTGTCCCCTTCTGGGAAACCAGTGGCCTGGCTTTCATGTGGCTGCCACTTGGATATTTATCACCTGCCTAAAAATTGTTGGAGACCAGGTACACCTATTTAAGACAGTGGCTTCATTCAACATGATAATGTGCACTGACACACTGCAAAAAAAAATGTTTAGGGATGGTTTGAAAAAACAAGACAAGGGGTTCACTTTGTCTCCACATTCTGTATATCACAATCTGAACAAGCATTTGTGGGATGTTCTGGTCAAAGTAGTCCATTCCGTGGAGGACCCACCTCGCAAATTTATGGTCATCGTTAAATACAGATACGGACAGAGCCTTTACCTCATCCTTAGTGTCAAAATATGTTGGCAGTGACTGACTGTTGGCAGATCGTTTGATATTACATGTATATTTTGCTTTGTGAGAGAGTGTCCTTAATGGGCTTGTAGGACTTGCTGTTAATGTACTGCTACCAGATTCAACAGTACACCTTCAGCTGGGTCTGTGCCTCAACAGTTCAGAACTGTTTTTGACAGCATTAGGGGAACCTATGCAGTATTAGCCAGGTGGTTTTAATGTTATGTCTGGTTGGATTTATGCCATGTTTCCTGTGGTTTTAAACTTCTGTACAAAAAGGCTGAAGTCTTCTATTAATTGGCCTTCTCTGGCCACTCTTTAGTGTTTCTTCCTTTTGCACATTTGAATTTTCTCCATGCTCTGCTATGGAGGTGGCGGAATGTGCCTTTTCCATCTCAGTCTCTCCTTAGAGGGTGTGGTGTGTCATGCTGTCCTTCAGTGCCCCTCCTCAAAACCACTGGTTGTTTCTCAAGTGCGCACTTGCAACTGCTCCACCAGTATTCTCTTCATCAGTCACTTTAAAAATAGAACAAAGTGCTCAGTGCAGGATACAGTTCTTCAATTCTTTACACATGTATTTGTAGTAAGTGTCATGATGGAAATTTAAGTGATCTCATCTACCTTAATATAAACCTAACGCATTTTGATTTTCAATTTCAGTGAGAATTTGTTCTCTGAGAACTATTTTCACAAGAGTTTTAATGGTCGTGTCTTATAAGCTGGGATAAAGATTTGCATGTGAGGAAATCATGTTCTCTGTGTATCAGGTAATTAACTCTGAAGGTACATGGGTGCAGCTGGATAAGAACAGTGTCGTGGAGTTCTGTGAGAGTGATGAGGGAGAAGCCTGGTCCCTGGCTAGGGACAGAGGAGGAAACCAGTATCTGCGCCATGAAGAAGGTAACACCTCACCAAAATGTTACAACATTGTTTGCTGGAATCCACCTTAATCACCTTGGTATGGTTAGCAAAAGCTTTAGAAAGTATTTGACTTTTCTTTATTTCATTTGTCTTTTTCTTTTTTTTTTAATACACATTACAGAGCAAGCTATCCTGGAACATGGTGCTCAGACACCTCCCCCCAGCCCCTTCTCGGTGCAGGCCTTCAACAGAGCTGTGAGCAGCAGTGGAGCCCAAGGTTTTGATTATGGAATATCCAACAACAAAGGTCAGTTTAGAGCATCATTGTATGTCAAGAAAAAGACTTGGTCCAAGATTATTCTCCCTTTCTACCTGATGAACCCTGCATAGCATAACCAGCATTTTGAAAAGCATTGCAAAATTTTGTATGTTATGTCATGACATCAGCCACCTATTCGAATGGTATCTTCATCATTTTATATATAACTCAAGTGTATGGATTTACATGTAGATATTTTATTAAATATTTACTATATTAACACATTTACTGGTTTCCTCTAATTATATATGTAGAAATTATCTACAGACCTAAGTTTCCAGGCTCTTGCATCTTTCATCTTCTGCGTATTTGCCTGGGAACACCCATATTTCTCATCTGTGTTGTGTAGAACAGTGATCTAATTTTAATTTATGTGTTTGCCTGTGCATTATCTGTTTATAAAACTCACAATTTGAAATCAACGGGGTGATGTCATTGATATGAAGGGTTTTAGGGTTTGTGTTTATGGTGGAAATGGGTCTTTGTAGTGTAAATGTGGGCATTTCTATTTTTAGACCTTTAAATACAGATCCCTTCCTGTAAGGTCTTTATTTTTCCTGTTCAAAACACACTACTACAGAATACAATGCAGATTTGTACATTTAAATGGTCATTTCAGACATTATAAATTGCAGTGTACTGCGTTTGTACTTGTTTTCTTAGCAAACCCACATCAGCTCTTTTGAGTGTGTTATTTGTTTATAATGTAGACTAAAGCTAAATAGTGTTCATCAAAAAATAAATCATATATTCTTAAACACCCCAATACCACATATTGCTCTGTGCTCACAGGTTCTTAGATTTCTGGAATACTTGTATCTTTTACCTATGTTGTGCATGCTCATGTGTCATTGTGTGTCATGGCTGGCATCTGTGCCATGTATAGCGTGCATGGGCAAAACTCTGTGTGCTGCAGTTAGGCCTTACCAAGTTTTGTCCCATCGTCTCTTTCTGCTAAGGTCTTGGTTTAAGGTCTCACTCTTGCCATACTTTCTTCATTCACTGCTGCTTAGTGATGCTCCCATAGACCCATGCTTTGGTGTCTTATGGGCTTTTCATCACTGCCTTATGCTCCGATGTTAGTTACAGTTCATGGTGAGAGACAGGTGATAGAGCATTAAGCTGTACTGTTCTGCAGCCCTTCCCTGCTTAACAGTCAAAGATGGTAAAAGTTATAATAGTTATCAAAGTATTTCATCAAAAGATGTGAACCAGCCATGAATTGTGATCAACTTGGAAGTGATGAAAAAAGTGCAATATTGCCAAAGCCAGTGCTTTTTTTATTGCCTTGTATGCTACATCTTAATTATCAGAGGTGTGGCTTTTTTTTAATTCAAACTTGCTGTCCCCAAACCCTTTGCCTTATCCCCTTTACCTTATAGTTCAACCGACCTACTGACACCCCTCTGTACTGCCAGCGTGCGTGTCTGTGTAGGCTGTTGATCAGACTAGCGTTTTTTATGGTTCCTACTGAGGATCGTAAAAGCTATAGTCTTCCCGTTGTCTTCCACATTACAGGTGACCGACTGAGTGCCATACTGAATTCCATTCAGTCTGGGCCTTTCCTCCCAGCTCCCTCCGTATTTGAGCAAGCCGCCAAACCTCCCTCTTCCCTTGTCCACAGCCCTTTTGTGTTTGGACAGTCCCTTTCCCAGCAGCCTCAGCCACAACCACAGCTTCTGAGTAAGTCTGTCTGTCTGTCTGTCTGACAGTGGTGGTGCTTGCTTGCACAGCTGCTGCTTGAAATTTTGTTGTTTTATTGATTGGTTTGGTTTCTGGGTTAAGTGTGTTCTGTTCAGGCTTAGGTCCCCGGCTCTTCAGCCTGTCTCCCCAGATACTCGCTTGCTGTATCGTTGTCACTTTTCCCCTTCCTCATCTTGTTACCATTTGGACCATTAGTCTGTCTATAACACTGTTCAATTTCTGCTGCTGCTGCTTTAATTTACATGTGTCCTTCATGTCTTTTTTTTTCTTTGTCTGATTTATAGTGTTTACTTTCATCGTTCACTCTTTGTTTTACAGTTGATTTTAAGAAGAACTGTTGGACTGAAACAGCTGAGAATATTTAAAATACCTTATATTACTAACAGTATTTCTACACGTGTCATTTTCCGGTGTGTATTACAACAGCGACATTGGGACTTGGTTTGAAAGTGCATGTGTAAATATACACTGACCAGCCATAATATTAAAACCACTGACAGGTGAGGTGAATAACATTGATTATCTAGTTACAGTGGCACTGGGCATGGGGTGGAATATGTCCAGCAGCATGTGAACAGTCAGTTCTTGACCTGTTGGAAATGGGAATGATATGAAAGCGCAATGATACGAACAGCTTTGAAAAGGATCAGATTGTGATGGTTAGATAACTTGATCAGAGCATCTCCAAGACTGTTTGTCCTGTGGTGCAATACTGGTATGCAGTGGTTTGTATCTACCAAAAGTAGTCCAAGGAAGGACAACAGTGTCATCATCAACACTTAAAAGAGTAGGGCACCCAGTCTGGTGCCAGAACATTGTAAATAAGCATCTATATATACAAAAATATAAAGACATGTCATGACCCCTATGAGTATCAGAACTGGACCATGAGACAATGGAAGAAGTACAAATAAGCAAGCATACTGATGATGTAATGAGTTGTGTATTATGCTAATTGAAGAGCCCTCCCACACTGCAAAAATGCTTCAAGGATGGGTTGGGGAATATGCCTAGTCTAATCTAAGAAGGCTATAAAACTTAGGACCTAAGGGATCTATAGCTAACATCTTGAAACCAGATGCCCCAGCTTAACTACAGAGGTATTGTAGAGATCTGTTTTGGTGTCAAAAAAGAGATCTACAGAATATTAGTCATGTGCTTTTAATGTTATGGCTGAATAATGTATTAATCAGCTAAAGTAGACCGAATTGGTGAGTGTGAGACTGTTTATTTCTGTGGCTCTTTGTGAGCCGTTGTAGGCTCATGCATGATCCGAGGATCAAATACCAGCCTACCACCTTTTGGCATTAGTGACTGCATTTTTCCCCCAATGCATATATTCTCTCTCCTTTCTCTCTCTCTCATTTGCTCTCTCCTTCTCTCCTCCGTCCCTCTCCTTTTGATGAGTTTAATTTTTATTTTCTCCTTCTGACTTTCTATCTAATAATTTGTCTTTTTCTCTGTCAGTCCCCCCTGTATCGTGATCTCTCTCTGTCACTCCCCATCTCACTTGCTCCCTTTCTCCGTTAGTTCCCTCTCTCTCTCTGTCTCTGATTTGATTGCTTTATTTTAAATCTTCCTCTTATTTTCTCTTCAGTTTCTCCCTAACTTTTACACCGCCCATTTCGCTTGCTCCCTTTATCTTTTACTCCCCTCTCTCTCACTCTGATAGTTTTCTTTGGTTCAAGCCTTGTTGCTTACTCTCCTTGCAACTGTTTTCCGCTGTAGATGCTTCATCACGCAGCCTTGCTTCACGTGAGCGTGTGCACAAAAGCAGTGTGACTGGGCCTGGCACCGCTCTATCATCACTTGCTCTCAGACAAAAGGGTGGGTAATGCATGCCTTTCCTGGGAGCACCCAGGAGACTCTCTACCTGGATGAGCTTTGCCTCATCCACTGCTCTATGATCTCTGTACTTTTCCGTATGTAGTATAGAACACCGGCTGAATACTCAGTAGTAGCAGGATACAATCTAATGATTGTAGAAATACCTTTGCGTCATTTAAAATTAGCTTCAGAGTTACTCTGGCTCTCTGCTCTAATTAAATGTGAATGAATGAACTGGAAGGATACAAGGGCTTCAGTGAATTATTGCCATGTTCTTCTCATTTCAGTTTTTTTTTCATTCCCTCCGTCCCTCATGTTGTTTACAGTTTTCTTTTTTTCCCTTCTAATTTTCAGGTGTCGTTTTTTTTTTATTGTATCTTATGGTCACTTTTTTTCTCTACCAGACTGTGAAGTTTCAAAAAGTATGTTATATGTGAATTGTATATTTTAGTAATCCTTTATGTGTTATGGTATTCAGGTGAAAGAGGGAATGTGGCAACACGATCTTTGTCTCCAGCGAGCAAGCACCATCAGGAGAGTCGCTCACCCAAACTTGATAGCCGCTCCAACCGATCTGCTGATCAAGGGAAGATGAAGACCATTGACAGCTTGTCTGCCAGCGAGGCCCTCATACTCAAATCAGATACAGGCAAACTACGTTCTGACTCCCACAGTCGCTCCCACTCTCCCAACCACAACACTTTACAGGCCCTTAAGGCTGATGGTAGGACCTCAGGACTCCGAGCTGAGTCTCCAAACCCGGGTTCCCGTTCTTCTTCACCCAAACAGAAGACCCTCTCATCAGGAAGGTCAAGTCCCTCAGGGACAACTTCCCCACGTTCTTCTTCTCCAAATGATAAGAACTTGCCACTTAAAATCAGCCCCTCTTCAAAGGCCCGTCTTGACCCTCCCCGGGAGAGGTCCAAATCTGACTCTTACACCCTGGACCCTGACACACTTAGAAAAAAAAAGGTGCCTCTAACTGAGCCCCTAAGGGGCAGGTCTACTTCACCCAAACCAAAACTTCCTCCCAAAGAAGGAAAAGGGGGTAGCAGCAATGCTGAAAACCGTGCCCCATCTCCCCATGTTGTCCAGGAGAACCTCCATAGTGAAGTGGTAGAAGTATGCACTTCCAGTGCCCTGCTTTCTAATGATGTCAATGATGAAAATTCTGAATTGCTTAATGCTGAAGAGGGCTCCTCAAAAGTTCATTTCAGCATTGGAAAGGCACCTGTCAAGGAGGAATCAGAAAACCGTTCCTCACCTAAAGTCAGCCGAAAGACCTCTAGCAGACATGTGAGACCTAAAAAGGACAAATCAGGTCCGCTTTTCAAAGCAGAGAATGTGCGTCTTACTGAGCCAGCTAAACAGGCAATGTCACCCTCCGTGGCTGAATGTGCTCGAGCTGTCTTTGCTGCCTTTTTGTGGCATGAAGGCATTGTGCATGATGCCATGGCATGCTCTTCCTTCTTAAAGTTCAACCCTGACCTCACCAAAGAGCATGCACCCATTCGCAGCTCACTGAGTTGCCAGCAGGGCCTGGATGAGAAAGAAAACAAGCTGAAAAACCGTCATTCCCTGGAGATCTCTTCGGCCCTCAACATGTTTAACATCTCACCTCATGGACCCGACATCTCCAAGATGGGCAGTATCAATAAGAACAAGGTTTTGTCCATGCTTAAAGAGCCACCATTGCCTGAGAAGTGTGAGGATGGGAAAGGTGAGCTTGTCTCTTATGACATGTCAAGCCACTCATCTATGAGGTCCAAGTCTATCCTGCCCCTCACTCTCCAGCACCTGGTGGCTTTTTGGGAGGACATCTCAATGGCAACTATCAAAGCTGCTACACAGAACATGATCTTTCCCAGCCCTGGTTCCAGTGCCATTCTGAAAAAGAAGGAGAATGAGAAAGACAGCAAGAAAACTAAGAAGGAAAAGAAGAAGAAGGAGAAAGCTGAGGTGCGCCCTAGGGGGAACCTCTTTGGGGAGATGGCACAGCTGGCCATGGGAGGTCCAGAGAAAGACACTATTTGTGAACTGTGTGGGGAGTCTCATCCATACCCTGTTACCTACCACATGAGGCAGGCCCATCCAGGTACAAGAGTGGCTTTTTTCCAAAAGTCTTTTGATAATATTTTAAAGTGCCTCTCCATTTTTGCAAAATGTGAATGAGTTGTTTCAGTGTTTCTTTGTACTCTCTCAGGCTGTGGGCGTTACGCTGGAGGCCAGGGCTATAACAGTATCGGCCACTTCTGTGGAGGGTGGGCAGGTAACTGTGGAGATGGAGGCATAGGAGGGAGCACCTGGTATCTGGTTTGTGACCGCTGCAGAGAAAAGTATCTGAGGGAGAAACAAACTGCAGCCAGGGAAAAGGTAGCATTTTTAGTTAATGCACATAAAACCTGTATGTAAACATAATTCTGTTTCATTCTTTCTTGATTATTAAAGATGGATTGTAGCAAAATGATTGAGCGTATGTTTGAACATAGCCCACTTAGCTCGTCAGAGTTTAAAGATCATATTCTTTACTTCATTTACTGAAATAGGTGTGGTAGTTTACTGCTGGTCTGAATAACCCTTGCTAGCATGAGCTAGGTTATCATAATACTACTTGCTTTACCTGTACCTACTGCTGTTGCTGTTGTCTTACTAGCACAAGCTCCTTGTTTTATAAATTTACTGGGGTAAGGTGACCTACACCAGTGAAACTAGCCACTAGAGGCTTGACCACAACTTGTACCTGTGGTGTATCCAGTCATGTTGCTGATTTCTTTAATAGGCTTTGGTCACCATGGCATGTTAGGAGAACCTAGCTAGTGATAGCCAAGACATTAAGACACACCTTGCACCTATTGTGTACAAGAGTGAACAATGTTCTTCATTCAAGCTTTAAATTGAGTGAACAATGTTCTTCATTCAAGCTTCAAGCTAAATTGTAACCTTTTTATTACAAGCATGTGTGGATGAGTAGAAACACTATAACCTATTGGGGCAAGTCATTTGCTTTTTGTGTTTGTTGAAAATAGGTTGGCAGATTTGTTTTTTAGGTTAGAATTTATGGGCAGTTACATCACCTGGTAGTTTGGAAGAACGTGCATTTTCTGTACGAGGATCTCCTGGCCCTGAGGTCATATTGTGAGTCTATCTGGTAAAATAAGCCTAAAGAGACATATTAAATGAATCAGCTTCTTGGGGTGTATTCCATTTACTAAGTTACAAAAGAAAGTGGAATTGTGTGACAGAACTGAAGAGATAGAAGCATTAAATATATTTACGATGTTAGAGTGTTTTTTGTGATCTGAAGCTAATTAATCGACATGACTGCAGCAAACGGGGGTAAGCAAAAGAAACCTTGGATGTGTAGGCGTCTACAAACTTTTTGACATTTTTGACATTTAGGGCTAGCTCTGCTTCTGTGTCTTTTTATTTACTAATGGCCTTGTTGGTACTTGATAATACCCTTGTGAGAAGGACTTTTGTCTTGCTGTTTACATCACATGAAATGGCAATACATGTTCATGTTATGATTCTTTTGAGATGCAAGTCATGAAGCTTTTCTTACAATATCACTTATTTGGCCCAGATATAATTTTTAAATTTTTTTTTAAGGTGAAGCAGTCCAGGAAGAAGCCTCTGCAGGTGAAAACTCCTCGAGCACTTCCCACCATGGAGGCTCACCAGGTGATCCGTGCCAATGCCCTGTTTCTACTATCCCTGAGCAGTGCAGCTGAACCCAGCATGCTGTGCCACCACCCACCCAAACCCTTTCACACACACCTGCCCAGCCTCAAAGAGGGTGTTTCTGAAGATCTGCCCAACAAAATTGGCTGCCTTTATCTGCAGACCTTGGCACGGTACGTTCCATAATTCTGTTACTGTTTTGATGATTTTTTAAAATAGTTTTATCTGTGAACAGGATCAATCAGCAGGCTTAATTAAGCATCTGATATGAGCTTGATTTCTGCTTCGTCTGTTGCAGTCAACACACAGAAAATTTCGGCGCCTACCAGGATGAAAATCTATTTCAAGATGAGATGCGCTACTTGAGATCGACTTCAGTTCCAGCCCCTTATATTTCCGTCACACCGGATGCTTGCCCTAATGTGTTTGAAGAACCGGAGAGCAACATGAAGTCAATGCCACCTAGGTAACGGCCCAAAGTGATAATTATTGTAACTGAGGCAGAGATGAGCTTTTCAAATAACCTGTTTTCTTGCCCTTCACTTTTTGCTTTGCTAGTCTGGAGACCAGCCCCATTACAGACAGCGACACAGCCAAACGGACAGTATTCCAGCGCTCCTACTCTGTTGTAGCTTCAGAGTATGACAAACAGCACTCAGCCTCCCCAGCACGAGTGAAGGCTGTGCCTAGGCGAAGGGTACACAGTGGGGATGCTGGTATGTTCAAATTATACCTACTACTGTTCACATATTTCATAAGTATTACTTGGGGTTCTATAACATTCCTATAATCTTTCGTTACAGAAGTGGGCTCTTCCCTCCTGAGACATCCTTCCCCTGAGTTGTCTCGTCTAATCTCAGCCCATGGCTCCCTCAGTAAGGGTGAGAGGAATTTCCAGTGGCCCGTGCTTGCCTTTGTTATTCAACACCATGATTTGGAAGGACTCGAAGTGGCAATGAAACACGCTCTGCGCAAATCAGCCTGCAGAGTTTTTGCTATGGAGGTTGGTAATGGTGACATTCTCCACCGGATAGTAATACCGTTTTTTTTTCTCTCTCTTTTCAGGGCATATGTGTATTCATATCATCTCATTATACTCTTTCGTAACAATAATTCTCTTTTTCCCCCATTCAGGCATTTAACTGGCTGCTGTGCAATGTGATACAAACTACATCTCTCCATGATATCCTTTGGCACTTTGTGGCTTCTCTCACGCCATCTCCATGTGAACCAGAAGAAGAAGAGGATGAGGACAACAAAGGGAACAAAGAAATTGTGGAGCAAGTGTGTATGACTTTGTTCAAATATTAGCAATTTCTTATTTATTGGTGGGATTTTCTTGCAAAAGCATTGTTAACAGCACACCTTTTGTGCAATGTATTTAACAGGGTGTCCGTGTTTTTTTTTAATTAAAATAGCCAAATAAAGCTATTAAAAGTGTTACCTTTGTATTTAGAGGTATTGTTTAAAAAAAAAAAAAAAAAAGGTATTGAGTGAAATTCTATCTAGTAAAGGCTTTAGCGTATTTGGGCACCAAAGATGGGGACACGAGTCTGAGACTCGGACTTAAGTCACACTTAAGTCGCGCAAACAAAGACTTATGAGCTGACTTTTGATTTGCCCTCAACTACTTGAGACTTGTGACTCGTGAATCATAACTTGTAAACAATGTTCATTTTGTGGGATTATTTATTTATATCTCACACTTTTTCCCCTTGTTTGCCATAATCCGGAGTTATTAGCCAAAACCCACACACCTCGCGGATTACTCTGTGTCCCATTACTTTTGTCCGGGGTGAAAGGTTCTCGGCTTTAACTCCGGATCTCCTGGGGGCCATTTTGTTAAATGAGTGGTTGTTGGAAAGATGTCACCAAGCCCTGTCTAACGGCTAAGATTCATATTCAGACTGCAAAAAATATTTTTAATTATAAAATTTTGATTTAAAGCCATTTCAGGCAAACCCTCCATTTTGGTGAAGGAATATCACAGCCAATTGTATCACAGCCAATACGTAACAGCCAATTGTAATCATGGGGTATGGCCAATTAGCATATCTCCTAAACATTTAGAGCTAAAATATCCTACATGTAGAGTCACCGTTTGTAAAGAGCACAACATTTAGATTCAGAGCAAAACATTACATTTTTTGAAAATTGTGTGAAAATTGTGCTAAATTAATTTTAAGTTATTCAAATGTCACCCCATAGACATAGACCTATAATACATGTTTATTTTAAAATCAAATAACAACAGTATACCAGTTCATGTAGAGGATGCCAGTTCATGTAGTATTAAAACGTGTTAAATTGAACTTAAGTATTGCTGTATATACCCTGGTTTAACCGTTATTTTAACAGATTTATCCAGATTGTCTGTTTTAAATAGTTTTGGTGCATTTCTAAATACTTTGTGGTCTATTGTGTTACAGGAGAAAGATTTAGGGGTGTGTGAGCATCCACTGTCTGATATCGTCATCGCTGGTGAAGCAGCTCACCCGCTGCCTCATACCTTCCATCGACTCCTTCAGACAATTTCTGACCTGATGATGTCTTTACCCAGTGGTAGCTCACTCCAACAAATGGCCCTTAGGTAACTAAACCTTCGTAAAACCCTGCACCTATAATACAAATCAACTAAATTGAAATATTGTAACTGAAATTTTAAAATTTGAAATAGGTGTTGGAGCCTCAAGTTCAAACAGTCAGACCACCAGTTTCTGCATCAGAGCAATGTGTTCCATCATATCAACAACATCCTTTCCAAATCAGACGATGGGGACAGTGAGGAGAGCTTTAACATCAGTGTGCAGTCAGGATATGAAGCCATCAACCAGGTTTTACTTTTGCATTTTTCCTCAATAGATCAGCACACCACCCAAAAGAGTAAGCTTTTAAGAACTTTGTAAACCTAAGAATGCTTTTTGCAAATGATAAGACAAAAGAAAGGTTAAAATATAAAAATCAGAAATTCAGCAGTAAGAATTTAATTAGAAGAGTAAATACATATTTCTGTAGAAGTTGTGTCAAATAGAACTGTGTCTGAGAGACCATGGAAGCATAAACAACCCTTTGTAACAAATTACGTGATTGCTAATTTAGGAGATATCCCATTTGTCATCTTGCATGAGAACCTTGTCATTAATCCGAACAACAAAGAATTATGTCAGATTAAAGTGGGAGAGGATGGAGAAGGGATTGTACAATGCACTAATGTGTCACTTATACATTTTTGTATAAATTTGTAATACTGTATTGTTTTTAATTTAGTTTTTCTGAGCCAAAGCAATATGTTAGAACTCTGAAGCATCACAAAACGTTTTGTGCAAAATATTGTACATTGTATCAATGTTTGACCTTGATTTGTAAATCTCAAAATATCCGTGTCAAGCATATTTTAATGCATTATTTTGAATGTAGGAGCTGTGTGTGGTAACCTGCTTGAAGGACTTGACCAGTGTAGTGGACATAAAAACATCCAGCCGTCCAGCTATGATCGGCAGCTTGACCGATGGCTCTACTGAGACATTCTGGGAATCAGGGGATGAGGACAAGAACAAGACAAAGAGTATCACCATTAGCTGTGTGAAAGGCATCAATGCTACTTATGTGTCTGTACATGTGGACAACTCTCGTGACATTGGAGTAAGTTTGAGGATGTGAAATACCTGTTTTGTAGTAAATTGTGATTGTAAATGTAAGGAACACTTAACATTGTTATTTTCTTTGTTTTTTCTGACACATTAGAACAAAGTCACATCAATGACGTTCCTCTGTGGAAAGGCAGTGGAAGACCTCTGCAGGATCAAACAGGTATGTCTTCCTAATGTCACTTTGAATGTACAATGTACAATGACAGCATGGTTGGAGACTTAAAGCTCAGAGCCTTACTGTTTTGTAAGGAAAAAGATAAAATCCAATCCATATCATATATATATATATATATATATATACAGGGGTGCACATAAGAGTTTTGGGAACCTATGGTTGTTGCTTGGTCCGCACATTTTTTTAATGCACTAAATTCTTAACCCAACTCACAGTAGGAACAAAGTTTTTAGTGCCGATGTAAAAGTTGTTTTTGTCTGCTACGGGGGGGATTTTCACTGCATAATCTGCGCCACATCTATGTGTGTTCATCGTTTGTTTGAAGCCGACCTCCTGCAGCCAC
>JBBKCR010000002.1:10892851-10909343 GCA_037577295.1 Ladigesia roloffi | reverse complement strand
AATGTGCATTAAGGCAGGAGATCTCGCTCTCAGTGGAGCTTTCAGTAAGGGACCGTGAGGAAAGTGCTAGTTTTCTTTGTTTTTTTTTTTTAGCTTCTCAGTTAAAGGGCCTATTGACATCACTCGCGAATACCCTTTTCTTTTGCGGTTCTGACTAAGTCTGAAGTTTTTTTTTGAGGCGGAGGAACACCAAAATAATTACTTATTGGAGCTTGCTTCTTGGACATCTTTAAAATGCTCCAGAAATGTCTTCCATCCTCTACAAAATCTTAGGTGCGCAAATGCGTGTTGCAGCGTTTTTTCAGGTGCGCATGCGCTGTCTAAACGAACAATGCGCACCACGGACCACTTATGTATTATTCTTTTTTTATTTACTTATTTTTTATCTGCATTGAAATTTCTGTTGTGGTGGCTTTATCTTCATATAAGCCATTTGTCACTTAATTTGTAATATCTTTGTTGTTTCAGATTGACCTGGACTCAAGACACATGGGATGGGTGACAAGTGAACTGCCTGGAGGAGACCATCATGTGATCAAAATTGAGATGAAAGGCCCTGAGAACACACTGAGGGTGAGGCAGGTCAAAGTGCTTGGCTGGAAAGAGGGTGAGAGCACCAAGATAGCTGGGCAGATCTCTGCCAGTGTGGCCCAACAAAAGAACTGTGAAGCAGAGACACTGCGTGTGTTCCGCCTTATCACCTCACAGGTTAGTGTGATTGTTTTCAGAGGGTCTGTGGTTAACTGTTTTTACTTCAACGTTTCAAGATATGGTTAAAAGATATGTGCCAATGTAAGAGTAGTAGTAAGATTTAGAGCAACATATGAGTCAAAAATGACACCCTGTAACCTTCCTTTAAATTAAATGATCTATGAGCACCCTTACGGAATTCATTCTTCACCCTTGCAACCTGATATAAAATAATGTCATTTCTTTAGGTGTTTGGAAAGCTGATTTGTGGGGATGCAGAACCTACTCCAGAGCAAGAAGAGAAGAATTTGCTCTCATCCCCTGAGGGTGAAGATAAGGTCAGCATCAGGGTCTGCTTACCACAAAAACTAAATTAAAAGACAGTCACCGATTACGTGTTAATCAAAGCTTCTTTTAATGAATTTTCCTCAGGCACCATCTGATGCTGACTTGAAAGAACACATGGTTGGCATTATCTTTAGCAGGAGCAAGCTCACTAATCTGCAGAAACAGGTACATCATCGTTACAAGTTAAGTACTATAACAGGAAATCAGAAAATGCTGAATTTCTTTGTCCTTTTTATGTGTCCTCAGGTGTGTGCCCACATTGTGCAGGCCATTCGCATGGAGGCTACACGAGTGCGAGAGGAGTGGGAGCATGCAATCTCCAGTAAGGAAAATGCCAACTCCCAGCCTAGTGATGATGATGCCTCCTCAGATGCGTACTGCTTTGAGCTGCTGTCAATGGTGCTTGCCCTGAGTGGATCCAATGTGGGCAGACAATATTTGGCTCAGCAGCTCACTCTTCTACAGGATCTCTTCTCTCTCCTCCACACAGCCTCACCACGTGTCCAGAGACAGGTGGGTTTAAATCTTTATTCATCATATGCACCTTTTTCTTTCTTTCTCGCACAGACAACTGAAGCTAACATGTTCTTAGCTGGTTTTAAGATGAATGACCCTGCTCTCCAAACAGGTGACTTCCCTGCTCAGACGGGTCCTTCCTGAGGTCACTCCTGTCCGCTTGGCCAGCGTAATTGGCGTGAAGGCCTTACCACCAGCAGACATCAGTGACATCATCCATTCTACAGAGAAGGGTGACTGGAACAAGCTGGGAATCCTGGACATGTTCTTGGGCTGCATTGCCAAGGCCCTCACCGTACAGCTGAAGGCCAAGGGCACCACCATTGTTGGCACTGCTGGCATGGCAGCAGGCAAAGGTGTCACAACAGTCACACTGCCCATGATTTTCAACTCGAGGTAAGCTTGCCTTTAATTGTCGTAGTAACCTAAAATGAATGTCAATAAGGATTATTTGTTTGTTAATAAAGACTCTTTGATCATTTGTATATTTCTACTTCTTTGTCTTTAGTTACATACGACGTGGGGAGAGTCACTGGTGGATGAAGGGCTCAACCCCACCTCAGATAGCTGAGATTATCATTAAGCTGGTCAAGGATATGGCTGCTGTTAGTATTCAGTTTCAAAAGTTTTTAAATCTCGAAGAGTTTAAATTGGTTTCATGAGATTCAAAGATTACTCTACTTTCTTCTTTACAGGGCCATCTTTCAGATTCCTGGTCCAGAGTGACCAAGAATGCCATTGCAGAGACCATTATTGCTCTCACTAAGATGGAGGAGGAGCACCGCTCACCCGTGCGCTGCATTGCTACCACACGGGTATCACCTAAGCTTTTTATTACTCAGTCTCTTGTTTCAAGAGCACAGTTTAGCTTAGTGAGCATTCTTCAGCAAATATGTGTACCCCTCAAGTGTCTTATGTTTAAAAGGCTTGCTTTAATAGCATCAAATATTGAATTATAAAAGGTGATGATTTTCAGAATGAGGGAAAACAGACCACAATTCATTCAAAGTAGTAAATGAAACTAAACATTTTGGGGAGATCTTAAGGCCAAAGCCTGATGGAAGTGTGAAAAAAGTGTGCATCTGCAGGTCAAACGATACTTGTAAAATAGATCTTACATTGTTATTTTGGTTCCATACAGCTCTGGCTGGCTCTTGCCTCTCTGTGTGTGCTGGATCAGGACCATGTCGACCGGCTGTCTTCAGGGCGCTGGATGGGCAAAGATGGCCAGCAAAAACAGATGGTACAGCACTCAGTGTCTAACAGGCCCCTGTGGACACAATAAAGACCTATAAATACAGAATTACCTCATAAGTGTACTGCTCAAAAACTGTCTCCTCACTCTCCTTCACATTTGTTCACAGCCTATGTGTGATAACCATGATGATGGGGAGACCGCTGCCATCATCTTGTGTAATGTGTGCGGAAACCTGTGCACTGACTGTGATCGCTTTCTGCACTTGCACCGGCGCACACGTGCCCATCAGCGACAGGTATGCATCCATTCATGCTAGTGCTGCATTACATGGACAATATAACTGGTTATATATCTACATATTGTGAAATATTGTTTTTAATATATTAAAAACACCTTGATTAAAGAACAATAAAGATTTACCAAAAGTAGTATCATTATTGGTGATGCTTTAAAACACCCAAGAATCAGGAATTGTCTGGAGACTTGTGGCACACAATGAACATTTTTATGAATTATAAAGTGTCTCATATTTAGTATTGCAAAATGCTGGTATTCAGATAATCAACCAATGTTCAACCCTACCATCATACTGTTCTGGTGGCTGTTGGCAGGTTTTTAAAGAGGAAGAGGAGGCCATTAAAGTTGACCTACATGAAGGCTGTGGAAGGACCAAACTCTTCTGGCTCATGGCACTGGCTGATTCTAAGACTATGAAGGCCATGGTGGAGTTCAGAGAACACACAGGTGAGGTGGCCTTTCTCTCAGTACATTATATCTTGAGCTGTATTCATAAAATTGGGATGCACCTTTTTGTTTACCATATGTCCATAATCTCCATGTCTCAGGCAAACCAGCGTCAAGTAGTTCAGATGCCTGCCGTTTTTGTGGCACCAGAAATGGCACAGAGTTGTCTGCAGTGGGAAGTGTGTGCTCAGACCCAGATTGTCAGGTACAAATATTTGCATATTTGTAACTCTATATACCCTAATTATGTGCAGTGTAAACTGTGGAGCGTCTGTGTTCCCAATAAATTATCAAATACAGCAAAAGGATAACCTGTTATTATAAAGCGAGTACAATGGCACACTGACATGATGTGTGTTTGAATG
Organism: Ladigesia roloffi; assembly: GCA_037577295.1. Lineage (NCBI taxonomy): Eukaryota > Metazoa > Chordata > Actinopteri > Characiformes > Alestidae > Ladigesia > Ladigesia roloffi. The sequence continues at coordinate 10,905,482 of JBBKCR010000002.1, read as the reverse complement.
TGTAGGAATATGCAAAACTAGCCTGCAGTAAGACCCATTCGTGTGGTCACCCTTGTGGTGGTGTGAAGAATGAAGTGCTGTGTTTGCCCTGCCTTCATGGCTGTGACAAGAGCACTGGCTGTCTCAAACAAGATGCTGATGACATGTGCATGATCTGTTTTACTGAGGCACTGTCTGCTGCTCCTGCCATCCAGGTACTGGACATTTTATGAAGAAAAATATAATTACGGCCTCATGACAAGCAAGTAGTTCTTTATTCATTAATGTTTTAACTGTACATCTAAAATGTTCCTGTCCATTTGCAGTTGGACTGCAGTCACGTGTTCCATCTTCAATGTACGCGAAGAGTTCTGGAAAACCGCTGGCTGGGGCCCAGGATAACCTTTGGGTTCATGTCGTGCCCTATCTGTAAGGTACATAATCCGGTATGCACCCCTTTAGTGCTGCAGACCGAATATGATCACATCTAGCAGAGGATTATGGTTTGCATGCAGAAAAATTTTCTTTGAGCACATGCACTGTTTGATAACATACTCATTTTGTCTGTTCTAGAACAAAATTAACCATTCAGTGATCAAAGATCTGCTGGATCCAATTAAAGAGCTTTATGAGGATGTAAGGAGAAAAGCTTTAATGAGACTGGAATATGAGGGCCTACACAAGAGTGAGGCGATCACAACACCTGGAGCCCGCTTTTACAATGACCCTGCTGGATTTGCTATGAACAGATATGCTTATTATGTTTGCTACAAATGCAAAAAGGTTAGTACCACAGCACAACATTTTGTGCTTTATCATTTGAAATTTATACTAAGTGTTAAATCCAGTCCTTTCAGTTCTAATGTGATTAAATACATATTTTACTAACTGTAATCCTGTAATGTTGATGATGAATATGTGGGAAAAATGTCATCGAAATCAGCACTGGGAGAGCATGATGCTAAGTAAAGCAGGATAGCATCTGTTTTTGGTAAAATTATCTCCTAAAGTGTCATCTTTAGATACATAAAATGAAATCTAATTTAGTCACTTTACATTAGAATGCTTTCAGCGCAAAACAAACTCATTTATGTAGTTTTTTTGTTTGAAAATGTGACCTGAATGTTCATTTCTTCAGGCCTACTTTGGGGGGGAGGCACGCTGTGATGCAGAGGCAGGGCAGGGTGATGATTACGACCCCAGTGAGCTCATCTGTGGAGCATGCTCAGATGTGTCTAGAGCACAGGTTAGTAAAACAAATATAGTTTGTAGTAGTTTGAGTAATTGTTGTTAACGGGGTGATTTGAGACTAGTCACTTTTTCTTGCAGATGTGCTCAAAACATGGGACCGACTTCCTTGAATACAAATGCCGTTACTGCTGTTCTGTCGCTGTGTTCTTTTGCTTTGGGACCACACACTTCTGCAACGCCTGCCATGATGACTTCCAGAGAATGACCAGTGTCCCTAAAGAGGAACTGCCTCATTGTCCAGCAGGTAATCTTTAGTCTTTTTTCTTGGAAAATGCTGTTTAATCTCTCTTCAACCAAATAAAAATGTTCTCGTACCATGTGTGTGTGATTATCCCAATATTTTGTGGCTTTTCCTTCTTTCCTGACAGGCCCTAAAGGCAAACAGCTGGAGGGGAGTGAGTGTCCCCTGCATGTTGTGCACCCTCCCACTGGAGAAGAGTTCGCCCTGGGCTGTGGTGTGTGCAGAAATGCCCATACCTTCTAAATGGCTGGGTCTTGTGTGACTCCTTGTTTGAGTCTCCTCCCGTATTGCCTGACATGCTAAAATTGCAGGCTTCTGCATAAGTCCAGTCTGAGAGCAATTGCCCCGGATCTCTGGCTGTGAGAGGGCAGTGATAAACCACTGTGCTTCAGGATTGATTATCTTTTTGTCTATCTCCATGGACCTTGAAGAATATAGGAAGTAAAAAGAAAATATTTGGGGAAAAAAAAACAACTTTGTGACGTGTTTGCATGCAGCCGTTGTAACCCTCGGCTCCAATAAACGTTGCGCACCACCCGATCACTGAAGTGTAACAATATGTAAACTGACTCTTTTCGTAATCCTGTACAGTATTCTCCACTGTTGAGTGCATCATGGCTTGGCAGAAACGATTCTGATAAGATTATATAAGTGGACTGTCAAGAATGTTATGCTGGGAGGAAAATAGTGTACGATTTATCTAATCTTGTATATAATGATAGTATCCCAAATAGGTGTATTCAGATGTTGCTACTTTACACTTCAGTTTTGTTTGATATTCTGGGTTTTGTTTTGAGCCAGAACTTTTAATGAAGTGCAATACTGGGTGTGCCTCCTATCTTGCAGCTGTAAACATATGGAATGTATGTCAAATAAAACCCACTGTACATTTTTATACAGTGACACATGCCATTGTGTTTCCCCCCCGGCAGATATAACAAATATCATCTCTGTGCTCAGAAACCTTTGATAGGCCTATGTCTGATATGTCATAGGGTTAGTGTGATTCCTTTCAATTCCACAATGATATAATGTGGTACAAACCCCTTTTCTGTCTTTTTAAAACGTTAAAAGGTGAGTATGTTCTACCATTGTATTGTGAGAACAGAACACAGAAATCTCTGGGCTGGGGCCAGTCTTCACACCAAAAAAAATAAGAAAATAAATAGAAATTGTGAATCTTTTTGGAAGTGTGAGAATGTGTGGAAGTGTGATGAACAGCTGCTGTAAAAGAAAAAAATGCTACTTGTAAATCTGCTCTGTATTATCTGTGGTGGATAGAGTTGGATGGTAATAAACCAGATTCTCTGTTCTGCAAGGTACATTATAAAGGTGTCTTGAGTTTTTTGTTTTACTCTGCAGAATTGTCCTGAGAAATTGGTGTGTGATGTATAACATACACTATCTAATATTTATCCTTGTGATCTTCATGTGGAGGTTTGTTGACCCGTTAGAAACAAATTTGACGCCGTGGCACCTTCTTCTTTTCTCAGGTGGCTTTGCCCTACAATAAAAGTGTAAGTGTGTCAAGTGTCCATGTGTCATATATGACACACGCTACAGCAATTATTCGCTGCTTTTAACAGATTCACCAAGTGAAGCAGCGGGCACCCAGAGACACAGCATTTCTGGAGCAGTGTATGGGGATACCTCGCTGGAGGATGCCTCAGTGGTGCCACTGGGAGTCCTGGGATTAAAACCCACAGTCTTATGATCCCAGAGGAAAATATCTAACAACCAGGCCATCAACTGCCCAAAGCCTTAGTGAGGTCTGATACTTATGATGGATCATATGTTCTGAACCACAAACTAAGGTCATCCCAGTGGAAGGAGCTCCATCACTCCAGAGTGTAGTACCTCTTGCCAGAAACTGGGGGAGTTTGTACTCATTTAGCTGACATTTTTATTGTAGATAGTGATGTAAGAATCTTGTGTAGCTGGTCCAATAAAAACTAGTGAAATTGCTCTAGATTTAAACTAGATTATACAAGATGAATGCTTGATTTGGTTTATGTCTATAATAGGTAAAATTGGAAGGACTATCTGGATACTTCTGGACATGCACTCTAGGGGCAAAAGTATGGGATAAACCAGTTTTTCAGCTGCATGATTTAACAAACCAAGACATTGCTTCCAACTTTGTGGACAATTTGGAGAATTTAGCCATTTCTATTCCAGCTTGACTGTGTTCCAGTGAAGAAGCAAGGTCATTTAAGATGTGGTTGGATGAGTTTGGTGTGAAAGAATTTGACTGGCCCACACTGTCCTGGCCTCAACCCCATCCAACATATTCGGGGTGAACCGGAACAGCGATTGTGTGCCAGGCCATAACTGTGCCGAAATTCATAAATGTTCTTCAGAATGAATGGGCAAAAATTCCAGCAGAAACATTCTATAATTTCGTGGAAAACCTTAGAAATGCAACTGGTTACCAACTTGCATTTAAATGTAATGCTAATAAAGTCCCAGCTGGTGGAATGGTCCGCCGTCTCAATATAGTGTACATTGCGCTGCATGCTCGGAGAACATTTGGCACTAAACAGACTGAAGCAAAACGCAGATAGATTAGAGGGGAGGGTCAGATTTCCAGACACAGATTCGTTTTAAACATGCACTACACATTTACACCGTGATTTAGAACACTAACGTCGTTTGAAGCACATCGAGCGTCGTGTATTTGAATATTCGTCACCGCCACAACATCGCCATTTTCAGATAACCAGGGCGGCAGGAATTAGGTCAGCCGGTCACAGACCAACTGGCTCTGAGCAAAACAACACACTCAGAAGGAAACTTGTGTTTTATCTCTCAACTGGCTTCTAATGCTTGGAGTCTCGCCCGTTCGGATGATTTGGAGTCCGGGTACGGGCTGAGGACACCGTGGCCGATTTTCACAGCTTCTGCTTCAAGTTCAACCGATTTAAATGATTAAAAACAGGTAACGTAGCATGGCTACAGGCAGAGGGGCTAGTGGCACCACCGTAGACAGTACTGGAGAAAACAGCAATGTTGCATGACAATATAGCTCTGCTTCTCCTTTTTTATAAAATGGGTAATGTCTAGCTCTGTAATTGTATATGAAACCTCCGACTAAGTTGTTAGCCCAGTTTGTTATGGCCGTGTGGTCTGTACACACAGCTAGCAGCTGTAGCTAATTGGAGCGACTAGTGTAAATGAAGTGTACACGAACAAGGAAAGGCCGACGTTAGCTGAATAAAATAATTAAATATTCAGTTACACATTGATTAATCACAAAAGTACAAATTATATTTAAACGTGTTCTGGAAAGCTATAGCGCCCTCAAGTAGCGTATTCGTTAGCTTGCCTTGCTGAGAGCAAAGTTAAATAAACTTAACAGTTTCAAAAATAACTAGAATTGGTTTTGATACGTTTTTTTACTAGACCCTCTTCTGCGTATGCCCGTAACTCTTCTCAGATTGACAATTTACTACAACCACAGGCACAAATATGGCACCAATAATCTTGGAGGCGATTCTGTTTATTTACCTTTGTAGTCCTTTGAATATTGTTTTTATTTATTGAAGTCCATGCCTCAGATAATTCGGGATGTCTTAAAGGCCAGAGAATGTGAAACAAAGTTTTGATTTTTTTCAGTTTATCCTCATTGAGTGTTTTTCTTAATTTGTTCCTGTACTTGCTCTAAAAAAAAGCCAGAATTTTCAGTCGTTAAATATAGGCGTTTTGTATCATCATCTGATTAGTTTTGCTTAAACTACTAAAACATTGTACACCTCAACAGGAATACACATCTATTGACAACGAATAACATGACATCTAGATGGCATGATGACAAACACTATATGGAGAAAAGTATTTGGATGCCATCCACAGTAACATCTCCCACTCTTCTCGGAAGGCTTTCCACAAGATTTTGGCGTTTCTGTGAGATTTTGTGCCCATTCATTTTTGCGACCATTTATTAGGACTGCTGCGGCTTACAATCTCAGTTCTAGTTCATCACAAATGTGTTGCATGGTTAGGGCTCTGCAGGCCAGTCTGTTTCTTCCACACGTAACTCATCCATCCCTGTCTTTATGGAGCTTGCTTTGTGTACTGGGTCACAAATAGAACAGGACAATTACATGACATTGACTAAAATTTCGTTGTATACTGAAGCATTAAGTTTGCCCTCCAAAACCTGAAAATAAGGTGTGTCCAATACTTTTCTTCAGTAGGTGTATGTCATATCTGTTAAGGCTCATGGTACATCTACATACTACTGCAGGGTGTTCAAATCTTCATCTATTGTCTTCTGTTTTACTTAAGAATGAAAAGACGACTAAGCAGAGACAAAGAGGGCTGCAGCTCATCTAGTGTGGGAATGACGGAAGTTTGCAAGAGAACGAGACATCCTAGTGAGGGCTCGGAAGATCTGACATCCAACTGGGCATGGTTACCACAAGAGATACTACTGCGCATCCTTCAATACTTGCCCCTGCTAGATCGAGCCTTTGCCTCTCAGGTGTGTCATGGCTGGAACCAAGCTTTCCATATGCCTGAGCTCTGGAGATGCTTTGAGTTTGAACTTACCCAACCTGCAAGCTCGTACCTGAAGGCCACTCATCCTGATCTTATCAAGCAGATCATCAAGAGGCATGCTAATCATTTACAGTATGTCAGCTTTAAGGTGAGAGGCTTGTCAGATGGTTTTGATTTTACATATTTGACATCCTTATAGGAGATTGCCTATAAGAAGAATAAGTTGTGATCGTTGATTCTAGCTTGCACTGTGTCATGTTGCACAATATGTCTGTTCAGGTCGACAGCAGTACAGAATCAGCAGAGGCAGCATGTGACATCCTGTCTCAGCTTGTAAACTGCTCACTTAAGACTCTCGGGCTCATCTCTACAGCAAGGCCAAGTTTCATGGAGTTACCCAAGGTCAGCAGACATCTAAGCAGCTGCAAAAAAATGTACGAAGTACCTCACTTATGCTCCATTTCTCACATGCATTATTATTTTTTCAATACCACCAGTCCCACTTCATCTCTGCACTCACAGTGGTTTTTGTCAACTCCAAGTCGTTGTCATCACTCAAGATTGATGACACCCCAGTTGATGACCCATCTCTTAAAGTCCTGGTGGCCAACAACAGTGACACACTCAAACTGCTAAAGATGAGTAGTTGCCCACATGTCTCCCCTGCTGGTATGTCTCATTGTCATGGCTTAAAGATATTTGTATGTTGGATTTTAATTACTAGAATTTGGCTTTTAGTAGTAAGGCTGTAATCGTTTAATTATCATATAGTATAAAACACCTCTCGAAGTGGTGGCGTTAATGAAACAATTTTGGCTGGGGGGTGTTTCCTGTTCCATTAGTTTTCAAATATAGGCACCTGGGAATCTATCTGTGTGAATTTTGATGTGAGGGGAGATTAACCTTTGGTACATTACCATGCTACAATGACTAGAAATTGTTTTTACAATTCATGTTTGTCATTTTTGTACTGAAACTAATTAGAGATATGTAGAAAATCAAGACATTTTTAACACAAATTATTGAAGTTTGACTTCGATCTTGTAACAGATACTTGAGTCAATGTGTAGAATGCTCAATCCAATATTGAAACCTTACTTGTTATGTGTATAAAATAATACACCCTGGACATTGAGCAATAATGATTCACCGCTTACTCATGATCTTTCTTTCATCAAATTCTGGTAGAATGCCACTTTGCCACAGAGGCATCCCACACATTAATCTGTCATCAATGCCTCATTTGGGATTAGTGTTTGAGTTTTGGTGTATATCTATGCCCACATGTGATGTTTTAACTATTTCTTAACATTCCAATTTGTGGAGATACAATTATAAAGTATAATTTGAAGTGTGCTGTCTCCAGGCATTCTGTGTGTTGCTGATCAGTGCCATGGGCTGAGGGAACTTGCACTGAATTATCACTTGCTAAGTGACGAACTTCTCCTTGCACTCTCCTCGGAGAAGCATGTGCATCTAGAGCACCTTCGCATTGATGTGGTGAGTGAAAACCCTGGTCAGCAGTTTCATACCATCAAGAAAAGCAGCTGGGATGCCATGGTCCGCCATTCCCCAAAGTTCAACCTGGTTATGTACTTCTTTCTGTATGATGAAGAGTTTGGCCCCTTCTTCCGTGATGAAATTCCTGTAACACACCTGTATTTTGGCCGTTCCGTCAGTAAGGATGTGCTTGGCCGTGTGGGCATGAACTGTCCTCGGCTTGTGGAACTGGTGGTGTGTGCTAACGGCCTGCGTCCTTTGGATGAGGAGCTGATCCGCATCGCAGAACGCTGCAAGCAGCTGTCTGCCATCGGCCTGGGGGAGTGTGAAGTGACTTGCAGCGCATTCGTAGAGTTTGTGAAGATGTGTGGCCGACGCCTCTCACAATTATCCATCATGGAGGAAGTGCTCATCCCGGATCACAAGTATAATCTGGACGAGATCCACTGGGAGGTATCTAAACATCTTGGCCGTGTCTGGTTCCCGGATATGATGCCTACCTGGTAAAAACTAGTAGGAGACGTCACAGCTAATGTTATAAGATGCATAACCAGTACATCAAGCTTTTTCCTCTCCTAAAGAAATATTACAATGGTACCCTTTGTGTTTGACACATTAACTTTCTTTACAAGAGTAATATTGGAATGTTTTGACATGTATAACAAAACTGCATCAGGATGTTTAGAGGCAGATCTCCAGAAGATCAAAAACTTAATTGGAGGAATGTAGCTTGTTTTCTGAAAAGACTGTTTGCTATATTCTGTATATTCTGAAAAATATGGAAAAGAGAAGCTTGTATCTAGCTCATTATAGGGAAAAACTACAATGTAGTTATACTATTCCAGTGTAGTCTAGTTCTATGTTTTCTAATCAGAATCACACAATACAACACATCTTTAAACTCTTCCATAACTTTACCATGCTAGGCTAATCATTCATTAAGCTATATATTCCCAATCCCAAATGCTCAGTACGTCTTTTTGGACCTACAGGTAAGATTTGTTATTTAAATTTAGTTGCAAGTCACTTTTTTTGTTATTGGTTCTTTGTCAAATTTGTGATAATAATGCAAATAATATGTGTATTTTTACAAGTTTTGTGGAAGGTAAGCTATTGATTGTGGTGGGAAAAGTCTTAATATTCATTATGTAAAGAATGGAAAGCTGTCTGAGGTTGACCGCAGTAGGTGCTTTTGTCAGCTCCTAGACAATCATGTTTTCCAAACGGCAATTTGGAAATATATTTGCAGGGCACTGTTTATAGAGAAAGAAGAACAAGAAACCACTAAGATTCACCTTTAATTCCAATCTAACACCCAAACACAAATGCTGGAAGGCTCTATATGGTTCAGCATAGTCATGTGACATAGTCATGTGACTCCCACACAGTTGTGTTGGGAGATTTGGAATACATTGGGAGACACATAAATAAATCATTCCCTTTTACTCTAAAGCCTGCACAGACTGGACAAATATAAATGGAAATGTTGGTTCAAGTATTTGCTGCACACAAAACAGAATTACTACCTATCAGTCTGCTGACTTCTTTCAATTTTATGTTCAGGCTAATAGTTTGTATTTTTTAATGTAATTTAAACAGATTCCTTGTGTGAGAACACTTATATGGTGAAGCTATTATGTGTATTTGTAAAAATGGTTTTGTACAGTTGGTATAAAACACCTTGATTGCATACCAAATAAATTCTAGAAAAACGAGTGTATGCAGAGAAGAAATGGTTTTCTTTTGATGGTTAAGATGTAAGTAAGCAGTTGGATCTTTTGCAGGTATGGCTGCATAACCCAATTAGTTTGTGTAGCTTGAGAGAGTAGGGTTTAAGATGAAGGTCAGTTTTTTCAGAAGTGATCTGAAAGTCTTAATGAATGTCAAGCATAATTAAGTACTGTAGAACTGGTAGATGTATCTTTTCAAGACAAACGAGTGATATTTAACCCTTTTGTTGTTGTATCGGACCTGTTGAGAATGTTGTTTATTGGTGTTTTTTTCTCAGTTAATAGATTTTGTCATTGGAATTAAGTACATAAAAAGTGCATTAAGTTGGAGGTTCTAAATGTCTGTTTAAAATGAAATACAGGTGAACAACTTCAGTGATCTTTTAATTGAGTAAAAATGGATCTTTGGTTGATCTTCTGCCCTTGTTTTTAGTTGTGATTATTCATAATTTATTGTTAAACATTTTGTATTAATCCTTACATATGTATTAATTTAATTTTTTATCAATATGTCATGGGGTAGATATTTACTATTTTCTTAGCACAACAATTACAAACACTAATTGATACGAACATTAGTAATTGCAAAATAACTCAGTCAAACAGGACTCAATACAGTAAATGATCGGAACAGGCTGTAGAGGATGTTGCTTGGTTACTTAAAAGAAAATTACTGGATCGAGATCTTGAAGGATTCATTTCCATTATTTAGTCCTTTATTGCAGTCAACACCAAATTGGTTGAGCTGTGCCTTTTACACCCAAGAATGCAAGACAATATTTGAAAAGGTCCCTCAGTTGCACATAACTCATTTATATGCGTGAAATGTGGGCAATGATTTGTGTACTTTAAAGGTATATGATATATGTACTGGTGTAATTTTTTCCAAATTAATACATGTTTGGGGGATTTTTTTTCACTTTCAGCATTTTAACTTTGCACTGTTCAAATAAAGTATACAAAATTCTAGTAGTGAATACTGTTATTATTTTAAAATCAGTTAAAACAGACGAAACACTTAGTATGTCCATGGTTATATACCAATCAAGCACTCATGATTTAATAAAAAGTATATCACAGGAATGTTACTTCAACCAAAACGTGGTCCTGATTGTTAGATATTCACAATTAGCAAATGTTTGATTCACACATTCCCTCCTTCTGACAAAGACTGGTAGTAAAAAATGCAGGTGAAGATGCCGTCTTTAGTGTGGTAAGGGAACTTCCTCATACGTAATTTGGATGTAAGGTGGCTTCATTGGCAAGTGCCAGTACTCAAAGTTATAGTACAAATAGAAGATCTTCTCCACTACCACTTTTTCAAAGGCATCCATCAAGCTGATGATGAACTGAACCATTGACTGATGAGGCTGGAAAGAGTGGTAAAACTTTTTGATCTCCATGGCCAGAGTTTTCATGGAGGACTGACCAAAGATAATGTCATCATCCCCAAGGTAGGTAGGCTCTCCACTGTACAGGTATATTTTGGTGTAGTTTGTCTGAGTTTTGCTTGAGAGTTTGGCTCCTAAATCTGCCATTTTCCTGTAGGTGCGGTGTACAAACTGTGAACAGTCATATGATTCAAACCATGTTGTGGAGTTGGCCCCTGGATCTGACAGCACAGTCCATGTCTCATAATAAATACCAGTCTCATTGTCCTCTTGAACCCATCGAGCCAGGTTGTTAAACTGCTCACCTAAAAGAAAAAATTACCAATGTATTTAGAAAGTGAACTGCACCATTAACTACGTACCACTGAATATGAAAGGTTTCTATACATCATCATGTGCAAAACTACCTGAAATTTCTCCCACTTTTTCCATAGTTCCATTTTCTTTCCAGTGCATGTCATCTATCCCTTCAAAGAAGCAGGCAGCTCCCTGATTACACCAAAAAGGGGGCACGGAGTCCTCTCTTTCATGAGGAAAAGTGCAGTTTCCAAGCTGGAAAAGTTCATACCATTCTATAGTATAATTTCTTCCCGTCTCTGAGCTGGCAAACCCAATGGCATCGTGCATTATATGCTGTAAAGAGAATAAACACTCGAAAGTAAGCACTACTTTTCAATTGGACTTATTGGTACACACATATACATACATTATTTATTTTTACATAAAATCAATTACAAACTTACAAATTTGCCCAGAAGATCCCCATATTTGAATTCCCACACTGGAGTTTGCAGTCTGAATACCGAGATCACGTCAGTGTCTCTCATATATGGTATGCGGCCATCTGGGTCTCCAGTGGGACAGAAGGGGTACAGTGCTTGGCAATATGGATCGGTATCTGGGCGACGGTCAAATCGCCTGTTATTGTGTCAAACAGAAACACGCAAGAATGTCAGGCCCGTAAATTGCTGTAGACAGATGATGCCTGTTCAGCATAACAGCACGGTGGAAGAATGATTCCAGTCACTACAATAACCTCTGTCAGCTGAGGAGCTTGCTACTTGGTGCATATACTATACGAACATAAGTATTGGGACGCCAGGCCATTAAACAAATAAGGAAATTAATGATATTGCATTCCTTAGCATCTTCATCCCTTAGCATCTATAACAACTTCCTCTCTTCTTGGAATGTTGAACATAAAATTTTGGAGTGTGCGGATTTGTGCTCATTCATTTTATAAAGCAGTTACGAGGTCAGACACTGATGTTGGACGAGATGGCCAGGCTCGCAATCTCCGTTCCAGTTCAAAGGTGTTGAATGGAGCTGAGGTCAAGACTCTGTGCAAGCCAGTCAAGTTCTTCCACACCGAACTCATCCAAACTTGTGGACCTTGTTTTGTGCACTGGGGCACAGTCATGCTGGGACAGAATAAAGGCATCGCCAAACTGTGTGCACAAATTTGGAAGCATGACGTTGTTCAAAGTGTCTTCGTATGCTAAAGCATTAAGATTGGCATTCACTGGATGTCAGTGGCCTAGCTCAAACCCTGAAAAACATTCGTGTCCCTATACTTTTGTCCCTAAGTGTATGGCTGAACTACTGCTGACAGTTCTGTTTACTAAACAGGTTTGCAAGAAACAGAAACTAAAGCTGCAACAACTTGAGGAACAACTTGAGTTTGCTAGCATTGCGTCCTTACCTGTAAGGCACGGGCCAAACTTGATTTCCAACAGTCCTAGAACTGACCCAGACAAGAAACCAAGCATGAAATAGCAAATAAACGAATAAAAATTTTGAAAATGTCATCCTGGAGTCATTTGAGCCTAACTCTGCCCGTTCTCTCCAACCACGCTTCCTTGTATGTTGAATGACTGCGGTCACGTGGTTTTGTCCAATAATTATCAACAAGCGTCACGAGATTCTTAGCCAGATACTTGTTCGGACAAGCTCTGCCTTAAGGCCCTGTGATTGGTTAGCAGATTATTTTTCGTATTTCATTGGCTGAGATGATTAGAATGGTTCGTTTTTAGCCAATA
>JBBKCR010000002.1:10861011-10892751 GCA_037577295.1 Ladigesia roloffi | reverse complement strand
GCCCTGTGATTGGTTAGCAGATTATTTTTCGTATTTCATTGGCTGAGATGATTAGAATGGTTCGTTTTTAGCCAATACCAACGTGCGAGGCGGGGTTTCCTGGACACGGGTGGGAAGAAATTACTGTCACGAGATTATTTTTTGACAGTTGTTAAAGTTTTCAAACATAAAATCAGTAAGAGATCAGTCCCGTAATGACAGCTGGCATGTTACTTATGACTACAGCGACAAAACCTTTTGCAACAGTAATTTCAGCCGCGATACAAAAAAGTCAGAACCCGAAAGAATTTAGAGTTTAAAAAGGGAAGTTTGACAGCTGCTGGGACACTGAAATTCTCTGTGGTTGCCAGTTTGCGGAAACAACTTTTGTCGGTTTTGAATAAGTGAAATGAAAGAAAAAATTCAAAATATAACAATTTTACTGTCTAATTCTCCTAAATAGACCGTGCTTACATATACTATAGGGCCAAAAATACTTGGATACACCTGTTTTTCAGGGTTTCGGAAGGCACCTTTCTGTTCCAGCATGATTGTGCCCCAGCGCGCAACGCAAAGTTGTGCGCATGTCTGTTATGCTTCGTTCACGAGCGTTGTCATGGTAACAGCAGACGCAATTCACCACTTTGGTATTCTTTGGTATTCTCTCGTTAACAGAAACGAAAAAAAATGTCCGATGCTGGATCGGAAGACCTTGAAGATGAGCAGGGTTTTCTCGGAGTAAGTATGTTGTCTTACAGTAGTGTTTTTGGCAGTAAAAATCTCTTTGGAACTCAGTGAATTGTCTCAGTGCTTTAAAATGCTATACAGAACGCCACAGGAAAACATGTATACCTGTGGCAATAAGACTGTGTAACTCCTTCCCGTTCTGTGGGTGATCTTTTTAGTTTTTTGTATATAATTGTCTGTTTACACTGTGCTGTGCTGTGTTTGCCTATGACAAATGGACACTTTACACATTTTCACTACAATTTACAGGGAAGGCACATCAAATATTACACACAGCAATGTCAATGTTATTTTGTTATTATAATGTTCTCGTGATTGTGTTGCACTATTGTTTATTGTCTTTTTATTCTATTCTCTGAATGATATTTTATTCTCCCTTGTTGCGCAGAACATGCTAATGGTGCAAGTTTTTTACCTCGGGATGAATAAAATTCTTTCTTGTACTTCCCTATCTGATCAGAGTTGTTGTTTCAGGAGTATGAGGGTGAGCGTAATGAAGCTGGAGAGAGACATGGGCAGGGCAGAGCTGTTCTGCCGAATGGAGACACATACCAAGGAATGTATACACATGGAAAAAGATGTGGTCAGGTATTTTATTCTAACACAAGGAATTTTCACAGTGTATCTCAAATAAGGTGGGCAGTTTATTTTAGAAAACAAAAAGGTCAGGAATTTGAGGTTAGCTGCATGTTATTTGTACAGTATAACTCTCTCTAAACACTTATTTTAGATATTTTTTGTTCTTTCCCTTGCCATTAAAGGTCTGTACATTTGGTTTTAGGCTTGTTGTGACATCCCCAGTCAGTGGCTGCTAGAGGCCGCTAGAGGCCACTGTTGTTTAAGTTTAATGACGAACATTTAAGTTGATACGAATGAGTTTCATTTTTGATGTTTTGTGTTTAATTATTGTATTTAAGTACAATATTTACAATATTTAACTATTCTGTCACGTTTTAGTTGTCTGTCATCCCTCACCAACCCTAAGGTTTTGTGTGTGTTCGGTTTTCTTCGATCTGGAGTTTTTTGCCATCGAGCCTCATTTGTGTTTTCAAATAAATAAAACAATATAAGATGGAGGTCTGTGTATGTGCCTCCTGCCTGGATGAGCAAAGCCCAGAAACATCCACCAACATGGATTTAGCCAAAATGAAACATACCTCATTATAACAGCACAGCACATATTACTACATGTTTTATACTTCTGTTCTTTGACTTTAATGACATTTACTGTCATTTTGTTATATCATTATTTGGTTTAACATGTCATAATTTTCTTTAGATTTAATTTCTTATTTTAACTACATATGATTTATTCATAGTTCAGTTTTCTTGGATTTCCATTGGTTTTCAGGGAACATACAGATTCAAGAATGGAGCTCGATATATAGGGGAATATTACATGAACATGAAACATGGACAAGGCATTTTCTACTACGTGGATGGTTCCAAGTATGAAGGTGAGGGACTGAGGTAACTTTTTTATTAACTGAGGGTCGTAAAACACCGTAGGTGAATTACACAAAAGATTTATTCTACCTCCTTTCTTTCACCTATTAGGCTCCTGGGTGGATGACCAGCGGCAGGGTCATGGCATCTATTCATATCTCAATGGGGACACATATGATGGAGAGTGGCAGCACCATCAAAGGTACAACAAATGCCAGATGTCATTGTTCACATTATAGTAAAGTGGCCCCTTAAAAGCTCACATGAACACAGCAAAGAACAATGTGTGAATAATGTGAAATTCTTTCTCTGTATTTAGCCCATTCAACAAGTGAAGTAGCGGGCAGCTAGGAACACAGCAGTGTTTGGGGTCGGTACGTTGCTCAGGGGTACCAAAGACTTGTCAGAGGCAGTCCAAGGATTTGAACCCATGACATTCTTTTTACTGCGGCAACTCGCAAACCACTAGGCCACCAGCTGCCCCAGTCATATAATTAAGTTGTGCCTATAGCGCTATAATATTTTACTTGCTTAGGCCAAAAAACAGCCCTTGTAAATGACAGTTTTTAATCTACACTGCTGTTGGCTCAAATTGTTTTATGGATAAAATGGTCGCTTTTAATTCTCGTTTTCTGTCTGTCACAGGCATGGCCAAGGTGTGTATACATACCGTGATACAGGCTCTAAGTATGTTGGTAACTGGGTTATGGGTAAGATGGAATCTTCTGGAGAGTATATTCATCTAAACCACCGATACCAAGGCACCTTTCTGAATAATAAAGTATGTCTCAGCTTTTTTCTCTCTGCATTCCCCTTGTTTGAACTGACTCCTTGTGTTTCTGGTGCTTCATTATATATTTTTTTCCAGCCCTCAGGTCCAGGGAAGTATGTGTTTGACATTGGCTGTGAGCAGCATGGAGAGTACCTGCAGGTGGAGCAGGTCTGTTTGAATATGATGTATATGAGCTGTGTTGATTCCTCAGTATATGTTTATTGTTCCAAGCCAATCAGCATCTCTGTTCTGTTGCACTTTAATGAAAGAAAGTATGGCACTTTTTATGCAGCCACATAAAATAAAGATGACATGAAATGCTGCCTTTCAGATGTGAAGTATGGTGTCTTTTTATGGTGTTTTATGTACTAAATGATTAAAGTGATTTTATCCCTGCTGAAACTCCAGCCAGCACTAGACGAGGAGACCATTAAGGACCGGAAGGCCTCGAAGTTGCGTTCCTCATATAGTCCTCAGACCGAGAGCTATATCTCCATTAAAGCCTTTGGAGATGAGGTTCTATATTACCAGCCTGGCAGACTGTTGCAGTGCCTCTCTCTTATAGTGTAGTTTGACTTTGGCCTTTGTGCATGCCAGCAGAAAAAAATGAACATAGATCTATCATTCCTTGTGCATTGCTCGAAGGTTTGGCCTTAGAAAATCCTCTTAGTTGAAGCTGGACACTGGAGTTTTAAATGTTTTAAAGTTTGATGTGTTTGTTTTTAAAATATACCTTTACAATACCTAAAAACCAATGTAACAAAATAAACACATCAAGCCTTTCAAAACATCTATGCACTTTACATAGAGCTAGAGAAACAGTGTGAGTGTTATTGGCAGTAATAGTATAGTATGTATTTATAAGTTAAGTTCTTTCTAATTTGAAAGTCTTTGGGCTTTAGGCTAAAGAAGATGCGGAAAAAGAGGAGCCAGTCACCACCACCATTCTGAAATGGAAACCCAAAGCTGTGACTGGCTTTTCACTGTGGTCCTCTGCTAAGGACAATACCCCTTCAGGTACACACTTACCATGTTCCTATATGTCTGCAGTCATGGGGTTCCCACCTGATCCTGAGGTACCACCTGCCCTGCACACTTTTGGTGTTTACACATTACTCAGTTCAACTCAAGAATAGCTGGCCAATCACTATTTAGCTGGATCATGTGTGTTGGGAGCAGTAAAACATTAATATATACAGTGCAGGGGGTAATCCAAGAACTGTGTGGGAACCATTGTCTGAAAAAAAGAATTTGTAATAATTGTGGATAAAACCTGCTGTCTATGTTGATTCCAGGATAATCAGAACTAAATGCTAATCATTTAATAACTTAAAGAAATTAATACATAATTAATCCAATTTAGACATTTTCCTCTTCATCCCAAATACAATCATTCAAAGACTTGCCTGTTTTTGTTGCTTATTTCTTTAGTTTTAGGCTCAGATTCAAGATTCAAGATATTTATTTGTCACATGAATAGTCATACAAGTACAACAGGCAGTGAAATGTATCCTGAACCACTCCTTATGCCTGGGCAGACATTTTTAGACAATTTTGAATACAAAAATCTAGAATTTGAGACACAAAATAAATAAAGAAATAAGTACAAGTAAAGAAAATAGGTCTAAATGTAAGTACAATCTAAATGATAAAACTTTCTGAATCACAAATCTAAAGTAAATACTTAAACTGATGCACCAAGTGACAGGAATCTAGCTATAATATTAATATGTATTTATATAAATGTGAAATGTGAAATATAATGCCTGAGTGTGAAGTTTTGTTAGAGCTATAAAGGAAGTCTGTCTCCAAATTTAGGGTGACAGACCTTTTTTCCAATTGTTAACAACATGAGCCTTGTGGTTCCAGTGCAACGTGAAAGCAGCACACTTCAAATGACTTGACCCCATCATGGACAGCTGTGTGCATTTTGTTCAGAACCATTGCTTTAAAAAAAATGAATCCATATTATTCTTCCTAAAATTAGATTCTTTCTTTCCCTTGAAGACCAGGGCTTATCTGAGGAGGGACAAGGACCGACCACAGAGGAGCAGAAAGTGAGACAGAGCCCAGTACAAGTAACTGATGATCAATAAGTGTAGATAACACAAAAGACAGTACAGATAACACTGTATAGA
The DNA here is from genome assembly GCA_037577295.1 of Ladigesia roloffi. NCBI lineage: Eukaryota > Metazoa > Chordata > Actinopteri > Characiformes > Alestidae > Ladigesia > Ladigesia roloffi. The sequence goes on along the minus strand of JBBKCR010000002.1, from coordinate 10,887,669 downwards.
TAACACAGTACAGATTACACAATAATCAAACAATGTAGATGTCATTTCTGATCCTTGATATTAAAAGAATTACCGTTAATAAGTCTGTTGTTTGGTCATATACAGGGCATGTACCTAAGAATGAATGAATTCATAATCAGAAACAAGATTTGTTATAACAGATCAAAGCTAAATAAAAGTAGAACTGTATCACACTGCTTTGTCCTAGAATAGTCAGCAGGGGGCGGTATTTACTGCCTGATCCTTGGTGCCTCAAATGGTAACACCTTGTTTATCAATTATATATAAGTGCTGTGAATCACCCTCAAAGTGAGCTAAGAAAAGGATAGAAAAGAAACAAAGGCCATAGTACCAAGTTTGCAATGAGTTTTATTTTCTAAAGTTGAACAGATAATTGCTAGATTTGTAGTAACTAATATCACAGAGGGACATGCTGGATATTGATAGAGTTTACTTAATATTACAACATTTGAACACACATTCACTTGAAAAGATTTTACCTCTTCACTTTTAACTTTAAAAGACTGATATGTTGTGTGTAATGAAAGCCATGCAGAACCTTGATCAGATTCCTGTGTACATTGTTTTTGCACTAGGAGAAGTGTGAAATGTGCACAGGTTTGTATAATAGCTGAGTCACCATGGAGCTGTAGTGGTGTGAAGTCTTTGGTTACACCTTTATTTACTCTCAGTACACTTTCCTCTTTCAGCAAATCCTGCTATTTTTTAGCTGATGTATAGATGGTTACATTTTAAAACAGCATGTAAAAAACACCTGAATATAAATTGAGTGGACTATGCCTTTGAAGATTATATACAGTGTTTTACTACTAAAGTAACCAGTCCACATTTTATTACCTTTAGGAAGATCACCAAGTGTTGTGAAAACTCATTTTAAAAAGTCATAACATATGTTCTACTACAATAAATGGGTTAGCACATTCATATTACGTATTGCCATCTGACACTGGGCTTTACCTGTAATGATCACTCATGACTAAATGTAACATCTTCTATGACATGCGTTGGCACAGTTAATGAAATCTAGCTTGTAGAGCAAGGACCCTGCCGTCTGTGTGATTAGAAATGCCACAGTGCTAATCAAGGGTCATCTGAGAAGGTAGTTAGTGACAATATTACATTAAATTGAGTCTCCTGACTGATGGCATCCTTACATATACACTCCTGTCACATATTTTTCCAGATTTTTAAATAAACTGCATCTATTTCTGATCTAAAATGTACTAAAATGTCAAGGCTACAGAATGTAATTGGGTTTTTTTTTTTTTTCAAAATAGTGCAAAATTAATTAACAGGCTTTGCTCTACTGTTGTGTTATATTTCACACAATAACTTGTTTCTTGTTTACATAAAAAGGAATATGAAAATATGTCACCTTTCTAAGTGCTAACGGCAATATTCATGTAAATGTGTTTCCTGGGATGAAAATAAGATATTTACAGTAGTCTTGCAGTTCTAAAACCCTGTTTTCTCTACATTCAGGACCAAATATTTCAAAATACCTGCACGGATTATATTTCTGGTTTTACAGAAGAATTTTAAGAAATTGCTATATCCAAATGTATACATTATTTAAAAAATGTTTTTAAAAGCAGTGCAAAGTGTGTTCTTTATTACACCAGAACAATGGAATCTCTGCAATTAATTAATAGTAGTGAACATTTATGCATATGTAAACTGATGTCCCATTTGTTTGCAAAACTTCATATACAAAATGTTTGTAAGAATATCTGCAAACATGAAAAGGTTAATTAATTATTACTTTCTTTTGTTTTATATGACCAAACCCCTGTAGAGTAACATTAGCTGTAGGTCCACTGCTTTTAAAGGCCAGACATCTTACTCTGGGCTTTGTCTGTTTGTGTGACAATGTGTGTATACATAATACACATCTTAATGCTTCGTGGACTTTTTAAGATGGCCTGAGGTTGTTCACACTTTATCATTGTTTACAATTTACCCTCCACCACCCATATAATACCGGGCAGAGCTAAAGCGGTGCCAAGACACTGTTTAAAAGGAGATTTATTTTAGGGAAGTTGTCATTTCGGCATTGGATTTTAAGGCTGGGTGGCCATCCAGGGGTCAAAAAATGCAACTCATGAAGACATTCATTGCTTTTAGATTTTTAGACTGCTTTTAGACTGACGAACACTCCACTGAAATTTCACCTCTCTTCATTGTGCTTGCTAATTGGATATTCAGTATGTGGACAAACATTTTGGGAAACTCCTTTTTTCAGAGTTTGTATTAGTCCCTTTATTTCCAATGAAAGTCAATCTTTATGCTTCAGCATACAAAGACATTCTGAACAACGTCATGCTTCCCATCCAGCAGCTTTGGGATGAACTGGAACAGAGACTAAGAGCCAGGTCTTCTCATCCAACATCAGTGCACAAAAAATATAAACACTCCAAAATCCTCCGTATATCCTTCCAGAAGAGTAAAATATTTTATAACTGCAAAGGGGGGATTCACTCCATGTTAAATGTTTATATGTTTGAATGCAGTGTCTTTGAATTCACTGTGGGTGTAAGGTCAGGCATCCTAATACTTTTGTCCATATGGTGTATATTCAAACAAACACAACAAAAAAAAACTACTCTACTCTGTTGCTCAGCTTTTTCCCACACTTATCCAAAATAAAGTATCATTCAAGGTCTTGTAAAATACACTGACAGCCATGTGTGTGCCTTGTTTTTTCTATCTTTATCTACAAAGATTTATTGTGTCTTTTCTTCTTGCCCTGCTTTTCTTCACACACACTCTGGTTTATAAACACAGGCAGTGGTGTAAAGGACAGAGGGGATCTCAGACTGGCTTTTAGAACGATAAAGCAACCAATCGTGTTTGATGCAGCAGCTATAAGGGATGGGTGATTTGGTAAAAATATAATATAATGTATATACAATATACATATGTCCAAATATAGGTGTTCAACAGTTGAAAAGGTGAAATAAACCAGTGCAGCAGTGCTCCATCAAATATGAACAATACAAAAATACTGTCAAAATGTATTTTTATGGACTAGATCAAATAAAACAATACTGATAATGCTCTTTGTAAGAAATTTGTTTTTTAAGTACTGAAAACGTACTCAAAACAGCGTATTGTGGCATAATTTATGATGTTATTTTGTATATAGCCTTTAACAGACATTTCAGTAATTGTTGCAAAGGATTTCTCCTGCTTTTGTTCTTAAAGGGTGTCTGAGATTTTAGATCACATACATATTCATGTTCTGACACCGGCATTTACTGTCATTCATAAAAGACGAGAGCTCATGAAGATTTTGTGCTCTGCCCTGCCTTGTGTGTTTATCCAACAAAATAGAACCAATCCACTGGAAACTCTGCTCTAATGAACTTTTACTTAATGTAGAAAGGATGTGTGTTGGGGGAATTAATGAGTGTGTAAATGGACAAAATTCAAAAAATTAAAAAGATTAAAAAAAATAAAAAATTCAGTACAAAGGTCAAATCAACACACCTCTTAACAATGGGCTCAACAATCCATGTCCAAAATGCTCCAGAGCTTCCAAAACACAGCAACTCAAATGATTCTCACAATATCAGTATTTAAGATCATACAATACATTACAGAAAGCACAGAAAGCTAAAACCCAGACTGTAAATCTGATATTTTATGTAAACTTATGTAGTAATAAAATATTAAGTGCTCTATATTATAATGTATCATATCTTGATTGCTCATATAATCAACATAGAGACTTGTTTTCACAACAGGAACCCACAATGAAACATTTTAACTGTAAAGGAACAAGGAAAACAAAACCAATAACAATACAGAACTTTACATAGAATCAGAAAAAAGGGTCAGTCCCTGGTCTGCATCCTTTGGCAACATCATTCACCCTTTATATAAAGAGTTAACAAGTGCTTGAAATCATTTTGGCTATTGTGTTTACTGAATGCACTTCTGTGTGGAGTTAAAAACAGAGAGAAAAGCTTGTTAGTACTTGTAAAAAAAGAAAATCAAGAAACATAAGGTTTAAATACATTTGAATTTGTCATTTAAAGTAATCTGATATAAAGGATCAACCCAGATCCTGCACTTCTGATTAAACACAGTGATATGTGTAACAGTACTCTGTGCACCATTATGGGAAGGAATGATGTCAGTGCTTCTGAAACAGGTTTACAAAGAAATGACTCAGACAAAATGACTCTTAATTTTATCAATTACATTACAAGAATTTATCAATTACATTAGCATTTAAAAACTTGCCTGAGATCACCTTGCCTTTATTTTGTAAATAAAATAAATGGAGACAGCTAACAAGAAAACAGAAAATGTGTGCGTGTGTGGGGGTGGGGAGTCCTCACTAAATAGGCCCAGGAATTCGAAACCATGTCAGAAGTAATCAGAACAGTTCGATGAGCTTATTGTCTTTAGTGGGTCCGGGACACAGGCAGTGCTCGGCCCTCAGCATGTGCTCTTTTTGAGTTTTTTTCCCACTCATTCTCCTTCAGGAAGCCTCACAAGCTTCTCTCTCCATTGGTTAAACAGAGTTCTAGTGGTGACAGGAGGTGTGGTTGTAAACTAGCGCTACCAGATTTCCCAGCCGGATGGACAGTATAACTGACACTGGCCGAGCTGAGGCAGACATTTTTTATCCCTGGGAGTTCCTCTAATTCCAGGCTGGACGTGAGAATGCCTCGGAAGAATCTGGACTCCTATGACTTTCCCTTTACAGAACTTTCCTCACATCTGAAATCATCCATGGCTGGGTTAAAATGTGGGCTGCAATTTAGGGCAGCTCATGATGCAGCGTGACTCAACCCTCCGGGGACTACGGGATATGAGGTAAAAAAAAAATGATTACACTTTATTAATAATAATACATTTAATTTACAGGAAGAGATAGCCAACACTAAAGAACAAAAAGCAAAAAATTAACAAGCATTAAAAACAAAGGGTAAAATTGCAACAACGCAAATAATTTAAGGACAATTTGCAGGCTTAAACAGATAGGTTTTGAGTTTGGATTTTAAAAAGTGAGAGGGAACTGAAGTTTCTGAAATAGGATGGTAACGAGTTCCAAAGCCGGGGAGCAAAACTTCACAAATTACACAAAAAATATTTTGGCCAAATACCAAGAAATTGATGCACATTAACATTCCTAAAAATGAAAATAACACATGCTCAGATGCAGAAGTTAGTGTGTTAATGCTTGACACAGTAAACCACCCTTTTTTGATGTGGTTTAGAGTTTCTATTTGATTAATCGTATCGCTGGTTGCAAATCAGCAACTAAAGCAAATTAACTAAAAGATCCTGATCATGAAGATATGATCTGTTTTTGTTAAATCTTACTTTAAATCATTTTTGATTTGATCTTGAAAAATTTCACCTTGGATCATTATGGATTACTTTTACAATTCTTGCATTAAAAAATGATTTACTAGCAATATCATTAACCATGAGCTATCTAATGTATATACTAAAAAAAAAAAATACAGCACAGAGATCAGCTGCAGTGCGCAAATACTAATATTTGTTTTGGCAAAAAATCCAGTGGGAAGTAAAAGGAAATGAAAGCAAGCCATGAGGTACCAGATCTTTTTACAATATTTATCATACCACCTAAACAGAATTTATTAGATTGTACCAGACTAGATCCATTTGAGTTGGATGATAGAACATTAAGTTTTCTGGACTGTGTAACATTGCCTCAGGGGGCCTCTCACCCAGTAACAGAGTGAACAAAGCCCACTCTTATATTCATAAGCTTTCCCTCTAAGGGGATTGGGTGGGCAGGCCACACGCACATACACACAAACACACACACACACCACATTTTTAGTCCTTCCTGTTTGAAACCTATCTAGTAATTGGATAGTCACCGATTTGGACTACTTGGACAACATTTTGCATTTTAAATACTCCACACCAGAACATGCCCTTCAAAAGATTAGACCAACTTACCATTGCCACAATTCTTTTTATGACTGTGTGTATATGAGGTATATATACTTCACTGCAATTGTTGAAGTTACAATTACAGATTGTGTGGTGATATATAATTATTATAAAAGATATACTGATATATCAAGAGCAATGATCGATGTTTATGGGACATGCAACCTGGAACTGTAAAGATCAATATGAATATGTCACAATTTATACATATTCATAATGATTTTGGCTAAATCATGGGTATTTAAACTGACCATAATTAGTCTAGACAGTTTATTATTTTAGCCCTTATAGGCTGAGTTTGGATTTCATTGGACTCTTTCTTTGGCACATAGCCTCATTGTGGTTTATAGGAATTCAAACAGAAAAATGTGACCTTATCCTCCACATGAAATGCAATGTTTGAGAACAGGCAGATTTTTGTTCCGCAGTAGCATAGAGAAGTGAAATTCCACAGATGCTTTTGACACAAATGCTTTGGATGTGTAGAGCTCCTGCAATGCACACTCAATGTGTGTTCATTCCAAGTTTACCACATCAGATTAGAGTAAAAGGAAATGCTTTGATGCAAGACATAAACAAGAAACAAGACACTTTGTTTGCAGTGACCTTTTGATAAATATACAACACACAATGAGTAACAGTACTGACAACAGTTAAACATGTCTAAGTATGCTGAGCATGTTGAAAAATGTGGCCTTCTGTGCTGTGAAGTCATTTATTCTTTCTTGATTTTGTTTCCGCTTAATTACAGGACAAAGCTTAGAGGATATTTCCCGCATGAATGCACCTTGGGCTTGAAACAGCTCTGACACCATTCCCAGCAAAGACTCCCTCTCTGAGTTCTAGCCATGAAGGACCGGCTAGAGGAGCTGCGTCAGCAAATGAAAAACAATGAGGGACGGCAGGAGGACAGTTCCTTCACGCAAGATGTGGAGGAAGACCCATCGTCTTTTGTTGGGCTGCAGGCTGTGGTATTTGAGGCTGAGCCTGTGCTGGAGAACTTCCTGGAGGAGGCCAGGCGTGTTCAGAATGGCCTTGAAGAGCTGGAAGCTGATGTGAAAAAGTTCAACCAACAGCAGAGGAACCTGGTGGCCACCATGCGGCGCCTCAGTGTCATGAAGAAGGAGAGTAGCATCACACGGGACATCAAACTACAGGCAGAGAGCCTGCGCAAGAAACTGGATGCCCTCTCCAAACAGGCCAAGTGCTCTGAGGCTGAACTGGGCCCATCAGCTGCCACAGCTCGAATCCAGCAGACCCAGTATGCTGCACTCTTCCGTCACTTCCAAAAGGTCATGCGCCTCTACAACGATTCCCTTTTCAGCAAGCAAGACAAGTGCAAGCAGTTCATCATCCGGCAGCTGGAGGTCTCTGGTCGAGAAGTTTCAGAAGAAGAAGTGGAGAACATGGTGGAGCAGGGCAAGTGGGATGTCTTCAATGAGAATATCCTGCTGGACCTCAAGATCACCCGCACACAGTTGTCTGAGATAGAGCAGCGCCACAAAGAACTGCTCACACTCGAGAGCAACATGAAGGACCTGAGGGACCTCTTCCTAGATGTGTTCTTGCTCGTGGAAGAGCAAGGAGCGCAAATTGACAATATTCAGGCCAATGTGGAGAAGACCCAAGACTATGTGATGGTCTCTAGTGAAAAATTCAAAAAGGCTTCCAGATACAACAGAAAGAACCCTTTAAGAAGACTCTGCTGCTGCTGCTGCCCTTGGAGATGCCGGTAGCATAGTGAAATCCAGAAAGAATCAGTGGTATAAGCTTTGGTCACAGTCTGTGATAAAAAAAAATCAGTACCACAACTTACTCACTGCCGCAGCACCAGGAGCAGCAAGACTGTAGGTGTGTGAGAGCTTAATGTGGATCTCAAATGATGCTAATGACAAAAAAGGTCTTGAGTTCTTATGCCAAACTATACTGCTATAAATAAATGATCTTATTTATTAATATATTTATTCCTGAAATGTGTCTGATTTATTTCCTCATTGATGAGGTCAAATTAATTTTGTTTTCTAATATATAGCTGTAATATAGGCAAATGTATGGACAGCCCTGTTTAAATAACATGTTTTAATGATTTGTTGAATTTTTGCAAAATTCATTTTCCTGAAACATATGGAATATAATTTTCACTTATTTACTAGCCTTAAAATATTGCCACTACAATTTATCACATTAAAGTGTGTGCAGGTATTTTAACTTAGAAAAAAGGCATGACCAGTGGTGTCAAAAATATGTTGCATATGGCTGCATATGTCAATGGACTTTAAAATATATTGATTTTTAATAATGATCACAATCCTGTCTTTTGCTGTACTGAGAGAAAAGAACATTTAGATGTCTAAATGAGCCCTATAAATATTCACCTCACAGATATAATATCCAAGCCTTTGCATGATGTTTGAAATACATAACCATTTTAATATGTATCCCTGCAATTGCAGTGTAGTTGTTTGCCCTGTCATACAACCCTTATACAGTGTAGTATATGTGCATGATATTCTATTTAACAATATGTATTCAAGACTGATGTAGACTCATTGCTTACATCTCATTGCCTCTTAATCTAGTTCATGCAGAAATGAACTTCTCATGAACATGTTACTAGCGTATGGAAGAAAAATTCTACTCGAGTGTGACAATATAATAAGTGTACACTATCTTTATTTGTCCACACTAAAATCTCCATTATTCATTTGGCTCAAAAGAGTGAAACCAGTCCGTCACATGACAGAGAGCATATTAAGCACATGCTGATATTGAGTCAGCGCTTCTGGTGTCTGATTTCAGAAAAGCATTCAAAAGTGGGAATCTGGGTGTGTCTTTCTGTCCAACACCTGTTTGGCAGGAGTGGAAAGAGAATAATACCGTTCAGAGATACCACAGAATAAAGAGATAATGCGACTGTGTTTACACAAGGCGAATTAACCTATTGCACTGATGTCGTTCTTACAAATCCTCATGGTTGCAAAATAGACATTACATTACATTTCCAAAGTACACTTGACCTAAATCCATCAGCATTATCTGGATGTCACGCCTTTATGGGACTCTAAAATCTATTTAATGACATAATGACATTTGATTTTGGTAGCCCACACACACACACACACACACACACACACATCTCATATTTCTTTTCTTTACTGAACTTCATAGGATGTGTATGACGTGTGTCACTAAAATGACCAATACTTTAAAAATGAAAATCCTGAATGAACAGGAGGCTTATGTATCAGAACTCTGCCACCTGTTGGTCTACAAGTGTGAAAGGAATGGTCCGTTTAAGCCAATGCTTAACAGAGGCCAAAACTAACATAGAGCCTTTGAAACACAGGGGACACATACACCAGAACCAGCATCTCTGTGATTCACAGGTTATCTGCTGATTTATCCTTTTACTTCTAGCAGTGCTTTACCGCAAGGGATGGCTCTATACAATGGCTCTATACAATCTATACATTTTATTTTTGGCTTTAACCAAGTTCAAATATCGCTTCTAGCTGCCTCTAGCTCACTATATTATGCATATTTACATTTTATTTCCTCCAAGTGACTTTGTTGTGTTTCTTTAATGTAGTTGCTATGCCATAATTGTGTTACTTGAAATAATGACAACTACCATGTTGTGCCTGTGTATAATATTACAATAACAAAAGTAATAATTATGATTGCAATAAATAGTTGTCATTATGTTTTATTGCTATGATTATGATGTTGATTCAGTCAAATGCATAAAAATGGTCTCAATTTGATGTTTTATTCATATCAGTCCTAACACCTGTAATCTCTGTATATGTCCCCAGATGCTACATGTTCATTTAATATATTTGAATAAGTCGCACTATCATGGACTATATGGAAAAAGTCAGAGTAAAATAAGGAAAATTCAAACTAGACACAAATGGATAAAACAGCTCATGACTGTGCAGCATGTCAGATTACCAGCTTGTACTCAATGGAGGGTAGGATTGTGTGGAAGACTTCAAAGACCTTTGAAGCATCCCCAGCTGAGGTCAGCATGCAGACAGGGCTATCCGAATTTTACTGCCTCATTTTACAAGTGACTGTCAGAGGAACACTGACATACAGTGGAAACTTAAAATACAGACACTCATAAATCATCACCTGAGTCAAAGGGGTTACAAGGGCCTGATCAGAATTGCTTGGCAATGTGAACCTCTGCTCCTAAATAAAGCTACTGTATACAGTCTCCTAAAGAGAGCAGCTGCAGAAGACATCCAGCAGCAGAGGAGAACTCTTCAATGCTTGTGACAGTTACTGTCTTTACTGTCTCAGAGACAGAAGCACAAAAAAACAGAAAAAGAGAGGTAGAAATAGACGAAAAGGGAAACAAAGGGAGCAGAACTACACACAAATCAAATCCTTCCCTGAACTATGATACATAAACAGTCCACCACACATATCTCTCAATTTATTCCTGAAAAACCAATACACAACAACATATTATCAATGCACTCCTCAATGCTGTTAATCATTACTCTTAAAATAAGTTGACAATTCCCCCAAGCTCATTTGCTGAGGCAAAATCAAGGGAGAACACTCATGGGTACCAATTAAATAAAGTAATTTAATAAAGTAAATAAGAATGAACAAAGGGAAATATCACCAGGACAACAAAACCAAATTCAGGCTCAAAACGAGAGAGGAGAATTTATCAGACCTTATATATCCCTTATGGGTCATTTAGGCCAATACCTGCTGGCTCCACCTTGCATATCCGAGGACAACAGGAACACAAAAGCAAAGCCACAACAAGACCACAGACAGGACTATAACATAGTATTCTAAAACCACTTTAGAACTATAAATGCTGAACGACAAGATGCATAACCTTTTATGTCGCATTCTGAAAACAGTGCTCCCAGGTTTCTTTACATATTGGGCACGGTTTGAGTTACCATATTCCTATCTGACATGTTCTTGGATACAATAGGGAATAGCGGTGGTTATACTCTCCAGACAGTAGGTGGTGCTGCAGGACAGGATGTGAGCTGAGGTCCCACACTGAAAAAAATATTCCTCCCAACTGTGGTTTAGAACTCTAGATCAGGTGATAAGCGCGGGGAAGCGACATGTTTTAAGTTAGCTCAGAGTAAAGGAAAAATAAATGAATACACAATTCAGGACTCTGTTAAGACGCTTGTGTGCTGCAGTGATTGTATATAGAGAGCTTCAATGGAGGCAAGATTACATGGTTAAGAAATAGACAGTACATTTTCACAAGAATGCAATGGCTGCAGAAAGAAGTGAAACCATATACTAGAGTGGTTTAATCCAATCATACATACATTTGAAAACTGAATTAAAAAGCATTTACTGAGTCTACAGGCTATTGACATATTGTTTCACTTCACATCATTTCATCTAGATTGATCGCCCAACAATATCATCAGTTCATGCACAGCAAAAAATGTCTGCAAACCACAATGGTCTTTAATTATATTTGCTCAATTGAATAACTCCTTTTGACTTTGTTAGAGAGTCCGACTCAGCAGGCAGAGTGCACTCAGCACGGTTTCTGCTAACATGATCAAAACAGCAGTCTCACAATTTTCTTAGATCATGTAAGTCTAAACCTACAGTGTAATCGTCCTTGAAAGAGGACAGCAGAGTTCAGGGTGTTCCCTAATACTCTGTTAATACTGTAAAAAAAAAAAAAAAAAGGGACGAAAGTAATAAGAGGCTTTGTGCCTCATAAAATGGTGGCTGGCTCTTGTAGACCAATTATAATGAAGACATGACCCATTCTGGGGCATAAAGTATATATTACATTCATAATATGCATCTCAGTAGACCAAGTATGATTCGTGAGCACCATCATAGGACAGTATTACAGAGCCGTGTGACCACTCTCAGAAGTGAAGCAGGAAGCTGATAAGGTCAAGAGCAAAACCTCATCCTGAATAGTGAATTACATCAAGCAGCTCGTCTCTGATTCTTCACTTTATAAAAACTCATCAGAGGGTTAATAAACTTTCACAAGCCGACCACAGCACCTTGGAATCAATGGAGTTCTTTGTCATTTGGCCCCGTCAGTAATACCCTGACTGGGAGTGTGGGCTGCTGATGTGGTTCTAGGCAGGCAAACCGCTGGAGCCCAGCTGGTCAGCCTGATTTACTGGGACTGGTGACACCCTCCACCTGAACCATGACTATTTGGGAGTGCTGTATTTTCCAGTTTCCTCTGTGCTCACACTCATTAGGATCCAGGGAGGCCCCAGGGAGGCCCCAGAGAGGACCCCAGTTCGTTAAGGAGAAGCTCTGGAAGTGACTCGTGCAGTGGGTGTCATCTGGGTGATGCTTTTCCCACAGAATGGAAAACTGCAGTCATTTGACTCTTGAGATCATTTAGGGAGACAGATCTACTCTGTATTTCCTGAAGCAATTATATTGATTAAAATGATGGATACCCTGCTCAAAACTGGCTTCATTGAGCATCTGAAATAATGTTGATGTAAATTTGATTACTATTATTGCACCGTTTCTCATGCTGAATTCTCAAGCTCAATAAAAATGTATGCTTTTCTTTTTGTGAGATCTCTGTCCACAAGATACCATGGGAATTGTCCCTCTTACACACACACACATAGACACACACACACACACACAGAAGATTTGAAATCGCACTGACAGAACAGACAATAGAAAAGAGCAGTTATGTATTACCTCTAAAATAGGTGCGATGTTACGCCACAGAAAATGGAAGTAGAAAAATGATAATCCTGAAACAGATTCTACATTAGGCACATGCAGAAGATTCTCTTTACCTTTACATTACACCCTTTAATCCTTTGATGGGTTTAATGAGATTTCTGAAGTGAACTGCATTTACATTGCCATTCCATCATCCTCTGAGTCTAACAGCCGACACAATGAGCAAGAGACAGGATATCCATTCTTGGATAAAATGGAAATTAATTGCAAGGTTTTGGCAAAGTAATTAGTATATGTGCTACAGTGTGGAGTTTGTGCGTCTGACATTTTATGTGCTGGAGAAAAGGCAGGAGGGTGATGGTTTCTGAGGGAGGCAGGAAGAGTCACAGTGGGGTTGTCTCTGTTTCCTGCAAACCGTGAGGCATCAGATCACTGCCATGCTGCCTAACTGGGAAGACAGTGGGAATACCGAAGTGACACCACAGTTTGACAACTTTCTTAGCCATGGGAGAACATCAGGAATAACAATGAGCTGCACACAATGTCTGAGAGCATTGTTAGGGCTCGGGGGGCTTTTGGCACACCACATGGACACCCAAAGGGCCTCGGGCTTCTTGCCACTCAAGTCTTGAACTTTCCAGGTTTATTGATATTCCTCCGGCAATGTTCCAATCGATTAAAGTGAGCCGAGTTTTCCTAATAGTATGTTTAATTTATAGCTCCTCACTCTGCTGCTCTGCAGCTCTTTGCTGGGGGATTCACATTTAAAACGTCAGATACTGCTTTTATTAGCTAATCCACATAAAATCACTCATGAACTGTAGATGTTGGAGGAAAAACTTAGCACACCACATGAGTCTGCAGGAGAGGAGTTTTAAACAGACCTGCTGCATTAATCACACGTTGTCCTCACTCTTTTCCATCCTGCTCTCTCACAGCAGGCAAAGCTAGTGACTGCCCCAAGAGGTCAGGATCTGCTAAAATGCAACATCTCTATCACCCGGCCACTTCGTCTGAGAGCAACTGGTTGCACTGGGGTGCTGTTCCATCTGCCCAGGTTGAGGAGAGTGATGGAGTCTGGCACCCACAATGAAACTGATACTCATGAATTCCAAGTTGCAGTCTGAAGACCATAGCTGTGACATTTTGATGTCACAGCTGCCACAGTTGTACTTCTTAAATTTCTTATTCAAGCAACACTCATAAATATTGGCTGGACATGTTAACATTCCTGCAGCTGTTTTTCTGTAACAGCAGCATTCTTCCTCAAATGTTTTTCAGGATTGTTCGCAGTCACAGCTATCTGGTGTGGACATTCTTGCTACACAGGAACATAACACAGTTCTGCCCAGAGACTGCTGTTGTGAACAGACACTGTGAAATGGCTGAAGATATGAAAGTCTAAGACATTAGAATTCCAGCCTGAGTTACTAAAATATTACTCACAGACCCTGGACAATATTTACAGCTGTCCTGCATACTGCCTCTCGCCATTCTACCATCATGCAACAGGTCATAATTCATTATAGTACTAAAATAATGACTTTAAGGATAAATTATTGGTGTAAATCTAAATGTTCTGTTGCCAAGGCCATTGTTTTCATACAGTTAAATGATAGATGTTAAATTGTCTTGGACAGTAGCAGTGCATGAATAATTTGAAGTGATCCATTAATTATTTCAGCACATTCTGCCCATCAGTGTGATCACAGTAAGACTGAGACTGCAGAGAAGCTGTTTATGAGAAAATTGGCCATTTCGACATTCAGAGATGGAATGGATTTTTGACAATTTTAAGAAAGACACACAATTAGATTTAATGAAATTTATGTTCAGACATTCAGGGAGGTTTTCGAAACCTGGACTTTGAAAATCCTACTGTTTGTATTTCTATTTTCCATGGGACTCTAAAATAAGGCAAATTTTCTTCACTTCCCTGAAAATGTCTGTGTTTCTTCCTCGCTTTGTAGCTCAAACCAAAAATAGCAGGAATTGGAAATGCCATAACTCTGAGCTGTGACTTTCCACCAAGCAACAGTCAAACACAACATAAATCTAATATAATAAAATTACTACCACAGGAAGCTGTTGGTAGTGTTCACTTACATCATTTAGTGAATTATGCCCGAATATATTGGAAGTGCTAGTGTGTGTGTGTGTGTGTTTGTGTGTGTGTGTGTGTGTGTGTGTGTGTGTTAAGTATAGTAGTGTAACTAGTACAAGTCTCCCATTCTAAATATCAACAACTTTTCACATTAACAATAAAAAATAAGAGGACATCGAGGACCCACTCACCCCCTGACGTTGCAGTCCCAAATGTAATTTTCTTGCCTGAAAATGTTACTGTTTGTGTATTTGTGTGTGTGTGTGCATACATGCGTGTGTGTGTGTCTGAAAGGGGTACAGGGATTCTGGTCATATGAGATAAAATACAGGAAGCAGGGAGATGAAGACTGAAATAAAACAGTGAAATAGCAGCAGAGCTGTGGGATTGTGTGATTGGTGGCTTTTTGAAAGGCTGTTGTTTCCTCTGAGCTCTTTTTCTGCAGGCTGTATTGGAGGCAGGCAGTGACAGGCAGGCAGCACTCAGCCTGCTGTCCCAGGAGCACCAGAGCTTCACCTTCACACAGCCCTGCAAATCTGACTGACAACCTTTGCGCCACACGGCCCTGCTGACATCTGTTTGCCAACAGCACCCATGCAAACATCGATCAGCCACTAGTTTGTGTCCAAATATTTCGGAATGTTGTATATCAAACTTGAATTGTGCTAACCCAACACAGTTACTTATTTATGGCCCCATGAATTATTCTCCCTGATATGAGCCACAGTCACGTAATGCTAATTTGAAGACGGTGCTGTGGAGGGCCCAGCACTGCCTCAGCTGCCTGTGAGTCGCAGCCTGCTCCTAATGCTTTTATCCACATGCACAGAGCCTGGGCTTTCCTAGATACTTAATGGCTAAAAGCACATGGGAATATTACTGGATTTTACCTTCTTAATTTAGGTCACAACAGAGCAGACTGCTTTCTCTGCAACGTCCAGATTCCGTGTGCTAGCGTTTAGTGTGTTCCCAAGCTTATTAGCAGAACTGCTGGAAAGAGAACAAGGCTTTGAAAAGGAGCAAGCTCTGCACAGTTTTGATGGGTTCTGTTGTATATTGAAGTGGTAAACTAACCAGAAGAATTAGACCATACTTCAGTCATACTCACAAATAAAATGTGCTTGATCTAAAGCCCTTTGTTTTAATCAAATTAATGAGAGCCTCACTCACTGCTTAGAAAACTGACGTCTTTAATGTTTAGTAATTAGGAAGTACATAAATGGCCCAAAGTTTTCCGCAGGACCTTTTAAAATGATCTGCAGTGAAAATTCTGTGCAGTATATTTTTAACAGAGCTATTAAGTTCTATTTTAAAGTTCCTGTTATAGAGTTTTATGCCCTTTGTCCCAGGCATGTTCATTATTTTTTACCACAGCAGTACTTGGTAAAAAGGGGTAAAAATGCTGTGTTATATTCCCCAAATGAATTCATATATAAGGTCTTTCTGTACTACCCAAAAAGTAGAATATATAGTGAATATCTCAATCCCCTTTTTAAGCTGTAATCTTTACTATTAGTCCTGATCCTGACTCCTGGCCCTAAAAGACTGATGAACACTTTAAAAAATTATAAGACAATTTAAAAATATCCGCTTGTGTATTTACCATGGCAGGAAAATGAAGAGTTACAAGAGGATAAAAAATCCTGTAAAAACCATAGTCCTTCCACAGTCTTTGAAGTTCACTTCTCTTTCCCAGATTGACGGCTTTCTCTCACAGTTACTTACACACACAGGCTTGTACACGCACATATACATACACATGCGCACACACACACACACACACACACACACAATCACACACACATATGTTTTTGACACCTCTCCAGCTAAGGTAATAATGTTTTACCATCCAATAACTGATTTTCTTTTTTATGTATTTTTTTAGATACCGACCACAGTAGTTCATCTAAATACAGATACATCATGCTGACTAGTAGCATCCTAGTGTTTTTATAGCTATCTATATATTTGACATATTGGTTGATAGCCTTCATTACTTCCACATTTCTCATAAGTTCACAGGCTCACCCAACACTGACGGTGGTTTAATACCCAAATTCTCAGAGATGGCATATCCCTCGACAAATCATATAATGGAAAGGAAATATTTGGTGCAATTATAAACAAAATTGCTACTTGGACAAATATGCCATTAATTAAATGAATGTTATTTTATTTGTTTGACATATGTGTCGTGAAGCCAGTTACTTTAATCAAGAATGGACTTAATTTCTATAGAAATACTGATTTTTTTATAGGTATATAGTAGCAATAGTTACACTGATATTATTTAATTCACGTTAGAAAAAAGAGGGAATAAAAATTGTGATTAGCAAAAAATGTCAGCGTTAAATGATACAAATCCTCAACTACAAAAACACTTAATTTTCCTTTTTATATACTGTCAGGAGAAGGGAAATTAGAGAATATCACAACACAACACACTACAATACAAAACAATCTAATAAGGCAAATAAGAAACAACAGCATTTGTTGTGACAATCTAGCAATAATCACCAACTCCTGAACTTTTAATTCCTTTTAGTGATCTTGAAATACCTCTAATTTCAGTAACATAGCATAGCTCCATTTAATAGAATGTGGCACAGCTCAAGTGAAAATATTTGGATTGCAAATTGATTATTGATAAAATATTTGAATATTAATAGCTACCTTACACTAAAAACACAGATAACCCAAACCAGATGAGCACACCTTTGCATCTCAAAATGACAAATAATTTTGTAATGACAATTTTACATTATTATGTGATGATCAGCACTGCCCTGATCATGCTCATTTTAAAGCCAAAATAAAGGTCTACTTGATGTAGTTATTATTGTTATTTATCAATAAAAATAAATGTAAAAAAGTATAGCTATATTCCCACTACCAGTACAATCTGATCAAACTGGCTTCTGTAAAGGGAGACATTTCTTAGAAAACATGTTGAAAGTTTAACATGGAAACTTTCTCAAAATTTACAAACTATCTTATACAAAAGTTTTTTAATAAAATATATTTTAAAAAACCCTCTCATTCAGTCTTCCATAAATTCATGATCTGATTAACAAGGTAGTTATTTACTCCATTCACTGCTCAAAATTCAAAATTTGGCCTCTAACTAAATATTGATGCAACGTTTGTAGATATATATTTTAAAAATATATAAATATTTTTAAAAATATTTAAAAAGTGTGATGCATTAATTATCAGATCTTCTGTTTTTTTAATAACTTAATAACTGTAACAAAGATCTCTTAATATTGTTAACAATATTTGATACATAGCTTTATTGAGAGTAAAACTTAATACAACCCACATAATGAAAATAAACAAATACTGCTGAATAATCCTTCACCGAAGACATAATATCATGCATCTGGATGGTGAGGAGGTACTGATTTCAGTTGTATTTTTCAGTAATTTTAATAAAAATAAAAACATTATGCAGAAATAAGAAAATAAAATAAAACAAAATAATATGATAAATATCATTTCCAGTGCAGAAATTCATATAAAATGTAAATTAAAATGGCTTTTAATTTTGAATAAAGAAAAACTATTTTTGATAGCACACAATGCTATATTATGCACAGACCACATATTACCATATGAATGTATTTATTCATATAAATTCATATACTCTGTTGGCGACCATCCCTTGAAGAGTACATTTTACAAATTACTGAAGAAAAATAGAAGTGCAAACACTGATATTTATTGACTAAAACTATTAGGCCCTGTTCGCCATTCTGTGATATCCTGGATCCGATCCCTTTTCATAACTCATCTTAAAATACACACATACACAACACTTCAATGTAGACCCTTAATTCAATGTAACCCCAAGTTGCTCTGGGGAGATTGTCCCCTGTAGTTAGGAATGAAAGTCGCTCAACGTTCTCAACTGTGGGTGCGTTCCTAAACACATACGCCGAGCACACTCTGGTCCTTTGAAACCGTTTGTAAACTCAGAGTGTGGATGGACTTGTCTGTGGTTTATTCACTTTCGGATTGTTCAGAGCTCAGGGCACTCCAGCTGAAGGGAGAAAGCAGCCGAGTGTGAGGTCAGTCTAACTAAAAACAGCGACAGACAAAGTTTATAGGAAATACACCAGACACATATGTTGTCTCTGCCCACGACTTGCTGGAAATGGTTCCAAACTTGCTCAAAGTTTTTATTTTCTTCCTCACTTCTCCAAACTCCATGTTGCACTTTAAGCTCTGCACAGTACAGCGCAGCAGGACCGGTGTAATGATGCCAGTGGCATGAGCTGGAGCGCTGCTGCGCATGACACGCTGCAATTTAACTTTCCTATAATATTCATATATTTATAAATTTGGCATAGCTCCTCAACCAAATAGGCTAATTAAGTAATGCTAAAAAAAATAAAATGCCCGCTGTCCTTGGGCCTGGCGGGGTCGGGCCTTGATCAAGCATTTTATTTTTTTAATCAAGCATTTTATTTTTTTAAATATTCGGGCTCGGGCTGTGTCGGGTTCGGGCAGAGAATCTAAACTCTACTTCCATGTGACTTTTCTGCTCTGCCTCTTTAGTTTTCATGCAGATAAGATGATCTCCATGTTTAATAAAAGTATTTTTACCCACAGCCATACCTGTCTTAAACCTATGCAATTCGGTGTCTACATGTTTGCAGGTATAAATGAATTAATGGATAAAAGATGGAATAAATAAATAAATAACTGACAGGGTATAATTAAGCAATCATCCTCTGCCTCACTGTTTCTCCAAATGCTCATTATGAGAGGAAATAGCTGCACATTTCATTACCACTTCATGCATTCCATCAGCATTAGCAATGGTGTTAACTTGATGCAGTCATTTCTCAGATGATGAGCATTTGCGGAGCAGAATGGTGGAGAGGACATTAGTTTTGGTTATACATGATTCTCTAATGTGCTATGAATCTTTCTTTTCCTGAGCCGGTTAATGGCCTTCCTCACTTTATTATTCCATTGCACATTCTCTAACCTGTTGAGATGAATGGATCGGCTCCTGAGTTCCAGTTCTATCTGGGCGTGTAGCAACAGGCTCTTTGAACTTGGAGTGAGGAAGGACATTAGACAATGCAGCTGTTTAATCTCCGCCACCGAATACAGATGGGGTCGTTTTCCTGACTGCCCACAGGCCGTCTTCCTGAAAAGAGGGCTTTCACGTCGGCTGTGATTGAGATCATGCTGGGTGTCAAGTAGTCCGCAGCGCAACAGTGGATGGGCAGAGAAAGTTATTATAGCAAACCAGCCCCTCACACACACACACACACACACACACACATGTGCACTGGAGAAAAATAGAGATCTTGTCACATTGTCAGGATGGGGAAAGCATAAAAGTTGTTAAAACTGAACCTATTTAGAAAGGTATAAAAGTTTACAATTTAATATTTCTCTTCCTAGAGTTTCTGACTTGTTTATGACCTCATTATGTCATCCAAATGATACACGTTTCACATCAAACTCTCCATTAATAGGAGTGGTATTATGGCCTGTTTTAGGAGGTCTATTTTGTGCCAGGCGTTTCTTTTCTCCAGCAGTGTGAAAAGTGTAACTCAGCAGGTTCACTGTCTGCATTTAAAACATTAAGCCAAGCTGTACAGGCGCAGCCCCAGATACAGATCCGAGTTTACACACTCCCCAGTTACTACTAATAAACTTCCTGTATAATGTCACAGTGCCATTATTTGTAAATTTACCTGAGTACCTTTCTATGCATTATATGTTTGTGTGTTATTAATATGGCTTATAAAACACAAGACAAATAACCCACGGTCCTCTATCATGGAGCTGCATGGCACCATATAATTTTTGGGACTTTTGGGATTATTTATAGTGTTAAGCCTTGGGAATTTATAAGAATAGGGGTCACAGAGAAGATCCAAATAACAGAGCAATGCTAGATTCCTCTCCTAAAATCACCACAAAGTCCAATTATTTAGTCTCATATGGGTATATAATGAACGTTAATGATCACCCCATAACCTATTTTAAAAGGAAATGTTGGGCCAACACCATGGTGAGAGCTGGAAAAACACATTTAGTGGGTGCTAGGACTGTAATTGGGGATGGAAAACTGTTAGTGCTAATAAAGCCGAATGGCTCAAAAGCTCATTTTAGAGCATAATGCCATTCTGCAGTGTTAAACAGAATGTGGGCTGATGATCCTGAAAGAAGATTGAATTTTCAGACCAGCTGGGTTTTTTCATGGGAAATGACGCTTTCAGAGGAAACTGTCCTCATTCACAAACACGAACAATGTGAGTCGCCACCCAATCAAGAGGTTTTTAGCTGAATGGAAATATCAGTGATTACAGTGATTACAATAACACACAGAAGGTGGCCAAAAAAGCTCATGAGTCCCACATATCCAAGTTAAATGTTTATTTATTTCTTTGTTTAAATGTGTATGATGAGGAAAGAAATTGAAAACAAGTTGGGCAGAAAAGTGTTCATGTTTTAAAATTATGAGTGTGGCAGAGATATCATATAGAAGACAAAGTGCCACTGTGTCTCCCAGGAAGTATGAACCGTTTTCTTTGGATCTTAATTCAACAGCTGAGAATGCAGAGGGAAGCCCTGTGCTACAGCTTAGCCCACTTCATCACATGGCACAACAGGAAAAGGGACATGGAGGTGCAATACATCATCACAACATCTCAATGACCCCCTCACTTATCACCTGAGACACTGACAGTCAAACAGCAGGAAACCAGAGAAAAGGCACTTTCATAAACACATATCTGTAGTTTTAGAGGTGTCCGGATTTAATAGTAAATTGTTTACTGATTTATTTTGCTATCGGTGTGATAGCAGTGATAAATGATTTCAGTTGATCTCAGAGAGAGTGCGCTGCCCAGCTGCTCTTGACTTTGAGGCTGTGTTACATATCGGGTGTGATTGATTTCAGATATCAACCTCACTGTAAATATAAAGCAGGAAGATCAGCTGTGCTCTTGCACAAACAATAAAACACACAGCCCAGACAATAAAAGAGTGTCTTTGACAGGATGCATGCCTAAAGTGTCATGTTTTAGGAAGACATCTCCTGACATTTCCAAACTCACTTTTGATGGATGAGCCACAAGCGGCACCCATGGCTATTGAATGCAGTGTTTGAGAGTCTTTGTATGTCATAAATTAAGCCTAGTCAGATGTATTGAATAGCGTGTCTGCCTTCTCAAATTGCGGCCAGATGTCACGGCATTTCAATTAAATACAAAGGCAGAAGTACGTGTTTCATAAACGTCCAGTTTCCTGAGCAGGTGCAGGATGATCAGAGTGTTCAACAATGCACCGGAGAGACATGCTCTGCTCTGCCCAGTCATGACCAAAGCCATGGGCCTCTCTGACTCAGTGAAATCCAGATCCATACACCGCACAGCACATGGGCATTCTCACATATCGGCCTTAACAGATCTCTTGTTATTAATATTTTATTTTTGTATTCTGTCCAAGAATTTCTCTCTTAATACCTCTAAAGTTCTAAAAATGAGCCATTTGGGTAAGAACAAGATCACTTACAGCTGCACCATTCATGCATCATTCATTAAATCGTTTTGGACCAACTTCACAGATAAAACCTCCACTTAAAAATGAAATAATCCTGTTGTCGGTTTCAGTTCACTTTCTACTTCATATTACTGAATAAATGTTTATAACTAGGTAATTGTTTTTGATTGCTTTACCCAATCTAATTTTGCTGTGCTCTGCATGAGTATTTTTTATTCATTTTTGCTTTTCTGCTTTCTCTTAGATGAACAGAACTACAATAAATCTGGTGGTAATTTAAAAGAATCAGTCTAGATCATCAAAATGTACTCAACTCACTTATGTGTGACTTACTTGATGTATTTGACTTGATTTACTTCTGATGTTACTTAATCAACTATCTTAGTAGTTACTCAATACAGTTGCATGGAATTGTTTGATAAAATTTTAAGTAAATCCAAAATATGATTTTTATTGTAGTCTTGGATTAAATTGCAGCACCAGTAGTTAATCATATGACATTCTTTATGGGTCAGGATTAATCTAGGCCTGGGAAACACTCTGTTCTAGAATTGACTTTGAATTGACTCATTATGTTACAGTTTGATGTAATATTGCATTTGCCAAAAAAATGTACACAATATATTAATATAAATTATTCTTTTGTAATTTTGTGCTTCTTCGCTTTGGTTCTAAAATCGGCCATTTGAAAAACATGAAATTTCACCGCAGGACTTCTTGTAACTTGAGTTGAAACTGGTGAATTTGTAATAATTAAAATTTTTATTGATGGTTTAAATGGCTGTAAAATGTCATTTATTTATATTAATGATTTAAAATGTCATTCATTCATATTATTTGAATACTTAATTCAAATAAAGCATTGATTATTTCTGCATCATGGTGTTTAGTGTTTAATTTAAGTGGTTTTAGCCACTAACCATTCTCATTAACTGATCCTACACATAATCAATAAATGTCAAGGGCAGTATTATAAAAATAGATGCAGTAAAATGAACACTTACTCGGAAAACATAGCCTGATTTATTTATTTTTTGCTATACTCCTGATTTATGTATATTTGCTGACTGAGCGGTGATTCCCATGCTCTCCTGCGCTGGTCTGCAGGCAGGCTCTTCATCATATCGCTCAAACCTTGGGAACAAACCAGATTTGTTGCTTGTTAGTGACTTTGTCTCATGACCCCTTTCTTCATGACACATCATACCTAGAATAAATCAAGTCAATGAAAATTCCATTATGCACTTGCACCAGTGCCCTATAACTCAATAAGCAAATGTGAGCCATGCCCTTGCTGCTCTATGGAGGAAAACACTCGGATGCAGCTTGTTACAAGTGCTCTAGCCTCATGCATGGCCGCATACAAATGGGCAATTGTGGGACTGCTGTAGGCGATGTCATCAAAGGACTTTCTCTCCTTATAGCGAAACGCAACAGTAACAGCCAGACAGTCATTTAAATCACAAACTCTTTCACACATGCACACACACTCCCACCGGTGAGCAGAAAATAAAGTGCTCTTGGGCAGCACAAAGAAAACACAATACATTATGAGCATTATTCCAGAGTTAAGCTTCCACTCGCTCATACATAATGTGGGATTACCATTTCCAATCCATATATCACACCGATGGAGTCATTGAGCGAGCAAGCCACAACCACTCATGCAGGCCCACAAGCCAAAAGCCATACATTATAACCTGTGACTGAGAATGTGTTTTGAGTGCTTTGCTGCATATGGGTTACAGTACTTGTTATGCATTCATGTTGCTGTATATTACAATATATTCCTCATTTGTGAAAGCTGACAGTTTGCTTTAAATTAGCTTCTCAGTTTAAATGTAGAATTCCATTAATTACATCTCTCCTCATCCATTGTTTCTCCTGAGAAGTGTTAGTACCAGACAAAGTCTAGGCATCATCTTCTGTTGTGATTTGGAGCAGATTTGTATGACTACGTGCAGTTAAGTTACATTCGTCTCATTCTCAGCTCTGCCTTCAGCCACCTGCTCACGGCCCACCCGCGAGTTATGGCCAGGTCAACCAGGCACATCTGCCTTTAAGATGGATGTTAACCTGCAAATAGGCAAGGTACATCTCGAAAATAAATAGAAAAACAGGGGAAAATAATCAGGCTCTCTCCAGACAAAGGGAAAAGAACAATACATTTTGTCTGTAGACAACAGAAAACTAGCAAACACACATTTCAAATCTAGCTTGTATCATTTACTGTGATTATCTAACTGAGTAAAAATTGTTTTTCAAATGAAATGATTTGCAATTTGTCATTACCCTCCACCAAAACACAAACTATAAATAGAATATTTGGTGCCATTTTATCTGTATACAATATCTATGGTTATAATCACTGTCAAGGCCCTACTTTCTGAATGAGGAATAGCACACGACAGCCACCAGAAGAGAGAACATTTACTCATATCAATCTTAAAGGCACAGTAATTAAAACAGCCTGTTTAATTAGAATTGTTGTAACTGGTTGTGTAAAATGTATTTTGTTTATAGCACATCAACTCACAGAAATGTTAAACGAAAATAAAAGGAATGAAACATTTAGGACAAGGGAGATTTTTTTGTTTTTGTTTTTAATGATGTGCAGTGTGAGCTAAGCATCTACGGCACAGAAATGTGTTTTTTTTATATCTTCCAAGTTATTCAGCCTTATAGACGCCTTTCCATTTACTGCTCCACTTTTCATAATTTGGCTTTCTACAGTCCACCCTTCAAGGTTTTGGTTGTAAATAATAAAAAAAAATAGTGTTTTAGAGCTCTCTGGAATATTTCAGATGCAAGTCCTCAGAGCACAATTGAGGTTCAGTAACCTTGTAGAGCTGGGAGAGGGCGAGAGTGTTTGTCCCTTCACTGGAACATGGGGGCGGGGTGCTGTGCTGGTGGGAGGACAATGTCTCCTGGTTTCACACATGCACAACCATCAATTTCCCCATACAGGGGCCAGCAGTGGGGCCTCCAGGGGTAGATGCCTTAGCTGATGTAACTGCTGGCCACACATGAGCACCTCTGGTGTGAAGAGGTGGCCTTTTCCTTGCACAGCCCTGGAGGAAGGGAGCTTCAGAACCAACTGACCTATGTTGACAAGGATGGCTCTGAGGAACACTCTGAGAACCTGACTGGCCCTGAACAGGACCCTGACCCATGTCCAGGCAGGGTTAGTTAGGATTTGGCCTATTGCACAACACAAACAGAATAGAAATACAATTTTCAGAAAAATATATTTTAAGTTAAGATTTAAAAACATAATCAAGGCTCATTACATCCCGAATTATATACATGTTAGTTTTTTTTTTTTATACCAATGTTTTCTTAAATTGACCTTTTTTCCCTATAGTAAGTGGAGCACATTGTTTTCAGGCTTCTCTAAATATATTACTGTGACTCAGGTCATCAAACTCAACCTGACAAAAGAGACACTTGTGTGGTGTGGTCTCATAGCAGTTGATGAATATCAACTTTAAACGCTCGTTTTCTGCTCTTTATTTTTATATCTTCACCAGGGGATAGTCTAAAGTCCAATTAGCTTCCACTGCTGGCCAGTAGAGGGAGATCTAGTGGCATGACTCCTCGAGAAAACTGTCATGGACTGGCTGCTTAAAACAGTTCCCTATATTAGATTTTTCCTCTTTAGAGTTATGTGAAACAATAACAACCAATTTAAGATGATCCCTCTCCTATCAGATCCACCATCACAATCCCAGCAACAAAAAGCTGCAATTCAGTCACAGAACTAAAGTGGAGTTGCAGCTTATCTTTTTAAATTGACACAAATGTCTACAAATGAGAAAAACTGGTAAATTTACAGAGGGATTTTAGAAAAGTGCCTTAAACAGAACGTGTCTGCCTCAGTGTGCCTGATTTAGTTTTCCCTGTACATTCTGTGTTAAAATTCAATGGTGATAATTAGCTCTACATTGTGTTCTCCCGCCCCCTCCCACTCCTCCTCGTTCCTCTATTTTGCACTCCCTAGCTGGCCCAGGGTTTCTGCTGAGGGGTTTGCAGATGAGATTAATGGTCTAAAGGAAGAATAAGAATGATATGCAGACCTTATTTGCACTGAAATGGCCTTGAGCTCACACCACATCGATTCATTACTGCATCAAAGGGCCTCTCCTCTCTCTCTGCTCAGGAATAGGTAAATAGTTGGTTGGCTTTTGCTTTTGAAACGAAGAACGGCACGATTTCCTCTCTGATCTAAAAGATTTGACTTTTTCCTCACACCAAAGCCACTGTAATAGCGTCATTTTCTGTTGGACATTTTTTTTTAAAACAGCACTCAAGGTGAAGGGGGTAAAGTATATATATCTATATCTATATATTTATCTCTCTATATATATATATAT
>JBBKCR010000002.1:10805355-10842610 GCA_037577295.1 Ladigesia roloffi | reverse complement strand
GGAATAATCCAGAGAAAACAAATCTCTCCTTCTCTCTTAAACTAAAGGGCAATAATGAGCTTCTGTAGCTGAACTGAATCTGACGAGTTAAAACATCGATTGTGTTTCAGATCTAATCTCCTCCTCCTCCTCCTCCTCCTCCTGGTCTTCCTCTCCTCCTCCTCCCCTCCTCCTGCTCCTCCTCTCCTCTTTCTCCTTCTCCTCCTCCTCGAGGACTTTTCTGTTTACATCCAGTTCCAGAGTTGGTCAGTCACTCGGAGGAATTACCCATCACCCCCCCCCCACACCCCCCCCACCCCCACACACACACACACACCCAAGAGGAGTATAATGCTACATTCTAGTGATTTCTGAATTATTATATATAAAATATTCAAGGAAACTGAACACGTTGTTTAAAATGAGGGCACACGAAATTATTCACTTGGCTAGATTTTTTGTTTTCCAAATCGACTTGCTCACTCTGGAATCAATCTTTCAGTTGAAAGCAAACAGCAAGTTCCAAAGGTAAGAATTTTGTCTACATCAGGATCAGGCCTGTCTAAATTGAAAAGACATCTGTATGCTGAAGTGTGCCAGGATTACATTTACATTGTCTAGCAGTTACTGGCAGTCCAGCAATTAGACTATGCTGTTATATCCAAACGTGATTAGGGACTCAAATGCTAATGATTTTTACATGAATATGGCGGTAATAAGAACATATTTATTTTCTTTAAATAGCCTTCATTATTAACATTTATGAAGGGAGATCAATCAGGAGTGAGACAGTAAATAAATAAAGACTGGTGACTTAATCCTGAGTCCAAATACAGCCTGGTTTATTTCTGTTTGTCTGATCCACCCTCTCCTACTCTTGTACTCTTTTGCTCTTTGGAACAAAACGAGCTTTAGTACACAGGTGCAGAAGTGCTGGCATTATGGAGTGAGTGTTAGTATGTGCTACCCTCTTAGCTGCCACAACTCTCTCTCATCTTACTGTGTGTGCGAGAGTGCAGACACAAGCATAGGAGCTCACTCGCTAATCAGTCACACAACACCTTGGAGAAAGACTAACATCTTCAGGCCTTCAGAGTGACACTGTAGACCCGGGTGGTCTGTAGACGTGAGGACGCTGGAGCTGTATTTTGCTGGTAATAGCTCAAAGTGGGAAGTTAATGTATACTGCAGGATTTGTGCTGGAGTAACCAGAAACCTCTGTCAAAGTCACACTAAGCCTCAGGCTCATATTCCAAATGTAAACTCGCATCAAGGGTGAATTGGCCCGGAATTTCCTGTGTCTTCCAAACTGAAAGAACTGCACAATGGAAAAGAAGTAGACTCGACCTTAATAAGATCAAGCAGATACATTCCAAATGCTGCTCTAAAGGCCAGTGTTGTTTTAAATGCAGAGGGACAATCTAGGCACATGATCGCGCCCTAAACCCAGATCCCGAGCCGCAAGGCGTGTGCTTTAAAAACCCTGTAAACAAAAAGGAATCCATACACGGCGCAGAAAGCTCAAGGCAATTCTTTCGAAGAATGTATCCAGTTTTACGATTGGTTACACTCTAAACTAAATTGACAAACAGAGGATATGATTACAGCATCAGTACCTGCTCTACAGACCATTTGACTTGTTTACATCTTGCGTTAGCAAAGCCTCAAAAACAGTGCTTGTGTTCCAGGCCTGTTTCACTGCAGTGCTGGTGTTTTAAGAGGGCTCAGATGTGCTTTTGGGCAAAATTTGAGGCCCACACACTGAAGCAATAGTGCGCTACAAATTCAAGCCACTGCCAGATCAGATTGGATGGACCTAACATTAAATTGGGATGGTTTAGGATTGCCATTGTCTAAATATAAAGTCACAGTCGATGAAGTATGCAGTGTATGACTGATAGGAAGCTTAGGTTAGATTAGGCATTGTGACTGGAGCATATTATTAAGAGATCTAGAATTATGTAAACTATGAATACTACCATGGGTCTGCAAACCATGATTCCATTTCCGTAATTCACTCTAAGCTTGTTTGGAAGAATGTTTACCAACATGTTTAAGCAATCATTGACTTTAAATAGGAACACAGCAATACACAATTTTTTATTTCTGTGCTGTTATGACAAAGTTGGATTTGGATTTGCCTGAAGAATTAAAATCAGGTTTGTAAGACCAATCTGTCAGTACAAATAAAACTATATTTATGTAAATTTAAGTTTTGAAATGACCAATTAGCACAGATACAACTCAATTCATATTACTGTTTTCAACTGGAAACCATGTATTAATTACATATGAGTCTGTTTTCATTGATAAATAATACATATTCTTGTTTTAATGAGATGCTTTTTTTCTTTGAATACAGTAGTCTGATGCTGGCCACTTGCATGCAGAGAAGGAAGGAAGGAGCACCTCAAAGTGGAGTCAGGGATATTATAGCTGAGTGGACCAAGCTCTCTCTTATGTCAACGTTTTCCATAGGCTGAAGTGTTAGTGGACCATCACATAATTAGTACTGTAATAGCCATACCTCCTTTCGAAGGGAAAGAGGCAGCACGCTCTGTTTGTTTGAAAGGCTCTACCAAAATAGTCCCCAGATCATCCATGAGAAACATCTCACTTTAGATAAGTGTCTCTGTAGTGAGTCATAGAAAGAGAATCTGACTGTTGCTGCTGAAAAAAGACAACAAACAATTTCCCTTATTCTGTTCCCAGCTCTCCTTGCTGAGTTCAACACTGTCATCACTATCAGCACCATTTAAAATGTAACAGATGTACATAAGGGGATCAGTTCACTCAACTCTCTTATCTGCATTCAAGCTATTATCAAGGTTGTAATTTGTTCAGTTGTTGAGATGATTCATTTAAGGACTTCTGAAATTAAAAGGTTAAAGAGGGCAATAAAATAACTTTATTCTGGACCAGCACTGTTTTTTCTGCATATGACATTAATAGGAAATGGAAAGTCTTTATCGTTTCCCATTTGGAAATGAGCTGCGTCCTGTTTGCATGCCGCAACATGCTTGTAAAAGACCCCCAGTCCATGCACACTGTCCCTATAAAGTTCCCTGTGATCTGAGCACTTCTAACAGTGTTTGACAATTACCGGCACTTGCAAGGGAGTCACTGCCAGAATGGAAAGAGCCAGTAATTGTAAATGTCAGGCAGAATTAAGAGGGGAATAAATAGCTTTACCTTGGTGCAGCAGATCAACAAAGCAAGAAAAGGGGGAAAACATCCATTCTTCCCAATGGGAGGCCTTTGTGCAGCATTGTACTCTGAATGAGGAGGCCATGTTGTGACAGGCCCTAATTGGGGAAACATGTTCCATTTAACAAATAATGGCATGATGAGTAATTTATGATTTGTGAATCACAGTGTTATCAACATAAACTATGTTGCATCTCTGAGTAACAAGTGGTCTCTGTATCCTATTAATTTTTTTCCTGTATTATTTTAAGTATTCACTCATTAATTATGGTGCATGCCATTCTCTATAATGATGGGGATTCTGAGGACACAGTCCAAACATGAGCTGAATGTTGATAAGGATTCTTTGTTGCTGTTGTTGTTGTTGTTGTTGTTGATAAGTAAATACTAAGAATTTTGTTAAAACCCAATGTTTTGCTTTGGATACAATTAAATTATTTGGAAAGCACTGGATTCCTTTGAAAAAGATTGATTTGAAATCATTCCAGAAGTGAGATTAGGGAAGAATAATTTCCACAGAATTAGTGTTTTTGAGGTTGGGACTGGGTTCCATGGTCGAGGGATGGAAAGGATTGGTCATGTCTGAACAGTATGGAAACATTCTGTATGCAGAGAGAAGGGTGGATCCAGCTAATGAGAAAAAATAAATTAGTGCAAAAAAATGCATTCTTACAATTTTAAGATTTGTGGATTTGGAGGCCATCAAGAATGCAAAGCAATAAAAAATAAAAGCTGGCTTATAGCTGAGGCTGCTAGAAGGGCTGTGTCTGTGGGCCTGAGGTCAGAGCAGTCATAGCCTCATGTTGTTTTATAAGTGAGTTATGGCAGATTCCTCCTGCTTTCTCTCAGGCTGGTTAAAGATTGGGCTCTTGTGGGCTCTCCTCCCAGCATGCTGCTTCCAGGCAGCTCTGTGGCTTCTTTGTCTGCTGACCGTTGGAGCCCACGGGAAGCTCAACCACCCAATGCCCCTGGTGTCCAGATGTTACCCTGACTCTTCCTTGTCCCCTTCATACCAGCATATTGTGTTCGTACAGTGCTTCACTGCAACCTTCAAAAATACTTAATTACTTTTGTAAACAGAAAATCATGAAAATTGATTGTGCATGTATCTCCATTGATCCAAAAACAGGAGAACAGGGGCCTAAAAGTGAACCATATGAGCAAACATAATTGATAACATGTCCGTTAACTGCATGTCTGATTATGTAGTGTTACTGATTCGGCAAAGAGAAAGCAGCCCATGAGTAACTGATACAACTTGGAGGTCAGAGTGGAGGATCTGAGGGATCATAACAGCAGAAGTCAGAAACGAGAACTCAGCAGGTGCTCAGTGCATATCATAAAAGTCACAGCCAAAGTTGATGGCTGTTAGGAGTCTGTAAATCTTCAGAACGGGCAATTTAATGGCTTTGATCTGTGGCAGTGCTGTATGAAATATATGTCCAATATGAGATCAGAGATGGGAAATGAGGAGTCATGCTTCTGTTGACTTGCAGCTCTAAGGCCAGGCTGGAATGAAATATCATAATTAGGAGTCTACACCAAGTGACAAGCGCAAGCTGTGATTGTAGACTCCATGCAACCACATGAAGAGCAGCCCTTCCAAGTCACTGAGAGCTTATCAGTGTGAAGAGTGAAGAGCCGAAGCATGACAGACTTACCCCACACCCGGCTGTTCTGTCCTGAACTGGTTAATTCTTTGACTCAGACAACTCCAGAATCACAGTAAAGACAAACCCCACAAGATGTTAACTGACCGTCTGTCACGCTCAAATGAACTTGCAATGAGTTATTCTTGTGACTCAGCTTTGACTTTGATCCCATTGAGTTAAAGTCTGCAAGAGCACTGCCAACAAATCGATGATGTAATGCGCCCCGCCACAGTTCTCGGAGCTGCAGGAAGTCTGATTTCAGGCGTGGAAATGGAAAGCGACTGTTTTTCATTCGTACCAAATGTTTGGAATCTAGTCATTGCACCCGATTGGTTTTTACTTGTCCCACTTTATACGACACAGCATAATCTCCCCATTAGCTGGCCACAACCTCTCATGAGTACAAAAACCAGGAAGCTTGAAGTATGTCCCATCTAAACATGTTAAGTCTTTCAGTGGATTGAAGATTTACCTCACTTTAAAGCTCTGGATGTAAAGCAGGGGTTTGCGGATTGCCAGCAGAAATATCTTCAGGCATTTCTGAAAGAATAATCTGCCAAAGACACATATTACTTATAATAAAAGCTCCGCAAAAAGGCAGTATTAATTCTTGGAATGCCCTGCAGCGAATGTCAGTACCTTGAGATTTGTATGAATTGGAGAGATGGAGAGAAAAGATTTAATCTTTCCTCATCCATGGAGAGGAAAAAACACCACAGCGAGGTATTTGTGATGATAATATTCCTCTCTCGCATCCGACAGATCATTTGTTACATAGACAGGAACAGAGGAGCGCATTTAATCTCTGGACCTGTTTCGCACTTGTAGTGACATTGAGTTTTCCCTGGGTTGGCGAGGGAGATTGACGAGCGAGTGCAGCCAGTGGTTCTACAGAGACTACGGCCTTTGCGTACGCCTCAACCATCATCCATCCTGGCACGGATGCATACACACCCACACACAAATTTAGTGAGTATGACAAACGTTGTGACCATACTAGGTTAGCCTATTGGGGCTTTTAGTCAAGCGTGTCTTCAGCAGAAAGATTGCATACACTACGTACAGTACTTTACCTCAGAAGACGCTCCTCATTAGTGTGATTGAACATCAGCTATAAACAGCACCGAAGTTTCAGCAGAGAGCAGTACAACTCACACTTTTTCTTGTTCTTGTGCATCTTCAGGGACAAGAGAGCTGAATAACAGCCTTGAAATGATTAACACATGCCATCTCCAGCTTTATCACTGACCCACGACCCCTCTGAGGAAGTGACTTGTGCGGATGTCAAGCTCAGCGCTGAGGCTGCCAGAGTGAAGGCAGCTTATGGATTTGCAAGGTGTTTGTCCTGTTTTGTGCTGCAGCTGCAAACAGCTGGAGACTTTTTAAAGGCTTCAAGAGAGGACCTGGTGTGTCTCTGGGTATTTTCTGAAGGAAACTCAGCATTCTTGTGTGTCATATTTGTCATCTGATCCATTGCATGGATCTGTTTGAACGGTGGTCTAGCTGTCATTCTGAACTTCAAATTCAACCAATTCCACCATAAACTCACCATCATTAAATCAAATTTTTGAAAGAACCAAGTTACTGCACATTTAATTATATGATGTTTACCTGGTTTGCATACTGATAAAATAAGAGAAAACTGACCATTCATTCATGAACACACCACAGCACACAGCGGGAACAGTGGGAAATACGTCCTCTGTATTTAAAGTCATTCACCAAGTGAAGCAGCAGGCAGCCAGGAACACATGTCCGAGGGGCAGAGTGTGGGGACGGTCGGTACCTTGCTCAGGGGAAACTCAGAGGTGCTTAGCACGCTTGAGAATTGACCCCACGACATCCTGATCACAGGATGAATGCCCTAACCACGTGGCTACCAGCTGCCCTTTGATGAAAATAAACACAGAAACAATAAAAAATACAATAAAGTGTTCCCCATCCTGCTCCCTAGAAAAAGGATCCTCTTCAGTCAGTCACAAAGTTTTGGAATTTTTTTTATTTTTATTCATGTTATTTTTTTTTCTTTTATTCAGTTTTGATTTCAGATTGAGTCACTTGGGGCCATTCTGAGTCAAGTACCATGTCAGTCAACATACTACGGTGATTGAGTCATTGACTCAAATCCCACTCCCTGTATCACAGTCAGATTTGGCTGCACTGTGAGTTTACGCCTACTATAATATGCCTTCTAATATCTTGGGATATAAGGATTACACAAAGCATGTTTTTATTCAAGGTCTATATTCATTCTACTAGATCAAGCTATCGTAGGTCCTTGTGTCTTTAAGGTCATTCCAGACGTTCTATTAGCTCGGATTCATCTGTTTGCACATTTTCTAAAACACTCTTCTCCAGGAACTCTGCTGCTTATTAAAGCACAAATGAAAAACACTGTAACTGTAAAGTTTTTTGAAGATCCATAGGGCCCAAACCTTAGCAGGCATAATTTTTTCATTACTGTCTTACTTGAGTGCAGGAGTGCTCAAGCCTTTAGTATACATGCTGTGTGTCCCCATCATCACAATAGCCCAGGAGGATAATGCAGCTGCGCCTGGGGGACAACATAAGGCAGTCCACCTCACAATGAGCCTGGTGAAATTGGTATTGTTCCCCCTGCATGGCAACATCATCGCACACTACACTCCTGTGGCCTTGTTATGTGGGACGGTATGGTGGGTAAGCCTCAGTACCTGTCGCCCAGTATTACGTCTCCCTTCACAAGAGCTTTGTGAGAGCAGTGGGGGCCATTACATCACCACAAGAACAAATTGAGGAGCACCCTACACACTTTCTTCATTGCTGCTCCACTGATGTGGGGGTTGAGAGTGTGAGCTCCACTCTTCCTGTGGCTGTGAACTTCCTGCACATCTGTCCCTCCACATCTGCTTGCTCTCGTGCTCTGTGGGTAGAGTAGACTTCCCATCACTCTTTTCACAGACAGCCAGGTCTGTCAGCTCTGGAAACCTTAAAGATCAGTTGCATTAAAATCACACAATAAATCTGGCTCCTAACTATGTATGGGAGGATATGAAGTGTCTTGTTGAAGAAGGGCTGCAACATGGCCTTTATCGACCATCTGTTATATACCGAGGACACAAAGCACTAAATATAGAAACCACATGTATGATGCACCTATCATAAAACAAACAGTGTTAAAGGACGCTAGAGGTAAAGGTAAGAGCGATATTCAAATACAGAATGCCCAGTTGTTTCAAATTCGAAGATTCTTTAACAAGTCAAATATTTTGAATATTTCTCACGCTCAGTATTATAATATTATATAAATTAAATATGAACTTTCAAACTGACCCTGTTTTTACCTTACAATTTTTAATAAAATTATTCTAGTGTAATTTAAATAATCTTGAAACAAGCCAAATTGTACTAAAAAAAAACAAAAAAAGTTTAGTCATCTGTCAGGGTAATCTTTTCAATAAATTCTCTATGAAAAACAGGAGATATATTGACCAAAACCATTTCACTTGCTAAATGAGATTGTTTCCAGTAGGCATTTCCATTAACCAAAACATATTAATGAAACCAAATAAAATGTCAAAACATTAAAAATGTTCTAAATAGTTTATTTGGTAATAAACTATTTTTCACAAAATGTATGTACTTTCAATAATCTTTGCATGTAGCATTTTAAGCCACACCAAGAGCTTAAAACTACTTCACAACACAAAGTGAAGAAACTTTTCTGACCATGTCCTTATGTCTTTTAAACTTCCCTTCAGTTAATAAAAAAGGACATATCTAATAGTAAAAAATGCAGATGTGTTATGATTTTTTTTTTTGAACACGGTATATTTGAATACCAAGCACAACACAAAGAAACAATATAAAAGTAAATAAAAAAATGCTGGAACCTTCATAATGCTTGGAAAAATCTGCATTCTTTTTTGAGAGGTTTCTTCTTGCTGTGGATTTATGATACACAAAACCCCTTGTGCAGACCCCTAGTAAGTAATGTGTCTTGCTTGACCACCACGATACACTTGCACAGAAAATATACATCTAACTCATTAAATTCTTGCATGTTTGTATGTGAACATATGGCTTTATTTCCAAGACTTCCCCCAGTGAAATTACAGAACACATATATATAACAGATGCTAGAATCTGTGAGAAACTTTTTGTCAGGCAGAAACACTGAAATATAACCCAGTTATTTTTATCCTCTTCAGACTGAATCGAGAAGTCTTTATTCAAGAATATCAACATCAGCACAACTGTAGTTTCACTTTGCGCCGAGGCCAAGCCTCTGAGTCCTCTCACCTGGTAAAGAAGGTAGTTGAGACTTAGTGTGATCCTTGGCTCAGATAAGACTGAGCCTCTCTATTCCGTCTTGTCCTGAGAGAACACAGCACGGCTGTTCTTCACATGATGTTCAACATGAAAATGAACACGTTTACCTAACAGTAGGTGACTAAAACGTTTATTAATACGAATGTCCCAGTGCATGGCCTACATGTAACCCCCTGCTGATGCTGCAGAGTCGTGGGTCTCTACAGCAGTGTGGGTTGGACACAGAGAGACTGGTCAAATAAAGCCACTGAGACGCAATCCTCTTCATATTCCTTCTTTAGAAAATATTTTCCGACAGTTTATTATAAAAATATAAATGTTTCCACTACAAATCATTTTACATTAGTAGACAAGGCCATCTACATTTGCACACCCACCCACACACGCACACTGGTCTAAAGAAAGAGTGGGGGAGGATGGAGGGGGCAAAACAGTATTGCTCTTTAGAAGTCATGTCTCAGAAAGTAAAATACAAAACACTGATAATGTCATCATTAACCATGTCATAACTTACTGTGTGCTACAGACAAAAACATTCAAACTGGCACGATGTATTGTTTATCAAATAAATAGATCATTACCGATGCTTTTTTTAATGTAAAAAACAATTATGATACAAAATAACATAAAATATAATACAAAGGAGTTTTTTTGCTCTTTTAAAGTTTGCACACATTTTTCTTCCATTCTTTTATACATACAAACATTTGTACAAAGGGATGGCCGGGTAATTGACAGTACCTCTAGGTTCACCATTGCTATTATTACAGGTCCTGTTTACATATGTACATGCTAATAGCTGAGAGAGCAGCAACATTTACAGGCAGATTGAAGAGAAATATAGGAAGATCTCAAATGTTCCTTGGTAAAGTGATGGACTCTCTCTGTTTCATGATATGCCTAAAATTGCTGTAGGAACAAAACCTTGTATCTCCAAAAAATTTACTTCACAGAGAAGGTGTTGCCAGTATATTTGGGCCACAATTTATCAGCCCATTCACCGGAATTATTTAACAGTGTAAAGCGAGGCTGGCGTTTCAAATTAAGCAAAAATAAATGAAGAATAACAGAACTGGGACACAAGGTTTTCATTTGAACATTGACCATTTGCCGTATCATGATGCACTAATGAAATGTTCAGAAATGCCAGTGACGGTTTTCAGAATATATGACTAAGCATCTACTACTTCACCATCTGTTGGAAGCCAAAAACAAATCAGCCTTAATCTGAAGTAGTCGGTTGCATGGCATTCACTTCTCCCTTTTGCTCCTTAAAGACTGAACGAGGACTGTGCATCCTGAGCTTTTGCAATAACAATATATTACTTGACATTGTCTCTAAAGCACTTCCCCATACTGCCATTTAAAGACTTTTTTTAAAGTAACAGACATGTTGCAGGAAACTATAGGCTATGTTCTTCACAGAAGTCCTTTATTTCACCTGCCTCAAGCTTACTCCTTTACAGTCAGAATGTTATACTGGTCTACTCTCTCACCCTGACTGGACATATGCAGATGTTACCAACATGTCTGACCATGTTCCAGAATTAGTACGGTAAAATATTATTTCACAACACCTTCTCTACGGGATCTCTGAATGCTGCTCAGAAATCTAGGAATACAGTTTACAATTGCATTGATTTTTCAAGTTCACTTTTGGTTAATATACGTCAGGAGTTTTCTCAACAGAGCAAAAAAGTGCCTGCTTTACTTTTAAAGTGGCATGCACCTTTCAACTATGTAGCAAGTTTACTGTATGCATGTTGACTCTCAATTTTTCAGACATGACTCTTTGATAAGCTGGTTCTCTTATAAATTAATTGTTAATCATTGTGTCAGAACTTCAGAAGCATTAGCAAATTGCGGGAACATCAATCTTGTCTTTATCAGACAGCCCCGCTTTTATGGGCAACTGTAGTGAAGTTTACTGGAACCGTTTCCCAATTTCTCTTGTTCTCTTGTGAAATCTGGAAATTAAACGGAGCTCTCATGTATTGGCAGGCTGTTTGTCTCACGCCAGCCCAGAAACACCCAATCCAGCACGACCACAGTCAGAGCAGTGATTCATGAGGATGGAAGAGGCTTTAAGCTTGAGTTCATTTCTCTCTGAAAGAGCTGCCCTCCAACAATGTGAGCTTTTTCATTATTTTTCTAAAGGCATCTCACCTCTTCTCTGTCATACATTAAGAGCTTTCAGTTATATCCACTTGGAGGAAACTGACCTGGTTCCTGACAGCTCCATCTTGCTCTTTGCACAGCACTTGACTGTTTCGTTGCTTATGGAGATCTGTCAGGAGTATAGACTCTGACCCAGAGTCACACCCATTCTTCTTTTCTACATAAGGCAACACATCAATAGCCTGGGAGCCCGGGAGCCCGGGAGCCTTGGAGGCACACTGTCTGCTTTGAGCACCTTAATGGTTGCTGGAATGACAGCCATACTCCAGGAATTCCGTTCTACTATGCACCAATTGTAGTTTCTGCTTCCAACTTTTATCTAATACGTAATTCCTGTCCGTTAAAGCCAAAAGCAGCAACAGTCTCCTCTATGTATGTTTTTCTCTTTCTCACCCCTCCCTTTTTATTCCTTGACTTATCTATGTTTTTTTTTTTTACACGGGAACTGGACCGTTCTTCGTGTGAGTTTCGAGTGCTTTGATGCTGCTCACAATCTTCTTCTGAGGTCCAACAATCGTTACGCCAACCTTCTTGAAGTCCCTGGGAGATGAAGGAGAGGGAGAGAAAGTGTGTAAGTGGTGCAGCAGTCACTGAATGACATATAGTGACAGTAATGACAAGCCCTCAGCACTGCTCCGCCTCTACCCTCCTCCAGCAAGCCTCCCCTGTCAATCACAGAGGCTGGAGTATCCCAGAAGGACAGTGTACTGCCATGGCTGTACAGTTGGTGGAGAAGAAGTCATGTCCATGGACATCATGGACCATACAATTCTGAATACATGGATTCTTAGGTTGATGAAATATGTGAGGTGCTGCTCCATGGATTCAGAAGCACAACAAAACACACACACAGTTCATCTGCCATGATTTGAAGGGAGCAGCACCTGACATGACCAACATTTTTCATTTTCTTCATTAGTTCCATGCAGTAGAGGACGCAAGCTTAAATTATTCATAGCCACACACCAAATCTACAAACTCACCATATGGAAATCTGGTAAAAATGATTCACGCCATGCACACAAACTAAAGTTAGACTGTCACTGTATTTTTGTGGTAAGAAACACTTGGAAACAAGGTGGGATGAACAAATTAGTACAGTTTTAGGCAGAAAGAATTTGGCCAAATGTTGGGCATATGGTGCAAAAACATTGCAAGGCTTTGTGAAATTCAGTCATATTAGTGCAAGCAGAACAAGGTAAGAATTAGCTTAGAACTGTTCATGTGCTCTCTGTTAGACAGATCTTTTAGCCTGTGTAGTCAAAGCCTTGTAGGTTCTTCAGAATAAACAGCAGAGCAAGCAGAGGATTTAGGAGGGAGTCTGCACACAGTGAACCATGATAGAAACCCACCATCCAGTCTTTAAGGCCTAAAGGGTTGTAATTCCCATGGACGGCTCCCACTCAGGACAAGTGGCTGCAGGCCTAACCTCAGCCAGGCAGATTCTATGGATAAAGCAAACCTTTAGAGAGGCCCTCATACTAACTGGCCTAGATGCATCTGATGCCTCAACAAGCAACTGCACATATGTCAACAGTGGTTTTACTAGCATCCAGCAGGAAGTATAAAAACGTATTTTAGGTGAAGTACTGAAAAATAATAAATGAATTTTGTGAAAGACTAGTACTATTAATACAATCTAGTACTGACTAAGAATGAAAATACAATATACAGGAGGAAGTAGAATGATAAGCTATTGTTTCTAGCCTGTAATAACTTATCAACATTTCTCAAGAAAAAGACAAACTAATGAGCTGTTGGTCAGGAAACAGCACAAAGGGCACAGTAGTGCTTAGGAAACACACATACATTCACACATTAATCTGCTCCTACAGTAGACAGGGGTGATACATTAATAATAATATTTGAAGATTATGCCAATTACTCCTTCACTCTGCAGTCCATAAGTAATCGTGCAATGACAGATTTGTTGCTTTTGGCCTGTACACAAGCACACCGGATTTGCAATGAAGCGATGACTATCAGCTTTGAGGTTTTCTACAGCCATACTGGCACAAAAATGTAGGAATTACAGTCATTATGTTATATAGACAATAGGCCGCTTTACTCTTTCTTGGTTATGTGATAATTGCATGATTATTCCTTGAACAAGGGAGTTAACAGTCCGGATATGGTCCTAGATATGGCATATGGAACCTTTTTATTATTGTTTCTCAACAAGCAGATCAAAAAAATTGCCAATGCAAAAAAACAGTCTATCATGAGGTTGAAAAATCTAAATAAACCAATCTCACTCAGCCAAACATTAGGTTTTTCAAATTCAGTTGTTTTATATATTGTTATGAAGCAAAAACACTGGTGAGCTTAACAATAGCAAACAATTTGGTAGACCAGGGAAGACCACTGTATTGGATGACTGAATGCTTTCAATCATGAAAAAAGACTACAGAACAGATAAAGTGCATTCTCCCAGCCTAGGCACTGATGTGTCAACATAAACAGAAGATTGCTCCAGCATAGCCCTCAGGATTCACCACATGATGCAAACCATGGGTAAGCCTCACGAACAGAAAGGCCAAAGAAAGGTTACAGTTTGCTAAAAATTACATGAAGTAAAACAATTGTAA
Source organism: Ladigesia roloffi (assembly GCA_037577295.1). Classification (NCBI taxonomy): domain Eukaryota; kingdom Metazoa; phylum Chordata; class Actinopteri; order Characiformes; family Alestidae; genus Ladigesia; species Ladigesia roloffi. Next base: position 10,828,695 of record JBBKCR010000002.1, on the reverse strand, counting down.
TAGTCCCAGACAATCCTATGCACAGATTAAATGAACATTAACAAGGTCCAGTATGTCTAAAGAGGGAAACTTTAATGAAATATAATTGCAATGGTTAATGAGCCAGACCATACCAGCATGTTTGCCCAATATACATATAAATACCTTGAAATTTCACAGAAATAAAACTCCACATGAGCAAAAATTCAGTGTTTGTTACATGCCAGGCAAATCTAACACTCTGATCTGGACTAAATAAAGCAGAGAAGTGACAGGTGGCTGCTGGATGTTTTTTTCTTCTTCTTTTTCTTCTTCTTCCTAATTTGTCAAGACCTACCTGTCATTCTGAGGAGCCATGTTAACCGAATAAAAGCTTGCTCAAAGCAATATTTTAGTATTTTTCATGTAAATGTGACTTTATACACTGTACTGGCATACTCCTCCTCAAACCTCTTTGTGTGATTGATGGTGTAGAAGTGTCCTCTTCCTTCTCAAGTGTACTGAACCATATATTCAATAACTCACTTCTATATTTACCTATTTTCATGATACTCAGTGGAACAGAAAGGGTCAGTTTTTCATGTCAACCACAGATCATAGGAAAGTTTTACAATTAAAGAGGAATTACATTGTTTTACATTTTGGTAGAACCTCTCAATTAGAAGTATGTTCATTTAAAAAAGCCTCTGACCACTTATTTAAATGTAAGCATAAATAAGAGTATTTTAGACATGTGTGATTTATTTGCCTAATATGTTTATACAATCTGGTTGTTTACAAGGCATTGCGGTGTTTAAAACTGTCAGTGAACACATCAAATAATTAATATAGTACCAGAGAGTGAAAAGTGTGCTGCTAAGTGTGCTGTACTAGTGTGCATGTTTATTGCTATATAAAAGGAACATAATCCTGCCTCTGTCTGATACTCTCATTGCTGGATGAAACCTGACAGATTCTGAATGAATGTAAACTAACAGTAATAGGAATAAAAAAGTGAACATCCCACAAGAAAGAAAGCTTTAGTCACAGTGTTATAAGATGAATGGTGTATTAAGTTGAATCTATGCATTTGGGTTCACACAAATGAAAAAAGGCATTTGACTTTTAGATCATATTCTCTGAGTAATAAACAAGAAAGTGATTTTTAAACAGAGCGACTTAGACAGTGGAAGTCATGTTTTTATTACTACTCTCAAAGAATTAGCGGCTGTAAGCCTCCTCGGGAAACATGCTGTAGGAAAACTGAGTCAGAGCTGACAGCATCCCATTACTATGAAAAACAATTCCACACCAGCCACACACTAACCACATTCTCAAACATACCAACATTTTTTTACTTTTAGGATACTTTGTCTGCAATATGATGACCCGAGATTAGGAGTGGAGGCTGACCAGGGTGTCTAATTAACAGCAGTGTTTAGGTACATTGTTATATTATATTAAACAGAGTGCTAGACAGAAGTCCCTTGAAGGTTTATTTTAATTCTGTTAGCAATTGCAAGAATCAGTATCTGTTTTCTCTCTAGTCGTTATCTCACCCTAGAGTGTAGTGCAGTCCACTTTCCATATAAGGCTAAGCTGTGAGGAGACAACCTGCATCTTAAGCTACTCAATCTGGGTCATGGGTGAGGGAGAGAATTTCTCTCGCTATTTGCATGCAATTATTTACCCAGACATCTGAACCAAACATACATCATAAAGCTCTCTCAGACGCTGGCATTTCACTGTTTAGCGGCTTGGTTCAGAGGGTACTGTGCAGTACAGCAAAACCACCACTGCAGGGCTATGGCTTTGATCATGTTGATTATGAATGTCACATTATTTACACTCTCAAATACCTTATCAATTGAGTGGAAAAAGTGTCCCTGCAGATGTTGTGCAGACAAGGAGAGGATAACTGGTAAGCACCCCTTCCCACAGACCCAGATCAAGCCATCCAGAGTTTATTATTCGTAAGTGGAAACCTGAACTGAGAGATCTGGCTGCTTTCTCACACTCGAGCTGTTCACAAGTAGAACTGACTTTTTCCTTAAAGTGGCTCCTCCACATATGTTACAAGTGCAAATAGAAGTAAACGTGACTAAAGCACAGTCTTTGCTGGTTAATATCAAAAAGAAGTAACCATGTTTAAAAGATTAACTAAGACTGGTCTCCATATTTAATGGGAGCAGATTTGTAAATAGGTTCCCTAAATCTGTTGAGTGCTTTTGGGTGGCCGGTGCATTCAGTATACACATAAAAAGAGACCACACTCCTTGTTCCTTGTCTGACTTACTTAAGTACTGCTAAAAGTTTGCCTCTATGTGACAGTCTCATAAAAATGGCAAACAGTCTCTGTGTGTTTGGTTTGTCACTGCAAAAACAATAGCTGCTTGTGTTGCTGGCTCTATTATATATCTCTTACGCCTGTTGGGTTTAACTCGACTTCACACAGGTCATTACTAAATGCACGGCAGATGTAGATCTGATATATACCAAAGGCATCATTTTATGTAAGCTACAATGTTTTTCAGTAACGCTAAAGCAATATAATATATGTTTACTGCTTGTGTAAGGGCAGTGAGTGCAGTGTGAAAAGAAGGGGTCTTACTCTGCAGAGGTTTTGGGTAGCGTGTCACACGAGCTGTAGCTGACCCCGCTGAAGGCCTCTTTACAGGGCAGCGTCCTCACGCTCTCCAGCCAGTCTCCCATGGTGCTGAAAGAGGCCATATCTGAGCTGTTCCGGTCCAGGAGCATGTTCACTGGCCTGAAAGATGGACAACAAGCTCTCTTAGCAGGTCCCCGAATGTCCTTTTTCTTTAATAATGCTGAATGAGAGAATATTTTTTCCTGTTGCTATGGCTATCCTCTACAGATCAGATCACCAGACAACACATTTCAATGTCTATCCAGAATATACCGTACTTGTTTACCTTGGGGTCAGGTTACCACCCTGAAGAAAATGTCAAAGGGTCTGTAATTCACATCAGACCTGAACAACGTGACTATTGAGCAAACAACCTCATAAAAGTGCATGCAGCACAGAGCAAATACAAGGGGCAGCAAATCCAAGTGCTGTGGTGGTTTGCAGGTTCTCCATAAGGAAATACCTGTGGAGAGGAGGGGCTGTTCGCCTGCTTCCATGTTATGAAAAGCATTTCCTGGTGAAATTCAACATATAGAATTGTTTACTTTAATGTAAAGCCATATGGCTATTTTCCTGGGGAAAATATTAAATAATAAACAGTTTATTGACATGAAAAAATAACCTTTTTTATAATCTAATTATCTTTATATATATTGTATTTTTTAACCTCTGGCTCCGTTAAGAAATATTGCAGTGCCGTCAAACGAAATCAAAACAGATCTGGCTGCTCAAACTGGTTATAAACACAGAAACTGAAACTTTGGATGAAAACATTTAGTGTACAGCAATCATCAGCCCCAAAAGTTTGCTTTAAAAATTCAGTTATTCAGTGTTTCACTGACATTTGTGTCAGTGTATGCGATTCTGAACATTATGAGCTGCTAATAAATTGTCATTTTATTTTGCCTTTTGCAAAAGTTCATATCAGGTCTCAGTTGCTCCAAAGGAACAATGATGGGTTTGCTAACAATTGAGCCTGTGTTTTAAATACCAAGGTTGATGCTGGACTAAGGAAAAACAGCATCTGCAATGCAGAGCCCAGGGATAAGAGCACTTGATCAAAACCAGGGGAATAGAGAGAAGGAAATGAGATTATGGTCCCTCTGGAGACAGCTATTAATAGTAACACAAATAAACAAATTATAATACCAGGAAGTACACCCTCCAGCCAAATGTTTCATTGGTGAATTTTCAGACTATTATTTGATGACAGAAAAGTGTACACAATGCTGGCTGCTCATGAAAGTCAAATGTATTCTATGAGTGGCACAAAATAAAAACTGTCCCACATAGATGTTCAATAGGGATGCACCGAAAGGATTTTTTTGGGTCGAAACCGAAAACCGGAAATGAGAAAACACCTTGGCCAACAACCGAAACCCGAAAGAAATTATTATTATTATTGAATAATATTAAGATATTAATTTAGCATTCAGACAATGCACAATCTCAAACAACATTTGAAATATAATACTTTTCTTTGGCCTCATGTATAGCCTAAAATAAAAAAAGCTGAAATATTATACATTTAAATATCTTCTCTTTTTTGTTATAGAACACATAGAACTAGTGAATGCAATTTTAATATTCTAAGTGCTTGACCAAATTGCATTCAGAACAAGAGCTGGTGAAAGATAAACTGTAGGCTTATAACAAAATATATTTCAAAGACTGAAATATATTAACTGTAATCACTGAAAATTTTAGAAAACACTATCATTCTGTTATACATCAGAGCACATATTGTGGACAGCATAAAGTTCTACCTCTGCACCTGAACCCATCCACAGAGAGAGATTCGAACCTGGGATATCCTGACCATAGGGTGAGCGCCCTAATCACAACACCTCCAACATTGGTAGGAGAGACAAAGCGATCAGGAGGGTTTATTTCATCTGATAAATTAACCCCAGCATTGAGACAAACTGCTTTCCGCGTGTCTCTTTCTTAGAAATAAAATCAATCTGGCACGGGGAGGCCGTGGTTACGTAATCTGCGTCACGATTGCATCATCACAGTTTTGGTCCAATATTTAAAAAAATTACACCAAAACCCAAAAGTGCCTCTGTTGCCATTTTTGGTTAAAAAATTTGGGTTGCCGAATTTTCTGTACACACCTAATGTTCAAGCATGGGCTCATATCTTTAAAAGCTGTCCATGGACAGAAAGGGGCATTTGGTAAAAGACTTACTCATAAACAGTACAATGAAGCCTTAAGAGAAAAGTTAAGGTAAACAAACAAACAAACAAACAAGAACATGGAGCTATTTTGTATTGCAGCATGCCGTTTTGAGAAGTCTGGAGATCTCTGTATAATATGTGTAGAACTGATTCTGCTGTTTTTAAAAGAGCTGTTTAAAACATGGCCAGCATCAGGTTATCAAAAGACAACAGCACAGTGTTCATGTAGGCTCACCAGGAAAGGATTTGTGTGCTGCACAGATGATCTCATTTTTATCTCCACAAGCCAAAACTAGAACAGAAGAAGTTTCCAAACCAAGATCTCTCAAAGCTTTGCCCTTAACCTCCAGAGGATACAAATAAACTAAAAATGACCTCAGTTTTTTCTTTTTTGTTTTGATGCAGAGGTTTATTTTCAGACACCACATTGAATTCTCAGCAAAACACATAAGGCACTGAGGGAAAGTCGAACATGAAAAGAAACATCTTTGTTGTTGGGAATGTAAACGATAGCCTAAACCCCTGTGTCTCAAAAACTGCTGGTTCCTTCACTCCGAGTGTTCTCTCTGCATGACTGCAACAGACACATGGGAGAGGAAGAGGGGTAAACACTCACTTCTCTGTCTGTTCCCTTTTTTCTTTTTGCTGGCTCTCTCTCCCCCCAACTGGTGTAGTGACCTCTAAATAACTAAGGCCGTATAGTATCTTGTTTTTAAAGCTCTCGGGGGAGAGCGTAGAGGAGGGAGGACTTTTGCCCTCTTCTTTACAGGAGAGACATCTGGGCAATTTCGTCTTGGATGTGAATACACCTCTGGCTGTGAAGGCAGAGCAGGGTGCCTGCGCCATTTCTAAGCCACGGAGTGCCACCCATTCATTTCCCGTCTGTACTGTGGATAACTCTCGTCCCTCCGGCTGAGGGTCAGGCTTCAGGGCCTGGGGTCTGGAGAAGGAGCCCCTTGCACTACTGATCTATTAGCACGTACAGCATGTAGATAAATGAGGTGCACGAGATTAGGCGCAGCTGCGGCTGTAGTCCGGCAGCGGCGGCACCTTGGAGCGTGTCTCGCTCAGAGAGCAATAAATCACCCAGGCCTGCTGCTTTCTGGCCAGCCGTGTTAAAAGCCAATCAGAAAAATTACAGGCAAACTCCCTGGGACCTATTTTCACTTTCTTAAGAAAGCATTAGTCACTGTTATAGTGTTGTCAAAAGACCCGGTACTTCGGTACCAAGTCGGTACAAAAAATTGTAAATGTTAGCGTACCAGGTTTTCTGAAGTCCCGGTGATACTGAGCACCCGGTCAACACGGTTCTTTCTGCGCTATCAGCTATCAGTGTCTTCTTGGTAAAAGCACAGAGACATGGTGACGGCCGTTGTTGCTGATAAGGCGGCTCTTTATCCCCTCATTGAAAAGAAAGGAGGAAAGAGCCACGTGTCTATTTTGTTTTTGCGGCCGATGACATGGGGAAACATCACTGATCACCAGAAACCCATTTTTAAACCATGTCATTGAAGATTTATGTCAAATAGAGGCATCGTACCTCAAAGACCATCATCCAGATTTAATGAAAGAATTCAAATAAACATTGCCATTTGCTTAGTTAATCAGTAGCGTAAGTGTGGCTAATGGTAACGCGAGTATCAGAATATTGTTTCTTTATTAACTATTTCATGCTTCTCCAGTGTTTAAAACAGGACATAATAGCGTATTTTTTTTACACACCAGAGGCTTTTCAATGACCTGTGTAGCCAAAATATGTGTGTTAGAGAACAAATGTACGGTTAATGTTTGAATCTTTCAAATCGGTCCATCAGAAAAGCAGTTCTAGGTTATGAAATAAAATTCCAGTCAAATACAGTCCTGTATCGTTTGGTAGGGCTTTACAGTAGGATGCCTTTCATTTACTTATCTAACATCAAGTTACAATGAGTGAACCTCAATGTGTGTGAATGTTATTTTATACAAGCACTTAAAACAATGGTAAATTAAGAAGAATAGCTGCTGTATAACATTTGTTTATTGTTAATTCAAGTTAAAGGGAATCTTTTCATGTTTTAATAAAACAGATTTTGTCTGTGTAAAACTGATATCATATACTTCATAAGTAATCTAAATTTATTATAAAAGCTGAAGTTTGCTATTTACTGAAAAGTTACACATAAAATTCGTATAAAATTATAAAAAAATTATATTTTCTATTTACAGCTACAGGCTGTGGAAGACCACGAACCACTAAAGTAAACTCCGCAGCAGATAAGGATTACAAGTGCATTTCAGCAGCAGAATAAGTACGACAAAAACTCACCTGAGGCAAGAAAACTGAACTGAGCTGTTGCTGAATTCATATGTCTGGATCAAGTGCCAGTTTATACAGATGAAATATATTTTGTTTCATTAATACAAATGTTTAAGTTTATAAATAAGAAGAATGTATATTCAGTTATGTAACTATTGTTTGTTATTAATAAAAACAGCTTGTTGTTCAATTCATATTTTTGTGTTTTGCTTTTGTACCGAAATTGAGACAGAGAATTTTCACTGGTATTGGTACCGAATACTGACATTTTGGTACCGTGACAACAGTTCACTGTTATTTACTTGGACATCTTCATAATAAACGTTTTGTTGCTCAAACTGCATATGTGGACATAAGAAATGACTGCTTCCACAGCTTACGCTCAGTCCTGTTGTATTACAGCAAAGTGAAATGTGTGTGGAGGACACTGGCCATTTCGAAACATGAAGCAAAAACACTGATGTCCTTTTTTGGTCATCTTTGCTTGAGGACGTGTATGATACAAACAGAATAACTTAACAACAGTAAGGATACTGAAGAAGCAGGAAGACAAAAGTTTATTACTTACACTGTCTGTCTGAAGACAATTACTATTGGCTCCAAAAACAAACAAGTTTTGTCCAGGAAAACAATCTCCAGGAAATACTGAGGTTACATTTACAGCAGATACTGAAACACAATATAACTATGAACCAAAAGGATGGACATAAACCTAACAGAGGAAAGGACCGTTTCCTCCCGATGAAGATCATGTGAGTGATGAGTAAAATGTGATAAAATGCAGAACAAGAGTGGGTGGTGGTTTGTAAAGAGCACAGTGTTCAATGCTGAGATGCTCCCTCTGGACGCAGTGGGTGGATGAACCATAACCTACCTGGAGGCGGTGTTGGCCGTGATCTTCAAACTGCCAGGGTTACGGATGAGCTTGTCCAGGATGCTGACAATCTGCTCAAACTTGGGCCGGTTGTTTCGGTCTTTCTGCCAGCAGTCCAGCATTAGCTGATACAGGGCTGCAGGGCAGTCCATGGGTGGGGGAAGACGGTAGCCTTCATCCACTGCTTTGATCACCTGATGCATAGAACAGACATTACAAAGGTCACTGCAAAGCTGAGATCTAGATTTGAAATGAAAGTTTATGATGTAGAAAAGTACAATTTTATTGAACTATTTGGTCAATTTCCTGTTTAGCCATCTTTCACGTTCCTCTGGACAAATTTCTTCCCAGCTTGGAGGCAAACTGAGTGGAGCTGGATGAAAGCAAAACAGATCTGCTTTCTTCTTAGCAACAACATGAAATCAACTGACTCTTGAGAGCCCCAGAACTTGAAATGTCTAGCAATGTTGTCCTTTCTTTTTCAACCCCGGATCATCAAAGGCACCATAATTGAGTCAAAATAAACTCTCATGGTTCCGTTTCTGCAAGTTAAATTCACTCAACTATAACACTGAGAACATTGCCTTGTGCAAGCAGAGTATTATATGCATAGATGCAGACAGTAATAAACAATAAACAATGTTTTTCAGTAAGAGCTCTTTTTGTTTAGCTTGAAATTGTCTCTCTCCTGTATGACACTGCATGCCTAAAAGCATCCAGGTGATAGCCACTGTTGAGCCAACCATCAGTAACAGGTTTTGTTTTTGCCACCTGTCCCCTCCACGCCTCGCCTCCCCTCACAGCAGGACGTTCATTAGCTTGCCATGCTGACGCTGCTCTACTCACATCCTGATTGGACATCTCCCAATAAGGTCTTTCTCCGTAGGACATGACCTCCCACAACACAATGCCATAGCTCCACACATCGCTGGCTGAGGTGAATTTGCGGTAGGCGATGGCCTCTGGTGCCGTCCACCTGATTGGGATTTTGCCACCCTGAAAAAAGACGTGCACAAAACAAGGGTTTCACAAGCAATTCTTTCATTTTTGGGGGAGGCTTTGAATCCAGAATCTCCAGAACAAAATGTGTGTGAGGTTAGCATAATTTGTAAAGTGCTAATACCGTGCAAAACCTGGAAACACTCATTTCAATTACAGTGCCAGATCTGGGTAATCTGCATGTAGTCACACGTGTTAAAGAGGCCACATGTAACGTGTCATAGCATTCACTGAGGAAGTAGGGATATGTCAAAGTGTTATGCATGTAATGAATAAAATGATGGTGTTGACGTAATCTACAGAGGTTGTATTAGAGTTTGTTTGCCTTTCAACAGGTCCTAGCTGTAGAGCGTCACAGCCTGTGCGAGTGTGGCGCTGAAACAGAAAGTTTAAGCTGTGCTGATCCTGCTCTGGGCTCTTAAGACTGCAGATGAAAGAAGCCCGACCAGAGTGGCCTCCCTGAGGAGCTGCGCTGTATTTACCCAGCACAGCCCGAGCTTGCAGGCAGGCTGCTGGAGTTCCTCTGCACTCAGCTCTTATGGCTGCAGAAATGGTGGAAAGAAAGGGAGTGCTGGGAGAGCCAAAGCCAACTGGCTGTCCAGCCAAGTCACACAACTCCTGCCCTGCTTTCTCCAAACACACAGCCCTCAAAAAATAAACCCACTTGCATTCACTTTTCCCCAGTGAGCACAGACAAACCTTCTGAGCTCCCCAAGCACTGAAATTACAACTAATACATATAAATTTTTACATGGCCAACATCTAAAGTCCTCTGAGATTAAAAGAAGCAGAAAGTGGTAGCGGACAGCATCTTAGTAGATTTGGAGGTCTTGTAGCTTAGCGATGAAGCAACACATTCATGAACGAGAGAAAGGGTGGGGGTGGGGGGGTCTTGCTGTTACTCTGAAGTCATATATTTTAAGTAGGGATTGGAATGCTGCTAACTATAAGTAAATGATGGCGAACATCTATGGTTTCCTCTGAGTACAAGATGCAATGAACCTCTCCTCAACACATGCTGTATATCAGCAAGGTATGCGGTAAAACATGCACTTTAAATAAGGTAGTCGTGCTATGGATTTATGTTAGCCTTATCAGTTCCAAAATTTATTTATATGGTGGCTATCTGCCCTGCACCAGTGAGGCTTCTTATGCGTGCGAGAATGACATATATGGTCATTAATTCAGAGAGTTATTCACAGAAGGGCCTGGCTGAGGGGAGATAGGGAGGTACACGGTACTTCAGTCTCACAGCAACTAGCCCCCAGAAGAGAGCTAAGACAGTATATGGATATGGCTGTTTTTATGATCATCAAGTTTTTTAAGGGATTGGTCAGTTTGCTGAACCAAGCCTGCTATAATTCTTTCATGAAAGAAATGTTAGGAATTAATGACCTCAAAACAAAAACTGGCCAGTTGGAGAATATGTTGATGTATATTATCACTCACTCTTGTCGTATAGGCAGCCTCGGGGTCATCCTCCAGCACTCTAGACAGGCCAAAGTCGGACACTTTGCACACCAGGTTGCTGTTGACCAAGATGTTGCGGGCAGCCAGGTCTCTGTGCACGTAGCCCATGTCTGAGAGGTATTTCATACCTGATGCTATCCCACGCAGCATACCCACCAGCTGAATTACAGTGAACTGAGCATCATGTTTCTGACAGAGAGCGAGAAAGAGGAAAAGGACAGAAGGAGACACAGCAAGAGAGAGAGAGAAGAAAATACAGAGTGAGGGGGGGATGAGGCATGGAGAGTGAGAAAAATAGAAACAGAGAGATGATCAAACAAAGTGTTTCATATCTATGCACTATAAAACTACTCTTGGAAAAATATTGGAAAACTGATGAGTTCATACATCAAAACATGTCGGAGCATTCCAATGACACTTTACAGTGCTTATTGCAGCTGAAGTCTCAGTGGCCTGGACACGCAGACAGCTGCAAAAATTCATCATCAAGCTGATAATACTGAAATCAAGCATGATCCCTTCAAGAGCTGCAGGCAAGTTGTTATAATTAAAAAATTCAAATAAGAGACGTACACAAAAACATACCAGCGAGAGCATATCTGAACGTTTTTCCCCTTCAAAGGCGCACTGGCAGCCTGCTGCTGTTTACATTGGCATGTGTGAAAAGGGTTTTTATATGTGGAGAGGCAAGCTCAGGACTCAGAGAGAGAGCTCTTCGGGAGGAGAGGAGAGACAGACCGGATGAGCAAGATAGTATTGATTTGTCAGCAAGCTCTGGAGAAAGAGCCGCCTTTACTGAAAACAGAAAAAACTGTACTCTCAACAGTCAGCCAGTGTGAGAGCTGTTCTTTTTCTATCCCTCTTTTTCTCTCTCTCCCTCTCCATTTTGCCAGCCTTCTGTATTTATCCCTCTCTTTCCATGTGAATAAGAGAAAGCTGGGAGCTGTGTTTATGTACTGCATACAAAATAAGTTTGGATGAAAATAAATCCTGGACCACCTGGAACCGACTGGAGCTCCAAGAGGTTCAAAGGCTTGCTAATAATAGTGACATGAGCAGTGGCGAGGAAACGCATTCAGGGGAGGATGACAGTTTTCTTTGATAGAGTGCAGGCCATGCTGAAATGAGCAGGAAATTGCTCAGGAATACAGCAACTGTTCTCCCGTTTCTTTTTTTTTAGAAGTGAGATGCTGTGCAGGCACATATGGAATATAGTTCAGATCGGCCTTGCTAAATTCAGTCTGTCTCTGATCGTGATGTTTTAATGCTATGCTAATTTCAATCATGCAGAGCCTGTGTTTAACTACAACTGCAGTGCGTAACTCCAGTGCCATACTCCCTCCCTCAGATGCACACGTTTTTCATCAAAACTCTGTTGTGCTCGTTCAAATGGACAAGATTAGGCATACAGTAAACCCTCATTTGTTTTATTGCTTCACATAGTGCAATTTAGTGTGAGCGTGGAGAAAAACGCAACATGTGTGTTATATTTGAGCATGATCATGCTCAACAAATAGCAGATTGTCTGGCATGGCTCTGGTGATGGTAAATGGTTGAAAAATGACAGAAAGATTGGTAAATTCATATGTCAGGTGTAGTAATGCCAAGGCCAGACTGCGGCAGCCAAAGGTTAAGCTGACCCATTTAATGATCTCATTAGTATGTTTATCAGCAATTTTCAGACCGGCCGTCCCTCTGCATGGCATGGCTGCTACACAGCCTGTTGTTTGCTTGTTTGTTTTCACAGTGCTTATGTAGCCATAATGGGAAGTCACTTGAAGGACAGAGCATGCCCAGTCTGTTTAATTGGCATGGCTGGGCAGGCAGGCAGAAGGCCAGCCCCCCTACGCTGTTACAGCCCGTACATTTACAAATCCATGTCCCCTGTTTTTTTTTTTTTTACAGAAGCCTAGTTTGTTCTTTGTGAGTGAATGAGGCCATTGTGCAGATGAGCTCAAGTAAACCACTGACACTTGAAAGTGTCTGAAACACAGGTAGTTTCAGAATGGCCTATTTTTATACAGAGATAAAAAGACACAAGTTATTCATTTTAGATAGTAACTGAACAATTTAGATAGTAAAAGAACAAAACAAAACAACCTCTCCAATCAGCAAATAGACACAGGTGAAGCAGCAGACAGCAATTTGCGTCTATTTTTGAGAGTAAAAGTGAAATGTTCCAAGCAACAGAGAGAATTTGGAGCTGGCTGTGATAAGCAGGTACTCTGCAGGGATGTGGGGAAGAAGAAGGGAGAGTGCGCAGGAGAGGGAGACGGGTATTTAAATCAGTTTAAGATGAGACCTCTGCGCCGTTCCTCTGATCATACATAATGGAGGCTCATTAACCGCACTCAGCTTGTCATACTCACTCGCAGGAAGCTGTCCAAAGATCCATTCTCCATGTACTCTGTCACTATCATCACCGGCTTACCTGTGGAGAGAGAGCATTAGATGGTGACGATCTGAGAGGACCGAAGGCATTTGTCTGGAGCTTTGCTGTGTGTTGACAGGAGCTGGATGTGTGCAGGTTTTGCACATTTAAAAACTAATGAACCATTTTGTGACATTTGAAGAAAAAATTACAGACATTTGGATTAGTGGAAATTGTAATTTCAAGATATATGCCATAGTCATTATGCTGTAACTTTGCAAAGTTATTTCTTTAATGACAGTGTTTTAGTCGAGAAGATTTAGCGCTGTCAGTGCGACTGCACATGGGTATTATAAAAAAGGTCCAGATTTAACAGCTGTGCCTTTTACAGTTTGGAGGAGTGAATGGATCAGATTGGAACGGCAAACCAGGCCAGCCCTGGAGCTTTCAACACGTCTGAGACCCCGTCTGAGCCCCCATGACAATACCCGGGTTCCCAGTGCTTGGGTGCACTTCTTCACATGACACGCAAGGGTCAGTCGTCGTAACCATGACTTACTGTGGCCCTGGGTTCAAGAGCGCTTCCTGCAGGATGAAAAGAGCCCCTGACTGAATTTAGAGGGCCCACAAGGTCAGCTGTCACTGTCTGACAGCTTTATCCCTTCTCTTCTATGGCCATAAATTACTGCTTTTATCATCTGCACCTTATTCCAGAGCCTGTTGAAGGTTCACGCACAAAAAAAGGCTTTAACCTGTTTAAAATTGCCAAGTAGATTGTCCTGTATGTCTGACACTGGTTTAAATAGGAAACACCTATAATACCAAAACCACATTCAGTATAAAGTGGATCTGTGTGAGAAGGCTGAGATTCATGTGTGTGCTCCTGTATAGCAGCAGAATGATTCTGCCATCACTGCTGAATACAGGTCACTTGCTGACCATCTGTGTGCACATTCAGAATAGATAAAACAACCAGATATACGAAATAGAACAGACTACAGTTATTTTTGATATCATAAACATTTGTCCCATCTGAGTAACAATAAAATGCAACTGAAGTGTGAAGTTTGTCCCATCTGTTGTCTGCTCACAGTGGGAGTTTAAGACAAAAAGCAGCAAAAACTGGCTTTGGCTCATCGTGTTCACATCAAAACACACAGTGAGAGACGGTGCCTCTGAAAGAAAAGAGGAGATTAAAGGTAGGATTTATTGCTCTGCTATATATGAGTTAAAGTCCTTATTTATATCAATCTAAATAATGAAAAAAAGAATACTGATAAATCTTGTAAATATTATTCATGTTTCAAAACATTCCATGCGCTCCCCTATACGGCAATGCGTATTGGGAAAATAGGTGGTAAAACAGCTTGTTTTGATTTTGTTAATGTGTGTTTTTGTCATACAGTAGTTTATATTTCCTCCACTGTTCAGCCCACAGCAACTCATTTATATATATCGGACTTAACAGAATAGTGACAAAGATATTTAGTTGTATGGGACAAATAGATGCAAGAAAATAGTCATGTGAAAATGAATTATGATTTTTTTGTGAATACAAACACACAAATATCTTAAGAAAATTGAATGGAAACGTATTGTATGAAATGCAAGAAAAATGTAAGAATAGCCCAGAACAAAACTGTGAAGAACTCAACAACTGGACCTCAGAGAACATTGTCTGGACTTCAGTCCATCGTAGACAGTGTTGATCACTCCATCCACAAAAAAATCCACAAAGGAAGCACCTTTAGCCATAGACTCAGCAGAAAATCTTTCTTCCCCACTGCCGTCAGACTCTCATTTCTACCACTGCTTATTATATGTGTACACAATAATCTGTGCATAAACCTGCTCCAACTCAGATGTGCAATTTCTTATGGTGTGCTAAATCATCATCAGTATGTGCAATAATTTAAGGTGCAATTGTTTATTATGTGCAATATCTTAATATTATGAATAATAATAGAATTGATATCAAATACAACTCCAAATCACTACAGAGGGTTCTCGAGTCACGACACAGATCCATTCCTTTGACAGTGTTGTAACCCGGATTTTGGTGCTAGTTGAAACATAGACTAGTCATAATTTACTATTCCTAACACAGTTGTAAAATCTTAAAAACACAAAAAAGCGACAGAAAAAGGAAAAGGAAACCCCCCTTACTCATCCAGCACATTACTGCATATTCCTCTGCTGCATGCAATCAAACTAGTCCTGCCACGTCTGTAAATTGGAGGAGAATGGTGCAAGTAGAGTGGGAGTGAGCGTTGTGAACTCGAAACGTAATATGTTAAGACTGTACATCTATAGCATTTATTAGGGATGCACTGAACAATCAGCCACTGAAGTTGTCAAGCCGAAAATGGCAACAAATGCACTTTCGGTTTCGGCCGAAGGTTTTTTTTTTTTGGACCGAAACTGAGATGACGCAATAATGACGCGGATGACGCAACCACGGCCTCCACACGCCAGACTGAATTAGTCAGGATGTCTGCTGTTTCTGCGCATTTCTATATTTCTAAGAAAGCCATTTAGATTAATTTATCATATAAAATAAAGCCTTTTCTTTCTGAGCGCAGATGATGGACTAGTGGTTAAAGCACTCGCCCTGTGATCAAGAAATCGCAGGTTTGAAACCCACTTGGTGGGAGGGTTAATGTAGAGGTAGAATTTTGTTCTGTTCACTCCGTGTGCTCTGATGTATAACATAACTTTGTATTTTTTTGTCTGTGCATTTTAAAAGGAATATATTTCAGTCTTTGTTTTGATGCACTATTTTGTTATAAGCCTACAGAGAATGTTGTTTATCTTTCACCAGTTTTTAAAGCACCTGTACTGAATGTAATTTGTTCAAGCCCTTCACTAGTTCTATGAGAGAACAGATTTAAATGTATAATATTTCAGCTTTCTTGCTTTTAGGCTATTCATGAGTGGGCCAAGGACAATATTTTATTCCATATGTTATTTGATATTGTGGATTGTCTGAATGCTAAATAAATATTTTATTATTTTTGATTAAAATAATAATTTATTTCGGTTTTCAATTTCAGTTTTCGGCCAGGGTGTTTCGGCAACATTCGGTTTTTGGTTTCGGCCCAAAAAAATCATTTCGGTGCATCCCTAGTATTTATTTCCACGCAGCACTTGTGTACATAGCATAGTGTATTTAGCACTAAGCATGTTCTGAGTATTTCTGGAGAGTTTTATATTGACTTTAATTTCACCTTGTACAATATTTTATATTGTTTTTGCCATTGTGTCTCAGTGCAGTCATAGTATAAGCACTTTCCTTTAGGATCAATAAAAATTTCTGATTCTGATCCTGTTACCACACTATTCCTGGCTGAAAGATGGCCTTATTTCCTCTCTTTACTCTTCCAAACATGTGCATGTAGCAATGTGAATAACACATGTGGCCACAAATGATGTGAGCTGGAGCTGACGGCACAGCGGAGTGATAAACGGTGTTTATAAAATCCATACAATCATTATGTGCAAAGTGAACCAACATGGTCAGCTTAATAAAAGATGTTGATTCATATGCGGCTTGCTATCTCGGTGGGAGCAGTTTAGACCACACGAGTAGACTGTATTTCACAGAGCCGACGAACAGTCCAACCTGTTGCATGTCTGCCCACCACTTTCTCCAAACAGAAGGACCGTTTTTACTGCAAACAGTCAGAGATACTATTAAACACACTCTTCCATTTCACCGAACTGTGATGGAGAGGTTCTTTTATTTCATCTGACAGCTCTTGTGGTTTCTGATGATAATAATAATAATAACTCCCTTGCTGTAAAGGTTTGATTTAAAAACCCAGCTCATAATCAGTATCGCAGCCTCTCTGTCCCTGTGAAGCACCAACTGCAGCTCCGCAAATATTTTGCCAAATGCAAGGCCAAAAGCAGCAGGTTAAATGGGGTGTGAAAGTCTCTGCATTATTAAGAATTAACAGGGCTGAGTTCATAAATCACGTCACGTCACAGGCTATGGGAGACACATGCCAGCCTCCCCTACAAACACTGCCAAAACCCTGTAGCTGCTTTCAATCACACATATGTGCTGAATGTACAGACCTTCCCTCTCTCTTTCCATCTCTCCTTTTCTCTATCTCACACACACACACACGCACACACACAGGCATCCATTCAATCCCAATATCAGTACCATTCGATGGTCATTTACGCTGACCTTTCTTATTATTTACAAGCCTAATAAGTGAGAGCTTTGTAAGATTTATTAGACAAACATAATCCTCATTTTATGAGGAATTATAGACATGAAAGGAAATTTTGCATTCCTTTCTGGGCACTGTCTAAAGAAAAATGAATCAAAAACCAGAGTTTGAAGTGAGATTTTTTCCATTAGACTTTCCTGTTTAAGTTTTCCAGAGTTGGAAACCTGAAATACAAGAGTCAAAAGACTACAAATAAAATAAAATAAACAAAACAATTAGACAATGACTAGCATGTGTTTATCAAACGTTTAATCAGATTTTACTTCAGTAGTTTTAAAAAGTATACAGCGCAACATGTCAAAGCTACTTCTTGACTGCCTCCATTCCAAATTGGCTTGCAAAACGTTCTGTTCATGTTAATTTAAAACCAGACAGATATATTTAACAAGCAGATGCGAGTCAAGGTTAGGATGAAGTTTAATTGAAGTCCAGAGTTCAAGCCAATTATTTCCATATTCTGCTTCTACCTGACCGTAACATTAACTCTATTACAGGAAAAAGCCTAATCTGTGAAAAGTATCCCATTAAAGAGACTCCTGAGAGGGATTGTGCTGTGGATTAGGGACACAGGCTTTGATCATGCCAAATAATGAAGATTGATCTGCCAAGATTTACAGCTCCAGGTGAATTCTGCCTCTTTGGAAATGTGCCTAAGATTACAAGAAACAGGTCTATAAAAAGTGGATTTCCTGAGGAGGACGTTTGCCAGCGTCATGACATTTACTAATCTGTAAATGGAAACAGCAAATATTTAATAAACATTCCTCCCATAAGGGGCCTGCACTTAATGTACAGCTCAAAACGAAAACTCAAAAAGTTAAAGAGGATAAACGATTGCTACATGCGGATTAAACACACCATTCTACACCAGAGAGTCATTATGAGCTACCCTTCCAGGCTCCGTAAAAGTAAAACATTCATCTCACTTACTTTAGCATGAGAGTGAAAAATGTCATGAGGTCAGATGAAAAATTTGTATAGTTTTAACATGCACAGTGTAGCGGAAAAGTATGGAAAGACACTCACTGCGAGTGACGACGCCTTCAAGTCTGATAATATTAGGGTGGTCAAACTGTCCCATGATGCTGGCCTCGCTCAGGAAGTCCCGTCTCTGCTTCTCGGTATATCCTGCTTTCAGGGTCTTGATTGCCACACAAATCTCTTTCTTAGAGGGCAATTTCAAACGACCACTGCACACCTCCCCAAATTCACCTGCACACATGCCATTGTAGGGAAAAGAAGATTTCTCCTTTATTATTACACATTTAGACCCATAATGTCTCATATAGTGTTGCTGAAATTACCACTTTACTTAGAGATTATGGTGTTTCTAAAAGCACTGGGGCTTCAAGTGAAGCTTTAGTTTCTTGCTATTCATGACAAATAATGAACAGATTATGCATTCCAATGTCTGTAATGTGAGTTTTGGGGCGTATTGCCATGCAGGTGTGATTTTCATAAGCTGCAAGGCCACTTCAAAGCTCTCCACAGGAGGCCAGATATCTCTACACAGATGAGTGGCGACAGACCCTTGGACAGACATTTGGATAAAGATGATGTCATCAGGCAGTCATCCAGGCAAGAATCCTGTTCTGCTAGCGTAATTCAATGCACAATTATTTCCTATCCTGGATTGCAGAAACGGTTGAAATCCTGAGCTGATATCTGGAAAAACTTAACTGGAATATTTGCAAGCTGTCTAAACAGCAGCTCAGCGATACATGGAGATCCATCCTGACATTTAGTCCTACACTGATATGGCTGATAAGCTTTACAAATGCTCTCGTGCAAATTTCGAGAAATGTATAGCTTTTCATGTACGTTAGAGCATCAAAAACTGTTATGATGGAGAAAGCACTTATGTGCAAGTCATAAAGCCTGATGTTTGCGTAATGGCTTTACAGTGGCATCTTAAGAGGAAACCTAAAGAGCATTGTCCCATTATTTGCCATGTTCTCCTGCACTGCTCTGTGCAGCTATAAATCACCGGGCATTATCTTGATGCGTGCTCTACTGTTTAAGACATCAGGAACGTGGAGAGCCTGGGAGAGAACAATCTACAGGGGGTGAAAAATAATATCCCAGCTGGAGGTATGCTCCGCTTACTCATACTCCCCTGCTCCAGCAGCAGGTACTCTATTAAAAGCAGTGAGGCGGTGAGGATGAGCACTGGGAGCGATGCTCTCCCCATCTTACCAGTCACAATCAGAAGCACACACTTCCAGCTGAGGTGCTAAATGATTCTCATTTACATCGTCTGCCATATCTGTTACAAATGTATCCTGTCCTCTTGCAGGTAACGGTACATTATAGCTCCAGAGGCTGAGGAATGACTCTGCATACCTGCACCCACTACTTTGTCGATGGCAATACAGGACGCATCTAGTTCTTTGGCAAATTCATGGACTGCCTGACTTGGGTCTTCATAAGTGTGTGGATCCACATAAGTCCTGATACCAGGCAGTCGCACTGAAAAAATAATTGTGGGAAAAACATTATTGAAAGATTAAAGATTAAATAATCAAAGACAATTTAAAGATAGGACTAGTATTGATTGACATTCAACAATGTCTATTAAAAACATCCTTCCTAATTAGCCTCTGAAGTGCTATTTAAATAAGATAATCTTTTAACAGAGAGATGATGTAATGTAACTATTACAGATTTTTTGTCCTATCAGTCATGACTATGAAAAAATTATGATTACCTTTATATACTATAAATTACTGTGGTCCAGATAATGTCATATTTCAAGTGTGTGTGTCTGAACATTAAAATGCGTAAAATTACTAAACAAAGTTTAGATTTATTTTGCTTTTTGTCTTGTTGTAAACTTCTAAGATAATTACGGTTTTCATACTGATACAAATGTTACATGTAATGTGTACACATTAACATTAGACATCCTTTGGCATCTTTACATTGACCCATTTCCCCATATATAGCTCTATAGAAAAGGTTATATACAAAGTTTGATGATTTATACTTACAGTGGCCATTGCCAAAGTGAAGCCTCTTTTCATCTGGATGTTTGGATTTGCTGTATCCACAAAATCTGCCAATGGGAGTGTTAAAGGGCTCTCATTAATGACATTTGCATGAGTTTTCATAACTCATGAGCATCTTATGAATGAGTAGACAAATGTCAGAGCCAGAAAGGACCTGAATGTTTTGCTTTGCCATGAGGTAGAACAGTATTCATAGTTATATTATAAATCAGAGATTTATGAACTCTTTCAGCTGTGCTGTCTTCCAAGATCAGCCCCTTTGCATGACACTCAAGCCCTCACAGTGCCAGTTACAGTAAGTAAAGCAGAGGCAGGAAAAATAATACAGCTTCTGGCAAGTGAATAATTCCAAAACTATATATAGGCAGTTGACATGCAGGGACATGCTCTTCTATGTGCACATCTTCATCCAAGGGACCCTCGTGGGGAAAGGGGGAGTGGGTGGCATGGGAAGAGACGGGTGTAATGGGGAAGTGACAGCTTCAAGATGGCCACACTTAAGAGCCTGTAAATTTACTGTCTGAGTGACAGACGAACCTGCCAATCACAATGTAGAGCACCACTGTGAGGAGGATGATGGCCACAGCGGAAGAAATTGCAATCAGCACCACCTGACGGTTCTCACGGGAGAGAGAAAAGGCGGTAGGAGAGAGAGAGAGAGAGAGAGAGAGAGATAGACAGAGAGAGAGAGAGAGAGAGAGAGAGAGAGAGATGGGGGAAAGACTTAGATTAGATCACAGTAATCAGAATATATTGAATACGTTAAATGTACACATTGTGGGGGTTCTACAGAAAGTAATGTGATGCTTACTTGCTGTTTAGGATCATAATAAGCAACAAAGTTTAAAAACGAAATCTAGGGCAACAAGTATAAATCACTTTAGGACAGACCTGTCATCCTAATGTACCCTGCCTTTCATCTATTTATGAAAAGACTCATTATTTTAAATAATTATCACATCATATTCACACCAAAAAAGACAAAAAATTCTTCAAATGACTTTTGACAAACCACTAGACTAGAACTAAAGAGAAGGAAAAATCTGGTGAGTGAGAATCAGGAACCCAAATTTAGAGCGCTTTCTGCCCAGATTAACAGATGAATAATGGGATCTATCATCTCAGGAGGGCTATGCCATCATTTTACATTTTACATTTGCTATGCATATGAAGGTCTGTAGAGGCATGACCAGCTTAGTAACCTGCAGAGAAGAAAGTGCCTGCTGGCTGCACTGTATCATTCCATTTCATGACTGTGCATTGATTTCCTATAAATGTTTCATTAGGAAGAAGGGCATAGAGAAACGTGTGGTTCTGCTCTGAAAACAGATATACAATATATCAAATGCACATGCTACACTTTGCGCAGATGGTTTAATGCTGCCATCAACAGTGACAGAGCCATGGCGGGCGCATAATGGTGTAAACCTAATAGTAGTGTAAAAATAACTTGATATAAAAAAGCTGCATTCAACACAAAATAATATGTTTGTTTAAAGCAGGGGTCACCAACCTTTCTGAAACTGAGAGCTACATCACAGGTACTGAGCCACACGAAGGGCTACAAATTTCATATAATAGTACAGAGTACTATTCCTAAACTACATGTATAATAAACATGTTTTAAATGCTTTTTTTTAGATATTGTATTTTTTTAGATATAAATGCAAATGCGATAGAAGAAGAATAGCAACAGGATAAAATTACATGTTAGACGTTGCTCACTGGTGAGTGCTATTATTTGGACCAGTCCGTGGGCTACTCATGGGGTCCAGGGGGGCACCCTGGTGCCCGCCGGCACCCCGTTGGTGACCCCTGGTTTAAAGACAAAATGTGACAATAACGGCAAGCCTGTCGCAAACATACAAATAAAGCACATGCTTCCTACCAGTGCTTCATAAACATCTTCATACATATTGCTGCCCTTATGGAAAAGGAATTTCAGCAAGATGCCTACAACAGTCTTACAATATTGTCAGATAATTGAGCATAGATTACTATAAGCATAGATTACTATAGGCCATTCCTATTCGAAAGTCTACAGGAAAATCAGGAAAATTATTATAGCTTTTTATTTTTATAGTTTCATGTTGTATACCATACTATAATATATTATACTATACTATATTATACTATAAAAGTGGGAAAGATGGAAAGTAAATCAGATATTTTGATTTCAATGTTTGGAATCAACAGTTTCAACAATATAAAAACAGTTAAATATATTCTGCCCATTTTCATTGTTTTCCAATAGAAATAACAGTATTCATGATATAATAAAATTTAATATAATAATATATTATAATATTTAGTCATATATACATCATGTATTTTAATACATCACCTTTTGAAACCCAATGGAAATGTTTTTGGGTTATTATTTTTTACATAAAAAAAACTTTTCATTCCCCACCCCACACTTAACTTAACGTTTCACCATGTCTTCAGCTGGGTCTTACGTGCCAACACTACATTTGCTGGTGTCCATTCACCCTCTCGTTTCATTCCGTTTTTTTACTGTGAGTTTGTTTTCCTTGTTCTGGGTACTTGTTGTGTTAAGTCTGGCGAATGCTCTCCCTTTGAGTGAGGGTCCCCTGATTTAACAATGTCAGCCTCACTTTTCAGCACCATGCAGATTGCCCCAACTTCTAGTAGGGGCCAGATTTTTCTGCCCTCTGTGCGCTTGCTGTGGCTAGCCTCGCTTGTCAGGAGTGCATGGCCCATCTCCACAGCTAACTCCATGATGGAGCCCTGGTAGATGGGTGAAGAATGTAGCGGGCCCCTCCTGCAAGATGCGACTGCCTTTCCTGTTGGTAACCCCCTTAAGTGGTTTATTTGTTTAGGTCCCACTTGTTAGGTGTGTGTGTGCTGACAGGTTCCCGGTCCTGAAACGCCTCACTAGACAGGGTACATATCCTGAAAAGGCCTTTGCCAGTCTGATACCTGTATGCATTACTCCGAGGGCTTTTTCCTGTATAAATCCTATGTGACCCATTGCTACATAAGCCAGAACTCCATCTTTGTCTGCTGCTTTTTTTTTGTTTTCACATTAAAACCAGATATCTAAACTCCAGCATATGCATCCCTGTTACCACATGCATGAAGCCCATGTGACAGTAAGTTTTTAAAGAAAACAGTAAAGAAAAATAATACTAAAAAATAATGTACATCATGATTCTTCTTTAAGAAACGTCTATAACCTTGAATTGTTTCTGTTCAACATTTTGGATGTTGAGAATCATGGGTGTATAAACGGAAGCCTTAAGATTTAAACTGTAAGATTGAAATAGGGAAC
>JBBKCR010000002.1:10781680-10805255 GCA_037577295.1 Ladigesia roloffi | reverse complement strand
AACATTTTGGATGTTGAGAATCATGGGTGTATAAACGGAAGCCTTAAGATTTAAACTGTAAGATTGAAATAGGGAACTGGGTGGTACTTACAATCTGGGCTGGTCTCGAACTCAAACTTGCGGCTGCTGCTGCCGTAGCCGGCGGCAGTACGTGCTCTGATCTGCAGCAGGTAGCTGGTGTCAGGTTTCAGTCCATTCAGAGTCACATTGGTGCCCTTGGATCTCAAGATGGTGTAGCTGGTCTCTTGTTCCTGCTTCAGGAAACAAGGCAGACAGAGGAGAGAGAGAGAGAGAGAGAGAGAGAGAGAGAGTGTGAGCGAGACAGAGATAAAGATGTTAACATTACACAGATAGCTATTAAGACAGGCGAGAGGAACAAATTCAGTCCTTATTAGAGCAGAGCACCTGCCCAGAGGCTATTTGCGTGGGTGATAGGGCCAGTCAGCCACATACTGAAAAAAAGAAAAACTGCTGGGGGACAGTGACAACCCTGCCTGATATATTGCCATCTTTATTTTTATGCCTTTTCTAAAAATCTTTGTTGTACAATGATCCTCTCTACCCTGCTTAAAAAAACTACAGAAGATTTATGGGACTTCTTTGCTTTCAATCCATTGTTTCCAGATGTGTCTCTGATGGGGTAAAGTGGAGAGCAGCAGAATGAACAGGGTGTGGAACATTAAGCCATTGACTGCCGGGATTTCAGCAAAGAAGGATTTCCTGCTAACAACAGGATTACTCAAACTTCATTTGTCCTCATCCCCTATCATGTTTAGGGCCTTGGTGGTTATACTAAAAACCCCATCTTTGACCTTCCACAACTAGTATATTTACCCAAATGACCTCATGCTGAAGTAATTAACAGCAAATAATATTTGCAAACTTGCTTTTGAAGATTCTACAAACACTATTGAGTTTCTCATCTAGACAAAATATATTAACAGATAAGTGCTGCCCCTATTGGCAAGTGTTACCAGATGGTTAAGCACTTTTTTAAATATTGAAACAAACAACATATATGATCTCAAGAAAATAAAATGTACACAAACGTGTATATTTATCGAGCTTAAAGTGTTAAAATTTGAATTATATTTTTGGTTCATATACATCTATACAATGACAAAGGTTATGTGAAATATTACTTTGGGACTTGCGGGGCAGGAATTCTCATACAAAAGTATACACATGCCGTATTACTTAGCAGAGCCCGCAGACATAACCAAACATCATGACCCAGGATTTGACTTCATCCGCCCTCCTTCCCCTTAACAAGGAGAAGAGACCATTTCAAATCATAACACTCTGCACAGAAAACACTGCAACACCATTCCCTACCTGCAAATTGAGCGCATCAGGCTTTATGGTTCAACAAGCACTTAAGTTCACTCTTGATGTCTGAGAAAATGAAACTAATACCCTGCATCGTATTGTATGTGTCTTCGTTTAAGTCATAAATCTTTGCACAGGTTGTCAGTGTTCACTGCTCATGACACCATGCGATCCCCTGGAAATCACACACAGGTGTGTCTAAACTTTTTTTTTCTGTTTGAAGTATTCTTACCATATGTCTCAGTTGTATGGCAGCCACCTCCAGACTCTGGGGTTTGACAAGGCATGCGATTGTTACTTTTTCGACATGAACTCTATTGGTGGAATTTAATATGCTTGCCCTGTTCTGCTCTGACAATCTAAATACTGCAATCTGGAGTGACTGCTTTAGTCGCTGTTAAATAAAGAAATGTGTAAATATAATGTGCATTTCAACAAGCATTCTTTCCCTTAAGCATTAGGAGAAATAAACACTTCTAAATGGGAGAAAACGACAGTGTTCCTTTTACAATTCGAGCTAAATATGACAAAATAATCTTTTCTACTTGACCTGATTTTGTAAAAGCTGCACTGGGAATACTAAAAAAAGTCTGGAAAAAAATCTTAACTCCATATTTAAAGAAACAAAAAATGAAAAATATAAGGAATGTGCCCCTAAAAATATTACATGACACTTTATATATGATATATACATAGAGAGCAGTTACTTGTCCTTGTCTCCCTGTCTAGATGGGACATGTAGGGATTTATTCCACATGAAGCAGCACGGCCATCTTTTCTTTGATTTTCTCTTTTGGCCATCTATTTAAAGGAGCATTATTTGACTGTGCCTAACAGGAGCTGCATCATTTCCGTTACCATGTATGTTTAATGCCTTTTAGAGAGTCATTTAGCACACTTTGTTTGATTATACCATATACAAAGGCATTTATGGAATACAGTGTGAACATTGTGTTAGTCAGAACTAGATTCATTGATGCTCTTCCCTCTTCGAAAAGTCACTTAGTGAATCTAGGGGCCTTTTATGAGGTTAATGTTTTGGAGTCTTGCTGTTCCTGTGGTCAGTGTGAGTCAGTGAGCCCTGTGAAGAGATTTGGGGGCCTCTTTTCTCTCTCAGTGGTTGTGTTTGTGTATTTTCTTTGGGGAGTGGGGGGCACTCTGTTATCTTCTGCCAGCCTGGATCAAGGGGAACCACAGGTCCTACATGGGGTATCCCTGGCTTTTCCACATGGCAGACCCAGTTGTGTAGGATTTGGGAAACTCCTGCTTTGTGTGCTGAAGCAGTGTCTCACATGGATGTATAATTAACAGGGATCAATGGGCAGACCAAGTAAACTTGACTGTGAAAGCAGGATGCTGTGCCACCCAGGGTCAAACAAAACATGGCCTCAGAGTACACCTGTGCCAGGCCGAGAAACTAGCCTCAGATGAGCCGCCTTTGCTTGCAAATAAGAAGATTACGGCTGACCCACAGCATTTCACAGGCTGGGATTTGGAGCCTGACTGACCACACTGAAAAACTTTATACAAAAGCCCTCTGTAGTGAGCACAGGGGTCAACCACACCTTTCTGCCAGTAAACTGAACTGTGATCTTAGGATGTATCTGAAATCAATATTTTTGTATCTACGTAAGTTAATAATAGACACAAACTACAATGATTGCAGAACAAAATCTTTCAGACATTCCTTGCAGTCAATCGGCCTTTAATTAGTCCTTTTCCAGTCCCTAATATTTAAATGTAGATTTATAAATACAAGGAGCATTCAGAATGTTTTGGAAAGAATGCCAGAGCAGAGAATATGTGCACTGGATACATTCAGATGATCCCTTGTTAATCTAGGGCATAGAGTGGATTATGTGGTCAAAACCAAATTTTGGTAAGCTGCGTTGGAGCAAAGCTTTTGGCAAAGACACTTTAACACAAATTAGACATGTTCAGATCATGAGAGTTTTATCTACATTGTGATAAACATTGCTCACTTTTTGGAGATACCAGAAGCCCGGTACATGTTTATGTGTGTGAATGAGCGTGTGGTCATATACTCAAGCCATTTACCCACCAGACCATGGAATGTTTGTTTCGGTGGAGAGAACTCTGGCGTATTGCCATTGGAGACCAGGCTTTTCTTTCACACCCTCAGATCCCCAGCAATTCGGGAGAGAAGACTCCCACAATGTCAGAGCCCACTTAAGTGCCAAACCCAGAGCCTAGCTTTTTTCAGCCGACCCGGCCTGAGGGAAACATTACCCACTTCATGTAGGAGTAAAAGACATCACGGTGCCTGACAGCATGAAAGGGCTCCACTGAACACTGATCCATAGAAGCTCTCATGGCGGGCCAAAAGAGCAGCACTGATGTGGGGCAACAATGCTCACCCGGCTATTCAGCATATTAAGTGAATCAGGACCGAATCCCTGTATGCTTCATTAATCATATGGCAGCTGTTGGAAACCTGGGGAGAGGCTGCCTGAACTGGGTCATTCAAAGGAGCAGGTCTTGTGATTAAAGGTTTGTTTTAATATGATCTCAGACTTATATCATACACAAACTTAATAGACAGGTGGTCTTTAATTTACACAAAAAATAAACCTAAATATTTTCTGGCTTCTATGAATTGTTCTGGAAAAAAAAAACTATAGTTAATTGGCATGGGTTAGCTGAATGGTCAGAGAGAGAGAAATCCCAAATGTGATTTTTTTTGGGTCAAACCAACAGTCAGAGTAGACAGAAAGAGACATAATGTTATTAAAGTAAGCCTCTGTGACTTTTAGAAGCTGTATGAACTAATGACTTGAAACATGGTTCCAGTGATGTGTATCTGCACTTTCAATTAAACTCCCTAATGAGGCCAAAGAGAGGGATGAAGTCCCAGTTTAAATGCTAATAGTGTTGAATAGCCTGGTTGAGTAAATCTTAAACTGCCCCCACCTTCTCATAGTACTTGACCTCGTAGTCCAGGATGATACCATTGGGTCTTTCTGGCTCCAGCCAGGATAGTGAGATGCTGTTTCGGGATGTTCTGTCCTTCCTGATGACCGTGACTGGGGATGGAGCTGCAGAGAGAGACAAAATGAAAGGGAGAGAGAGAGAGAGGGAGTGCGGGTGCGAGAGCGAAAAAGAGGATTAGCTTCTTCCACTCTGCCTGTGACTGCATTACATGCACATAGAGCTGAAGTTCACAGGAAGTTCAACGGACATTTTGATTCCACTATTTGCATCCTGTGAATTGGTTCCTCTTGATGACCTAATTGAGTTTGCTCTCCACTGGGGGCCCAGTTTCAAAGTTGGGAAAGTTGAGCATATAAAGACGCAATGATGCAGTCCTCTATAATTTGGTTTATCAATTAAAGGGTAATATGGCTTTGTCAAAGAAAGGAGGGCACGGACTGTGCAAGCAGACTGCAAGCAAAAAGTTATTCAGCTCACTCAATCTTTAAGGGCAATGTGCTTCTAGCAGCAATCTCTCATATGTCTCCCTGCTCCGGCACTTCACATGGTCTCAATCTGTGATCATAATTCAAGTCAGAGATCCTTGCCTCCCTCCTCCTGCCTGGCTTGCTTGCTTGCTTTTTTCAATTTTACAGCTCTATAATTGCAAGGCGGCATGGAGGCCATGAACGTATCTGACTGGCCCGTGTTTTAATTTTATTAGACCACAGGAAAAAACATTTTGTTCTTTGAAATGTTCAAGCTTTTCTTGATTGTGATTATACAGTTCTGAATGCCTCTTTTCTCCTTGGAAACTTTTTTTTACTGTCAATGAATCCAGATGGAAACAATCTGTTGCTGTTTGCACTCCCACACGGCATTCTGATAAGGTATTACTGAAGTTCTGAAGTGACCACAGTTTATAGTAGGTAAGATTTATGGTGTATAGACTATGGGGTATTTGACACTGTATATCCTCAGCTGCTTTCTTCTTGACACTCATGGTATAAAGCACCAGTAAAGAAAGAGGCAACATGTGCAAAATGCCTCTGCAAGCAATTGAAAGAATATTTGGTTCCAAAATTACCAGAAGGAGGCCACCTCGCCAACTTTTAGCCAGAACCCACAACCTGTAGTGAATTAAAACCAGATTACAAAGTGCTGGCATTTACAGGTGTGGCCAGCAGTAGTGCCCCACCACTGTGCTGCAAAAGAGCCCCAGACATAAACATTTGTAAATTATCTTGGTGAAATGCAGGCGAGGTAATGACAATCTGCAGATCACTTGGTGACCAAATGTCCTCCACATGTCTTGGAGAACTGGTCTGTGGGAGAGAAACTCTCAGTAAGGATGCATCTTGGACTTCTTGCATGGAGCCAGCTTTTCTTTCCCCTGCTCCACTTACTCTCTCAAAAGGCCCTCAGTGATCGGGAGAGGATTTGGCAACCAAATATAACACTGGATTTTTAAAAATTCTCATCTTCTTGCCTAACAGGCAGTTAAGGTTTTCTTCCTACACTGCCATGAATCCAGAGAGACTAAATAAGTTTTAAAAGGATATAACACTCCATTCTAACTCTTCTATTGTCATCAGCTTTGTTGAAAATCTTCATCCTGTCCTGGCAGGAAAGAACAGGAGGCCGTGGTTTGTCTGACGACACCCTGTCAAAATGGCGGAACAGAAATGTTTTAAAGCTGTTGGGGCAGCTTACGTGCGCTGTCTCCCTGGGGCCACGTTGCATATGCTAGCTGTGTTTAGAGTGGGCTGCGCTGACATCCCTGTGAGCCCCTTGTAAATGCACTCTTTGACAGGGAGTGCAGCTGCGGGGTGAAAGCACTAGGTTTGCTGTTCACACATCTATCTGCCTCCATTTGCATTTTATAGGACGATAAAGGTAGTTGGATTATTTGTCCAAGGTCAAAGGGAGTAGAGCTGTGGAGAAAAGGGGTTATGATCTCAATTGTTTCGGCCGTCTGAAAGAGTCCAGCGATGAAATGGAATACCCATTTAGATCCACTGTTTACAATGAGCTAAGAGAAGCCAAAAAGACGAGAGCATTTCTGCCAAGGACTGTCTCTGCACTCCATAGTAAATGCAATCACAATGGAATGAACTGTAGAAAAGCTTTATAGTGTAAGATGTATAATGTTTTCATGCTTGGTGAGAGTAGATGTGTGCTGTATGTGTGTAACTGTATGTGTGTGTAAAACATCAAATTGCAAACTACATATATGTTGCTCCACATTTCTCCGTAACTTTATAGAATATCTACATATGAACATATGCTACTCTTAAACAAACTGACAGCATCACTGATTTGTAATTTTTGGAATTTAGAGTGCCCTTTATTATTCACTAAAAAAGTATAAAACTACATTTCTTGCCTTTTCCCAAAAATGTTTCTTAAAACATCTGTCTGACAATCCCTGCTTTGATAGATCACAGCTGTGACAACACAAAGAAAGCTAAAACCCACAAAAGTACAAATGGAACACACGAAAAATGCCATCGTAATCATGAGGCCAACACATTCTGAAATCCAAAAGTAAAGTACTCAATTGAACACAATGTAATATTTGTTTAGAAAAATTGGGCCAACAATAAGTATTTAGGATTTTTACAATGTTGTAACTGAAAGCCCTACCCACAAGCCACATCGTATTATTGTAAAAATCAGTATCTACAGAGCAGGAGCCTATATTGCTTAGATAAAAGTTTAGCTAAGAACATCTCCAGGTTTCGCTCCATGACAGTAGGGATTTTATGAGGTTTAAAGCAAAGTCAACTGCTCCCTGCGGTAAGAAGGGTGCAAAACTATCAATCGTTAGCCTTTGATCTACAGTAGTCCTCTGCCTACTATTTTATGACACTGAACTCCAGATCCTATAAGCTCAGCTCTAAAGTGCTTAAATCACCTAACAGGCCCTGCTCCTATAACTTTAAAGACGGAGCAGGACTGACAGAGGAGACAGAAGCCTAGGCCCCACAAGGCCTGAGAAGACATGAGACTGCTCATCTTTACGAAAGAAACTGGAATAAAAGGCAGATGGTGCTCCATTCAGCCTTTACAGTAACCTGAGGAGTCCTGGCCTTCAGTCTGCCAGACTGGACAGCACCTGCAGACAGATCTGAGCACAGGCAGCTCTGATAGCACAAGACCCATCAGAAGGGGACTATCAAAAATAGGCTCGCTGAGATATTAAATGGCTCTTTTCTGGTCTCCAAATGGAGTTTTGAGCTTTGCTGCACATCGCTGCCAAGAAATTGGATCGTCTTCATCAATATGTTGCCCCCAATCCTGTAGTGATACACAGACATGACACTGATGCCCAGCAAAGATATGTGCAGGGTTTATTTGTTATTGGAAATACCTTAAAAAATGCATCCTATTGTTATTTGTTAGCTCTCTTGTACAGCACTGATACAAAATCATTCACTATTTGTTGGAACTATCACAGGAACATTCACTATTACTTGGTTCTTATTCCGTGCCTTTTCTTGAAGAGATAACGTGGCTTGGACAGCCTCACCTGCTTGGTTGGTAGTTATGGTGACAGCAGCATACTGGCGCAGTGCAGGGGCCAGAGAGGAAACTCCATTCTGTGCCTCGATCTCAAACGTGTAGTTGGTGTGCGCCAGCAGGTCTGCCACAGTCACCGTGGTGTTGATCAGGCCTGTGGCTCGGGGCAGGAAGCGCACAGCCCCTCTGCATGGCTCACACTGTTTGATCCCCTTTAAACATCGCTTACACAGCACACTAAACGTGAGGTCCTTTCTGCCACCTGTGTCTGCTGGCCAGCTCCAGTCCAGGATCACAGACGTCTCGTTAATGACCGAGATCACGTTCCGAGGGGCAGAGGGAGGACCTGATGAGAAAAGGAGGTAGGTGAGGTAAACATATGGGGGTGTGGATATCAATTGCTCAGTTATTCTGAAGTATGTGCAATTTTGAATTTGGTTTCTTATCCATTTTCTCCCATACTTTGATATTAATATGAAACCAGAAGTGTACCTCCTTGGAACTGACTGTGGTCCCAGACCTAAAGTCCCTACACTTCCATTAAGAAATAAAAGTCACTGTTTTCCATGTTTTAACTGAATAATAATCTGTTGGATTAAATAAAAGTCTTAGGACAGCAGGATTCCCTAAAGCTTCGTTATTATTCTAGTTTTAGATAGAGGAGTCCATCTTAGGATCGCTAGGTATTCTAAGTGTTAAAAGAGTGTTGTTAAGAAGGTGGGAATGAGGTGCACCCACTTGGCTTAAAATAGATCTCAAAAGCAGATTTCACTGTCTAACTATACTTGATTTGGAGTTTGATCTCAGGATCAGGCAAGGAGCAGACCCTGTCCGCAAAACTAGCCTGACAGGAAAATTTAATCAATTTATTTATATGTGAGATGTTTTAGTCCCACTTTTATATCCTGATATCATTATTAGAACCTTATCGATGCTTAAAGAGTACGACATACCCCTGCTCTTCTAGAAGTCATCTAAACGTATGTTATCACAATCAAACAACTCCATCACTCTACCTATTCTGTTCAACAAACTCCCAGCTTTGCACTGAATAAAACGTTCAAAAAAAAAAAAAAGTGCTGAGGGTCAAAGGGGATTAGAAGAAAAAAAACAGGATAATATTATTTGATTTGACATGAAGAATTTACACATACGGCCTACAGCGCTAGTGGACCGGGTCTTACACTGGTCACTCCCTAAATCATTAAACTTAAATAAAAAGCTATTTTAAAGTTACAATAAAAAAGTCTCAAATTACACAAATAGGCAACCCCACATAAAAAATATTTCAGGATGATTCAGTCTATCTCACTCACTTTGCTTTGAATTTGCCACTGCATTAGCTCAGCAATTAATATGGGTCAGGTACTGGATGCAGCAGATTAACCACTTAATCACAGTTTGCATCAATGATGTTTACCTTCCTTTGCAACTTTCTTGTGAAAAGTAATGGAACCCTAACATATTTTAAATAAAGATGACGTGTTTCTCACCATCCAGTACTGTGAACCTGTTTGAGCATTCCTTTTGCAGAAGAACAGGAATAATGAAAGTTGTTTTCGATATCGGAAGGATGAGAAAGACACAAACGGGATTCAACCCACAGAAGCAAAGCTATAAACCATCCTGTCTGCATGCAAGTCAGGGTGAAAAAAGTGGAAATGTGTTGAGGGTTAACATCTTTGCCAGAGCAAAGCATCCTTTGATCCGGACTTATAATAGAAATCACAGTGTGCCAGTTAACATTAACAAACTGGCTGGCCTGCCAGCAGGAGGATGTGAGGTGTGCCGGAGTAAGCCATCCATTACACACACAACCCTTTCTGACAAGCTCAGCTCCCAGCCCACGGAGGTGTGAATGCGGCATTCAGGACCACTACAGCCTAAAATTAACACCACCGTCGGAACCACAATACAATTTGTGTCCGTGACTTTGGGACAATGACATGTAAGTCTGGCTTGCATGACATGATTGATAAATATTACAGACATGTAACACATTTATCCCATCTAACGTAGACCTTTTTCTCACACTTAGGATTTATGCTTTTGAATATACAATTTTATGGGGTCATAAAATGGAGACAGGTAGAAATAAACAGGTCTATTTATACATACTAAAAGCAGGCATAAATATATGTGCCTTTGAAACGTTTGACAAGGGAGTGTACACAGGATCTGACTGTGCTTTGCCGAATCTAAACTATTACTTAATATAACCTGGAATATGAACACAAATGACTTTTTAAAAAGTTCAAATGTAAATGGAAAGTTACGATCTCTCAAGAATTTTGGATGACCTTCAGAATTAAAACAGATAAAATCATGGAAGACCTTGTTTTAATTGCAGCGCCACTCTCAAAGCCCTGCTAAAAGATAATTTGTTCTAGTCAGAGTACCATCCATGTATCTTGGGAGATTCCATCTAGATAAATGTCTCTGCTTGAGGGCTATGACAGCATGACGCACTGAAATTAAACTCACACAGGCAGTTCCAGAGTTTTCACCATCTTACTTCAACCTTTCGCCTCAGCAGTGGAAATGGGAACAGTGAGAAAAACACAATGACACATATCAAAGACAGGGATCGGCTGCAAGCGCTTGTGTGGAAAAGAAGACTGAGAATAGCTTTTGACAGAACAAATAAACGTGACGTGTGTCAGCAAAGTGTGATCTAATATGCTGACCACTTTGCATGTCACATAAGACACACTGTACTAAACTTGGCCTCAGGATTCAACACGCATGCTGCGGCTTTACGTGATCTGAATCAGCACTGATAGCGAGACTATGATTTATGGATAATGTGTTTCGGAATGCCTGGCAGTGGTTGTGTGCATCTGTGTACCATCTGTATCCTTGTCTATAAAAGAGAATGCGTTAGCTCACTTCACGGCACCGGCCCAGGGTGACCCGCTGGGTAACAATAGTTAAAAGTAAACAAACAAAGCCTATTCCCTAAGGGTCTGCTTGGACTGATTTGTGGAGAATCAGAAGCTTTGTGAGATTGAGCCAACACAAATTCATCAATCCCAGAACAAACACCATAAACCACAGCTCTTAAAAGAGTAGTTTTAGAGTTACTTTAGAGCAGTGTGCTTGAACTGAATAGTCGTCTATAGAATTACGTCAAATATTTCAGGCACGGATATTTTAGGGCCCATTTCCACCTCAAGATATATTGTGTTGTTCTTCATGCAACCAGCTATTGGAAAGCTCTACACTAAAACTGGAGGGAAGTAAGGCGAGCTAAGGCTGCAGGTGCACAATAAGAGAGTAATGAAGAATACGTACGAGTGCAGGCCATTGAAACAGGGTCCCCCTCCGATCGGAAGTAGTTCTTCTCACAGCTGCAGCGCACGGCGCCCTCCTGGTGCGTGTAGCTGTGCGGCGGACACTTGGAACACTTCACATTCCCAGAGGAGGCCTTATAGAAGCCGGGCCGGCAGGCTGCAGAGACAAACAGGAGCGGAAGACAAATTAGGATGCTGGGAGCCTTTAGCCAACAGAGTCATCCATTACCTCATTACCACGCTGCCACCTTTAATGGACTGAATCATTTCACATGACCATATGCATCAGCAGACACACTGCAAAGACTTTTAATCATCTGACTTTAACTCGCCGATACACCCAAGGCACTGTGATTGTCTATGTGTGAACATCCACATTGAATGTGTGAGGAGAATGTAGAGTGCGAGTTTACTCGTTTTCGAAGGTGGGGGTGGGGGGGAGCGAGTGCCAAGCCGAAGCCCAGCGATAAAACACGTTTAAAAAAAATTAGTCACTACGCTCTCCCTTTAGCGACACATCCAGGGTGTGTTGCATGAATTATGCAAATATACCTCTTAAAATGGAAAAAAGCTCTCTTTAAATATCTCTGGTATTAAATTGTACTCAGCAGCTCATCCGCTCCTATTCATGAGAATTCCATTTCATTACCCATAATGAGGGGGGGGGGGGGGGGTCACAACGAGCCACCTAATTACAGGGGCTCACACAAATCTGCATTCCATTCCCCTTTTCTTCGCAGGTTCAATACATTTCACTTGATACAGTTGGCGACTCATGTCAGCTATAAAAGATTCTTCTATACCAAACTCAAACTCCCATTAAGCCTAGACATGCGTGGGCTCTATGATCCTCTCTGGCTTTTACTACAGTAGAGCAAGAGGAGCAGCCCAGATACTACCTCTCTGGGAATGAAGAAAGACCACCTGAACAAATGGTCTCTTGAAGAGCAGACCATCCGAACAAATGCTCACTGCTCTCCTGAGCCTGCCGGGCTGTCACGAGTAGATGTGTGATTATCATTATACAACGTCCCAACGCTTCTTTGTTGCTACCTACTACTGGGCACCTGAAGTGCTCTTGTCTTTTTAAAGTGGCTGTGCTGTTTTCTGTACGGGCAGGGCAGGGAATGCCCGTGTGTGATATTTGAGAAATCAGGTTTACATTAACCCGCTGCTCCTCAGAGGCTCCCCCTGGCCACCGCAGAAAACCAGGCTGACAAAAAATCAGCAGCGCCTATTAGCCTGAGTTATGGGAAATCAAATGTGACGCAGTGTTTCCTTGGCAAATTGGCAAATGCACAGTCCCAAATAAGATAAACATGCAGCACAGAATTGCCGGAAGACACTTCACTGCAGTACTGTGAGTTTCTGAAAGCATTAAACAGGAAGACTAATTTATTTAGTGCTTATCCTGGCATGTCTTCCAGACCATTTCATGAGGTGTTGATTATTTGTAGGATCACTATGTATTTACACGCGAAAATAGAAGCAAAAAATTGTGTACTAGACAAAGAATTTAACACAGACAATTCTTTAGCTATTCTAAAACTAGGAATGTCCCGATCAGGATTTCTGGGATCTGAGCTGATCCTGTTATAGTTTAATAGATCGGATATCCACTATATTAAGCCAAATTCGTCTGTGATCCTTTGTCTCTTTGTGCTCTGTTTACACAACTGTCATGGAAGCAGATATAACCAGGCAGCATGCAAATAATAAAACAGTATGG
Source organism: Ladigesia roloffi (assembly GCA_037577295.1). Classification (NCBI taxonomy): domain Eukaryota; kingdom Metazoa; phylum Chordata; class Actinopteri; order Characiformes; family Alestidae; genus Ladigesia; species Ladigesia roloffi. The sequence goes on along the minus strand of JBBKCR010000002.1, from coordinate 10,792,451 downwards.
GCTTTTTTAAAATGGAATATTAAGCCTTGTGATGTAAGCAACTCCTGTGTTTGAACCAAATGTTTGCTAGCTTCTTTGTGTCTATTTCTGCAATTTGACACCAGTGGCACCAAAACCACGTAGAACATAAACTCTTGCACTGCTTTTCACTAGCATGTTGAGATGGGTTAAAATAAAAGGACTGTGAAAGCCTTTTGCTTTACTGCCTCAGCAGCTTCTGGTTTAAAACTGATGTTAGAGAAAGCAAGGATGGAAATATATAGGGAAAATAAATTCTAGTGAATATTTTGTCATGTTGATATAAATGAAGTTGATTTTTTTTAAAATAAAGACGTTTGCAGTGGAACTCAACAGAAAAGTACCGGTATTTAGAAAAAACGTACATTTCCAGGTACATTGAAGGTCTTATGAAAATATGAGTATATGCTTTATTCCTCTGGAAATCATAAAATAGTAAAAGCATTGGTATTTAGTTATCAGGCTACAAGAGTAAAGTCCAAACGTTCAAAATAATACTACTAATAATGTGCAATTATGTATTTTTCAGAAATTATTTATTAATTATATAATAAGTGTTTAGCTAGGCAAGGGCATTGTGATTAAATGCAAATGCATATTTAACTAGATTTAAATAATCAAAAAACAGATGATAACCAAAATATATTGGTGTTAGCTGGTTCACCTGGTATGTTAGGTGGTTCACCTCAGTCATGCTAGTAGTTGTCCTGGATGGTGCTTTAATGAAAGAGGCAACCATTTCTAGTGACATCGCGCTCTCATCTCTTACAGGCTTTCTGTGTACTAAATGATAGGCTATGAATGACATTAGCCAGCGGTCTACCTCCACTTCCTCTACATCGCACACACTACTCAGCTGCTCCGGAGGCTCTTGTCTAGAGTGTGTGATGATATAAAAGCAAGTGTGTTTCTAACAAGTCTTGTCGGCCAGGAAGTGTCTAACCTATCTTGGCAATGGGTACATGCCTGAATGAGTATGACTGTGTGTGTGTGTGTGTGTGTGCTGTGTGTGTGTGTGTGTGTGAGCATGTGTGAGGGAGAGAGAGAGAGAGAGATTGGGTGCTGTTATTGATTGCGCGTGTGTTGTGAGGAGACACTGGAGCTGACTCTCAGGCTAACAGGCAGGGAAAGGGAGCGAGGCGGCTGTGCAGAGCCACAGAGGTGATTTTTCATCCAGGCCTTTCCCAGCACACACTGCACACACACTCGGTCTTCATATGGACCCTTAGACACTCTCTCAGGAGCCGTGCTTAATCAGGACATGACAGATGATCTTATTATTTTGTCGATCTCCTCTTTGTTATTTTGAAAGTGTTTGATGGTGGAGCACCGAAGGACCACCAGGACTCTGATGGGTGAAAAATACAGCACTCAGTATTTTGTAACACATACTGGACACACTGTATTACAGAGTTGTCTTGTATCTAACCATATGTGTAAATAAATCTGAAAGTGGTCCCTTGAAAACAATGCTGTAGTCCACACATTTACCCCCTTGTTGTTATGTCAACACTCATCAGCGCTCAGCACCATTGCAGTTGTTTACAAAAGCCAATAGGGTTAAAAAAACAAATTCCTTTAACAATAGCTTAGAAATAAAACTTTATATGCCTTGCTTCATAACACAGAGGACACTGATCTGAGTATTGTAAAATATACCCATATTATTTGTTTAGTTATTTGTTTTTAATAAAGAACAGTGACATTGACAAAAGAAAGAAAGAAAAAAAGAAAGGTTTGATAGCTATTGATCGCTATATAAGTCTCACTATTGTATATGGCTGTATTTTGGCCTGTACGAGTTACTTTTCAGTTCAGAGGCCAAATAAAAATTAATTACACTGCACATGTACTTGTACAGGATTCATATAACAAACACATCTCTTGAAGCCTTGAAACAAGAGCTGAGAAGTTCTACTGATATCATGAGCTGCTGATGTGACAGAGGCAACTCCCAGCAGACCACTACTCAACCGCTCCAAGTCAATAGGTGTATAGTACGGACACTGCAGAAGGTGCTGGCTGGTTTAGTTTACCGTTACGTCCTTAAAGTAGCTTCCAGTGTCTGGGAGGCTGCAGGGAACAAATGCATTCATTCAGCAGCTCCTGTTCAGACTAATTGCCTGTGAAACTGAATCCCACTGTCTGTCTCAGAAGAAAGCCTGCTGTAGACACCCTTCCTCTGGGGAGGGGAGAATAAAAGCCTGGTCACAATCCCACTCCAAGTGGCGCTTGGAAAGTGCAAATGTCTGCCCTATAATAAGTGAACTTCATTTTAAAGCTTTTTTCCCCAATGCATTTCTTTAGCTTTGACAAAGCACAATATAAGCAATTTATGGCATATATTTGACAAATCAGAACGTCACAAAATATTTACAGTGAAAGGGTCAAATAATCGGCTCGTTTGCACAGAAACTCTCTACACAGATATTTTTGTCTTTGGAGAAATAGAGCAAAAAGCTTGTAAAATTGAAGTATACTAGAAACCTGAATACCCAAGACAATTTTAGAGGTGATTTGTGAAAAGTAGCTCAAAGTGAAGGTCATTGCTACACACTGTGCCGTTACCAACAGTGTGCCAGTGTAAAGGGAAAAGCTTCTAACCCAATTAAAGCAAACGCATGGGTTTCATCTCCTGTCTTAATCACATCACAACCAGCACTGACACCTCCGGAGCTCTCTGCTCAGATGACCTTTGACCGCGATCAATGCCTGCCTGCCGCCACCACAGAGAATTTGCACTTCGCCTTTTGAGAGCTTTTGAGTTGCTCATCAAATTTGCTTTGTGCCTTTGCGTTCTGATATTTTTTATTCTCAGCTCTATCGGGAATGTTTCAACTAAATCACAAAGTTCCAAGGTTGTTGAGAAAATGAGTAGACTCTCTTGTAAACATGCCAATATGCCAAGAGGGACTCTGAATGGTAAACAAACTGAATAGCGTACACAAAAACAACCGCACAAATGGAGACAAACACTCGCTAGAAATCCCGATCAGAGTCATGAACTCACACATGCACACGCTCTTGTGAGAACGCATGCGTGCACCCACAGACAGAAACATAAATCATATATCCAAATGCTTAGCCTTGCATTCACGTGAGCTATGTTGCACTCAGTGGTCCATTTGTAACCACGGGCACTTAGGAGAGCCCAGCTGTAGCACAGAGAGAGCAAGCTGAAATGTGATCAGAGCGCCTCAGTGAGCCTCTGTTTGTCCTGGAGCCTGTACAATGGCACTCTCAGAGGAGAATGAGGCTACCTCACACTGAATCAATACATTCTGCCTTGTAAACAACTCCAATGACACCCCCACGTAACCAGAACACCCTGACCCCCTTTAACAGGGCCTGTTTTTGGAGGGAAGACACCAAGAAGTGCAAACTTTATGGCCGAAAATCTGAAAAGCCATACGAATGTTTTAATCGCATAATCCTCTAATTGCCAGTTTGATTCCATTCTTACAAAAGAAAAAAACACAGAGGGGAATAATACTCCTAACAGGACTTGACTGCACAGAAACCAAACACTCTTGCTTGAAGAGCATGTTAGAAAGTGAGAGAGCAGCTCCCCATCAGCTCTCTTACTCTCTCTCATGGTGAAAGAAGAGGTCAGCGAGGTTTCGCTCCACTGCAGCCCTGCCAGCAGTAAACAGAGCGAGCAGTCCAGAGTGTTCACTAAACAAATGATTTCCTGGTTCCAGAGACTGGCTCCCTCCCCTTCTATTCTACAAGGTCAGAGAGACTTCCACCCCTCCTCTCCTCTTTCGTCCTCTCTTCTCCTCTCCCCCTACATCTCCTTTTCCCTCACTCTCCCCAGCAGGGAGTAAAATTAGATTTGATCAGGCGTCCGACAGGAGAGGCATTCTTCAGCGTTAGGAATGGCAGGCAAAGCTTGAACGGCTGAGCCACCGCGGCCAGCATGCTGGAGAAGAATATTAGCATTGTAAAGCGCTCCGTGCCTCAGGAACTGTTTACAGCTCCCAAACATGTGTTCCTCCCTGCTTTCTCCTGCACGCTACAATGGCACCACTGTGCCCACACCTTCCCGAGTCGCTCATCAGATGCTTTTCTCATTCAAATCAGTCCCCAGATCAGATCACTTAATTACAGTGTCCTGAATGCTCGGTGCCAATTTTCCCAAAGTGAAACTCCAAATGTGAAGAGGCTCTTTGAGGCCCTTTTGAAATGAATGAGCCTCCACTCAAGTGCCATTACCTTGTAGTTACCAGCACAAACAGCAATCTAGGGCCTGAAGAGGCTGATATGAATTAGCACAGCTGAAAGCGCCTGCTCCACAGCTCTCTCATTCACTGGAATGGTAACAGAGCGCAATGAGTAATATGTTTTTGGTTGTTTAGTTCTGATTAGTGTTGGCTGTGGTGTATGTGCTGCAGCAAGGACAACAATAAACATTTTTATCATATCAAAAATTCCACAAAGCTCTAGTGCAGGCTCCAAATGGTTGCTATACAAGATAAAATTCAATGATATCTCACAACTGAAATCCTGGGTACTGATAATGAATAGCTAAGCATCCACTTTGCTAAGAATGTGCAACAGAGGTGTGGTTTTAATATAATTATCACACTTCGAGTGACTAAACTCCTTGAAGTATTTGTCTTTGAAGATACTTACAAATTATTTACAGGCCTCTGTGGTCTATCCTGCTTCATGAATGTGTCAAAGTGAGTTGCAATAATGTGCCTGGGCAGTAATTAAGATTCAGTAATGACACAAATGCAGGGACATTAGAGCAGGTAGGTCAGACAGAGGGCTTTAGACAATGTAAAAAGCATATTTCATCATTAGAGACCACAGCAAGAGGAGATTAGAAAGCAGTGCTGACATATGTAGCTCAAGAGAAAAGCTCCATCACTCTTCCACCTCATTAAAAGCAAGATTCCTCTTCCATTCAGTAGCATACTTATATCAACCATGGACAACAGTGTACTTAAGCTATGCAAATATTTCACTTCATTAATGGGCATATCTTCCTCTCTCTTTCTCTGTTTCTGTTGTGACATCTCTGTTAGGCAGCAATTCCCATTTACACACTGCCACTGCAGGCCTTGCCTCAGGATAGACACACACTTGCAGACAGACACACACACACTGACAGACACACACATACACACTGGAGCCTTTAAGAACCCTACCATGGCCCTAAATGTGATGCCATGATTGCACTAGGAAATTAATTTAAATCAAGCCATCAAACGCATGAATAAATTTGTTGGTTGCTTAGACTCATTTATTTGAGCCTTCTGTGTGGCCAAAGGTGAGGGCTCGATGTAGACTCTAAAGCGAGGATTGGGGGGTCTGTTCACTTGTATAGTGTTGCAGCTATGCAATATATCTGCTAGAGAAATGCCCCAGCAGGCTTAAAGGGCACAAAGTGCTCCAGTGTTTGGTAATGGGCCAGTACAGCACACAGTTTCCAAGGCTTAGCTTGCCTTTCGGTGCCATTGTCAGCAGTTAAGGTCAAGAGTGTGTGCTGTGTGTGTGCAGAGCTTAGTTGCGTCCTCACAGCTGGCTGTGTGTGTATGGACTATAAACTAGCTGGGGGGGCAGCTGTGGGCCGGCTGGCAACTACGCCTGGCCAAATACATGTGCATGCTGGGGCTATCCAAACAGCACCCACACACTGTAATAGACAATTATACACACATGCACACACAGAACAGAAGCATACTAATGCACATGTCCATACATGCCAGCAGACACACACTGAAATACAGATTGCGAGTGGGGTGCCATACAAAATGTATCATTTTAATTTTATAATTTTATTACAACCCATATGTGGCCAATTATTTTTAGCTCTTGTACATGCTGATAAAACAATCACATAGCACTGATGAGGCCACTAATTATAATGTAAAAGTTTACATTAACAATCATGTCCAATGTAAAATCTGTGAAAGATCCATTCTTAGAACCCACTTTACACTAATTGAATACCATATATGGATTATAGTGTACAAAAGTTATTGTTAAACTTCGATATTTAATTTTGACGGAACACAGCTAAAAAGGATGCTGCAACTATTTTCCGCATCGTTTTCCCCCAAGCTGGAGGATGTGACTGGGTCAATCAGTAATTTTAGGACACCATTTCAGTAAAATCCCCCTGACACGTCTCAATAAGCCACCATGATGCCTACAGCAAATTGAGCAGATGGGGGAGGGGGGAGGTGTTAAAGAAAAAGAGAATGTAGCTTTGAAACAACTAAGCCTATTAGCATAATTTTCAAAGCCTCTTGGAATGTGATTCCCCCTGCCTGGGCCGGTCCTTATTCTTGGCTCTATTGTACAGCATGTACAGCTCTCAGACAGAAGGGAGCACAATAGGAGCCCTGCATTGGCCACCACCAAATCCCCTATTGTGGCAGGTTTATAGCCACCCCTTTCTGTGCCGAGCAGGTCCCTCCATTCCTCCGGAGGTGCTGGACCACACGGAATTCTCTGCCACTGATAAATCTCTCCCGCAGACAAAGGGAGAACGGGGTCAGCCAAGGGTTCAGGGATTGTGCTGGTCACTTTTAATGTACGCCGACTGTCAGCGGCGGCCATGACTGATAACAGAGGTATTATTTTACAAAGAAGCAGCACCCAAACACCAGGCATAAAACTTTCCATTGGAATCCAAATGACCTGTTTCTGGCTATTGTGGCACTTCCATACTGAGTCCAACCACGATAACCAGGCCCAGCACGGTCATGTGTGTGGGAGGGTTCTATCAGCCTGTGAATTAATGTCTATCTCTCTATTGTGTCCAATAAAGTGAGAACAATGGCTGCCAACAGCAATGGGAGGTGCTCCATATGTCCATTACCACACTGATGATGGGACATAAAAATTCAGGCAGCCGATCGGCTCTGTCTCGATTATTCATCCTCCAGATCTCTCTCCAGGGCGACACAAAAGGAAGAAGAGGAGATGATGAAAAACAGGTGAAAATGCAAAAGGGCAGAAGTAATTATTTAAATTCCTTGGGCTTCACTCAGCTCCACACATTTTATAACTGGATTTATGCATGTGAGATGAATGTCTGTGTCCATATGTGTATGTGTGTGCACGTGTGTGTGTGAGTGTGTGTGTGTGCTTGCGTGCGTGTGGTCGTATTCAGAGGGCAGCAGAAAAAGGAGCATCATGAACAAAGGCTTGCCTGAATGACAGCGATAGTGAGTTGGAAGTGTCCTCCTTTCAGGGAGCGCTGAAATAGGTCAGCTAGAACACTCCACAGCAACAACACTGAACCCTTTCTGAGGATGGCCCACTTCCCCTATCACCAGCACCTCTCCAGCCATCTATTCACACCTCACAATAATATAATCACTGCACACTTACATGTACAAATGCACAATTAATATAATGTGTTATACTTCTCCTAAATTCCAGATAAACACATGCATACACAGGCACACACACATCCACACACCAATTGTGCCGATGTTTATAAACATCTGGGCAATCAGATAGGCCCAATCAAGGCCTCTGACTTTTTTATGTTTCTTAAACCATTCCTTAATTTTTAGCAGTGTGGCAGAGCACATTATCAGATGAGGAAAATGTCACTGATGCAAAAGAAAGGCACAGACATAGAGGGTACACTCAGTGTGCAAAAAAAGTTTAAGTAGTTAGTGCATCTCAAAGTAACATCCTCATCTGGCTTGGCTTTTAAAATATCCGGGTATTATCTGTTCCCAGGTACGCAATGCATACACACTCAGTTCACCACATGATGTATTCATCAGACCAGGGCATCTTCCTTCAGTGGTCTAGCTATCACAGTATGTGTTATGTCACAGTAGCTCAGCCACTTTTGCTTACTCATTTTTCTTACGTCCAATATGTCAAGAACATGCTGTTCATCTGACGTCTAACATATTCCACCTCTTCTGATTTGGTTTCTGAAACCCTGATGTATCCATGAGGCTTTTTTTGGAGAAGAGTAATGAATAAAAACTAAAATGGATTAGTGGGTGTTCTACTGGTATTTAAGATAAATATTATTAAATACAGTTAATAGTGATTGGAGTCACAGTGTAATAAAGAAATGTGGGACCATACCTGTGTTCTACATATCAGCTTGCAAAAAATCTGCTTTTTTTTTAACAAACAAAACATATCTTGACCCTTTTTATTTTTATATTGTTTGTTTGCATTTATTCTAGTTTTTATATTGCTAGCAGAAAAACACATCATCACACACTGAGCAAAATAGCTTTAAATAATTTGCATAATGCCTAAGATTGTATATGTATTTGACATATCTATACCATATATATGTACTATATATGCCGTACACTAAGAAGGCAGATACCAACACTTGCACGGGCTACACATTTCCACATTAATAATGAAAGGTATTTATACATAGTGGGGTATAAATACAATCATACATGTTGACTTTGATTAATACACGCTCTTATAGCGAGAGACATTAAATGAAATTTCCACGATTTATTTACACAGCTGAATCACTACTTGGGTAATGTGTGTTCAGAAACTTCATCAAGGGAACTAAAGTAATGTTCTACAAGGGGATACAATGCAGCATTGAAGAACCTGCAGAATTTCTAGAATCTAATTTCCAAACCACGACTTTTCATTGCAAACATATGGCACGTCCCAGTGGTTATCCTGCCCCTGCCTGTTTACCTGAAGCCCTACAGATGTGAGAGAAATGATGATCAACACTCAACCGACACTTATAAGACTTTTTTTCCCACAAAAATATTTTTTAGGCCATTAAACAAGGTTGACGAAACACTCACAGCCCTGCTCTGATACTGAATGTATGTGGCACTGAGAGTTCATGGCTGGGCCTAATGAAGCTGTACGCATGTAGGCCTGGAGAGATGAATGCATGACTTCTGCCTGCTTGCGTGTAAAATATCCCAGGAAAAGACCAGCTTGGTCAGCGACTGGATGCAGTGTCAAGGAGTGGGAGTGACGCCATCCCTGTTACAGGAGCAACCAAGCCTGGGCTGCTATTTAGATTCCTCAGGCAGGTGCCCCTACACTAGCCTGGGCAGAGGGGCCTGCAAATCAATCTTTTATGTCAGGCCACTCTGCAGGGTGTCCACACATTTGTTGAGGTTGGCCTAGCTCTGGGGGCCGCGCCGTGCAGGCTGGGTACAGAGGAGCACGGTGCTATAAATCAGAGGCCCTGAGCATGGAGCTGCAGGGCAGGGCTGTCAGGGCCAGGGAAGACACGCCACCGCAGGTGATCTCCAGACACCCAGGCAGGACAGTACTGCTCTTCAACAGTCTCCTCTTACCTAGCCACTGACAGCTGCTTCGATCCACCCTCCTCATCTCAGACACACAAATATCCTTACGCATCAATTATAAACTCATAGACACACTCACACATACACACTTTGCTGCCCTGTTTATAACATCACCTTACATAAAATGCCCTCCTGCGGAGTTTCTGAGCCTCAAACATTTTCTGATGACACAGCAGCAGGACTATATTTATGAGAAACACTTTTAAGAAAAACACAAGCTGTGCACAATAAGGCTACATTTTTGGTCGACTTGAAATGTGAACAGGCCTAGCTAACTGGTCCCTTCTCTTTCAGAAAAAAATGCTAGCTCTAAAATCAGTAGAATACTCTGAGAGCTTTTAGAATCTAGCAAAGCTCCTCTGGGTCCTCCTTAGATATCCTGAGTGTGAGAAGAGAGAGAATGCTTGAGGACGGCTGACATTTTACACAAAAGCCCCTCGTCGCTCCTGTCCTCTTACAAGGAATGTGGCAATTATCAGAGTGTTTGCAGCAGTCAGGGGGGCAATTACCTCAGGGGAAGGTCAACGGCAGTGTTCCACTCCAGCAGCTCGCCACGGGATTGACTGCTCACCTGGGCCCCTGATCCGTGCAGCTTCACCTGAAGCTGTCCTCTCTGACACACTCCCACCCCTAACACACACCTACCACACTCTTACAGGCCCATAATGATGCACCCAACTTGGGGATCATTTCAGCAGCATAGTGTCAGATACATATAGATTTTTGTCACTGGGTGAGGAAAACTCTAAATTCTACGTTCTACACAAACAAAGTTTGAGAAGTTTTGGAGCATTACTCCGCCAATCAAACAATACAAAGACACACTTTTCTATCACACCTAAAATACACCCACTTTTGCTTTTTTTATTTGTATTAAATGTGCATTATTGTAAATACAGTTTTGATTAAATATCTAAACACTAGAGGGACGAAATTTCCCAGTGATATCAGTAACAAAAAAGATCCCAATGCTGGCCATTGTTAAAATACTTTCGTTATTATTAAAGCATTAAACAGTGAAGCAGTCCCATCACAAGTCTGTACTGAAAAGTGATCGATTTTTTTTTGTCTCTGATAAAGTAAATTGTACTTTTTCATTCAATATTTCATTGTGCATGGAAATATCAACTTAGTGTCTCATTTGCATAGCTATAATAAATGTCATATTTAGCACAACACTTCCCTTAAAGTTGAAAAGACCCTACTATCATATCTACCCCACATATCTACTCATTGTACTGACAGAGCTGACAGATCACTGCACAATAATGTGAAGTCTCTGGTACATGTATCACTACTCCCTGCTGCTCAGAGCGAATACTTGCACTGTGCTCTGAAAAGTACCAACCCACCTCAGCTTCTCATCATTATAAATACTGCTGTTACTTGCATACCAAAGGCTACTGCACTTTATGAATACTAAATGTAATAAAATATGCCATTGTATTCATAAA
>JBBKCR010000002.1:10763563-10774182 GCA_037577295.1 Ladigesia roloffi | reverse complement strand
TCTCTCTCTCTCTCTCTCTCACTCTCACTCTCACTCTCACTCTCACTCTCACTCACTCACTCACTCACACTCTTACTCTCACTCACTCTCTGTCTCGCTCTCTCACTCACTCTCACTCTTACTCTTACTCTTACACTCACTCACTCACTCTCACTCTCTCTCTCGCTCTCTCTCTCTCGCTCTCTCTCTCTCTCTCTAACTGCTGTGCCTGTCCTTAAAGCAATATTGCAGGGGACCGGGACAGTTTGATAACTGCATGTTATGAAACACAATGCAACATTTTCTCTGCACATAATACTATAAAGATTCACTTTGCATCCTGCATCTGACCTCTTGCCCCATTTGGTTAAAAGATCACCTTCGTACATGTCATTGAAATCAATGTTTTTCACATACAAAGCATGTAATTGCATGGAGATTTAACATGTAGCCTTCAGCAAATTTGTTTTCAATTTTAAATAATGAAGTTAATATTAAACTTAAAGTAAACATGAAATTTTCCTGCTAAGGTGGTCAGGTAAATTACTGAATCATTGAAAAATCACATATTCAAATGGCAATGATGTTAAGAGGAAAAAGTAAGAAAAAATTTAAAAATTCAGATGAACAAGGTAGAGAAAGAGAAGGAAAAAAACAGGAAAACTAGTGTCACAGTCTTCCAAGTAAAGAAGATTCCTTTTATTTCCTATACACACAAATTTCCTTCGCAACTATAACATTCTCAAAAATATCCAATGAAACCTTGGATGAAATCTTGAAGTGGGTGTGCAGGTATTTGGAAAATCTTTGTTGCTTGGAGCCTTAAAGCTCACTGTTGTTGGTAAAAGCAGGGCATGCCCACTTAATCATACGGACACTGGGTTCTTTCCTGAGGGGCTTAACAAGGAGCAGATATAAAAAAAACAACATTTGGTGGCCCATGGGAACCAACCACACAAAATACAACATGCACTCGATTGCAAGAGTAAAAATAAATACAAAAATAGCTTAATGCTGTTACGTTCTTTTTCCACACATTACATTGTATGATTGATGAAAGCATTGTGATTACATCGCAAGACAATACACCAACAATACGTGTTTATACTGTGTACTGTAGATACTACATGTGCTTTTTAAATCCTGACTGTATCAGGAGTGGGAGCTCAAATTAGGGGTTAATGAGAGACATATGAGGTAGCTCCTTTGTATCTCTACTCCACTTTACAACTGTGTGTCGTACAAACAGATAGTGTTTTCCACAGCACTGTGAAAACAAATCACAGCAGAGTGCTTACAATCCTATCACCTACGGCCTTGATGAAGATGAAATGCTTGAGACAAACAAAACAACCCCAGCACCGACTTCAAAGTGCAAGGTCGAGGACTCCCGCTCGGTCAGCGTGTGTCCTACAGCAGGGCCAGGGGAATCCAGGCAGTCCAAATGACAGAGTGGATAGTATAAGAACGGAAAGTATAACATACAAATACCAGCTTGGCCTCATATTGTTTTAAAATAGCTTCCCTCACAAGGAGAGGTGTCAGGCTGGGGTTATAATGGCGGAAGAATTTAGAGAACCAAGCATGCTACGATTTGCCCTCTATTTGAAGTCATATATTTCACAATATGAAGTCTCTGCCATTACGTACTAGGAAAGAATAGCTTCACTTTGCCATTTAGTCCATCAAAGGACATTCATTCTCCAAACATGTGAGAGCAATAGAGGAACATACCAGTCTAAGTGGACTTAATTAACAACGCCCCTGTCAAAACTGAAATATGATTTCAGTAAAAAAAAAACAGACACGCAGTGCTGAAAGAGAACTGCCATTGTGTTTGCCCTGGTGAATGGTCCACTTCCCCCTGTGCAGAGTGAGCTAGGAGGGGGGCGCGGTTCAGCCTGAAGCAGGCCTGCAACACTGGCTGTCAGAGAGGCCTTGTCCTGCTGTCAGGCTAGCAGTGCTCTCATCCATCACAGTCACACCACCCTCTAGCCCATGTCCCATCCACCACCAGGAGTCCATCCCAAATAAACAGCCCAATCCAGTCCCTGCATCTCCAGCCTGGGGCTTGCATTCCTGGGCCTGTGGTTACCATTTTTGAAGTGAAAAGCACCGGGCCTGCCTCAGAAACAGTGCACCCTCCCGACCCACTGCTCCTCAAACCCACTTCAGAGACAGGGAAGGTGTGGTGATAAAGGAACAGTTGGAGAAGTAAACACCCCTTTCATGATGTGAATAGACTGGTGCACAGAGCCTGGGGACAGTGTCGGGACCCAAATCAGAAGCACAGACACTCTGCCCATCACACCCTTTGTGCTGCTGGGTTCTCGACTCCATAATTAATTCCTAGATCAGGATTGGAAAATGGCATCTTCAAGAACAAAAAAAGCAATGTTTGTGAACTCACATTGTTATTTAGACTTTGCCTTTCCCACAAGATTCCCCCGAAGCTTATGCTTGTGTGGGGACTGTATTATTGCTGTGGGCGTTCTCAGATTTAATTAGTTTTTGTTGTATAAAGTGGAATGATGAGGTTTTCAAGAGTCAAATATCTCCTTGGGTGTTTACTGGGAAGCAACATAAAAATGTAGCAATGCAGAAGCCCACAAAGACTACAGATAATAAATAAATTACTACTGAATATATTTATTTGTAGGGGATTTAATTGAACTTTTTACATCAGTACAAGACACTTTTTGTTTGTTGCTGGGTTACATGGGAAACACTACTGACCCAAATAAACAAGAATATCCATTTCTACCACATTTTTTCATTGTCCTATTATTAACGGAAAACAGGATTATTACTATATCAGCATTTTGGGCTCCTGAGCCTTTCACGTTGAAAGTCCAGCCTGAAATAATCTAACTTCAGTTAGCCCATGGAGAAAGTCAACCCTTAGTCTTTATGGCGGAAAATGCTTTGGGGTCGGTGGAAAAGCAGCAAGAAAAATACTCGAGGAGTGAGTGTCTCCTAACTTTAAATTGATAGAAAAACCAAATGCAATGAGTCAGAGGTACAATAATGGCTTCCAGCTGGGACCTGACCTCAGTTTATGAAGGATAATTCCAGCATAAAAGGCCTAAAGCAAACCTGGCAATGACTGCTCTCTGAAGAACAAAGTCACCAGCCTGGTGTAAGAGTAGGCAGTGTGTCCTGCGAAGGTGTCAAACAATTACCATAACGAAGCAGAGACACAAATAACCTGCCCTACAGTCCAAGGCCATGAGTCAAAGCCTGACTAATACAGCACTGACCTACTGGGGCAGAAAAAGCCTTAGGAGGCATAGTGACTGTGATGAGGGTAAACCCTAAAACCAAGTCACTGCTCCCTCCAGCACACTCTCTCATGCACTCCATCTTCTCCCTGACTACAGCTAAATGCCAGCCAACACAACATTCATGGGTCAGGAGAGATGGGGTCAGCTCAGAGTTCATACAGCAGAGCAATACCCCAACGCAGCATTCCCCAGCAAGCCAGCTCAACAAACAAATTGGAATCACAGAAACGTACTTTTCTGGCAATCCTTTTTTCCCTTAACTGTGCTCCTTCAGCGGGTCAGCATAAATGATAAAACTTCTTCAAAAAAAAAACAGGACGTCATCTAGAGAGCCTGAGGAATTTGCACGACATAAACGTGCTCTGGAAGCAATAGCTCTTCATGACCAGGAGTCTATGCTTATGCAATCTGGGTACAGCACTCACAACTACACACATATAATCTTTCAGTCACAAGTAGAACTTCCAAAGATGATTTACCATGAGGGTGCGACTAAGTGTTATGGCAACCAACAAAGTCTGAACAGAAAACAAACCAGCACTTAGAAAGCCAGCAAAGCCTACCTCCTGTGTTTAACATGTAACATGTGTTTTCACAGACTCCAGTCAAACACCCTCAAACTCTGCTTTCTATCTAATCACTCAATCTATGTGTTAATCAACAGCATGCAGGAAGAAGAGATTTAGCTGATTTGTAGCTGTTCTGTTCATATGCTGGTTTCTTGGTTAGAAGTGACAGTAACCAGGGCATATCCAAATAAAGCTAAGTGAATATTTCTCCCTCAACTTTGAGCAAAAGCAGGCGTAGTCAGAAGCCCCATTTGGTCTTCTCATTACTGCAAATAGTCCCAGCAGAGTCCTGGATGAGGATGAAACCTGAAAGCACTGGAAGTCCAACAAGCAGACCATCTCTCACTCTGTTTTTCATTCCATGTGGGAGCAATTCCAAGGCTTTGCCATTGTTTAGGAGTAATGATGTGGACCGTCAGCAGTGGGGTGACATGCGGTGATGTCTTGACAACATACATGAGGGCTACGAGTTTGTCTGAGAGGGAACAGAGGGGAAACCATTTAGAGAAAGTGTGGAGAGTGATAGAAAACACGTGGCATGTGATTGTCGCCTAGGCATTCAAAAGTCAGTCTTTGAACCTCCAGCCAGAACCATCAGCCACTGGGCCAGAGCACCGCCACCTCAACCGCCTCACAGAGCATCAGTGGGGGTGCATAGATGGAAAAAACGACAGAAACTCTGGCCTCCTCCTCCCAGGACAGTTTGCACTGTGGATCTTCCGCCTGATTCTACTGTGAGTGTGGCTACTGTTACTATTGGTAACATTTTGTCATTGTTGTCTATAACCATGAAAACTGAGAATATTTATGAATAAGTATCAGTTAGGCTCAAAAGTCATGTCTGTGTAAGAGAGGCACAAGCTCTAGATGGAAGACCCAGAGTTTTATTTTGCTTTGGTGCGTCATTGTGTCCAATGAGCTGAGCATGAAACCAGTCAAACAAAGGGCCTGGGGTGTTCGGGATTTAGCAACCAGCATGAGAGAATTAATGAGCTCCCCTAACATGAAACAAACCAAAACAAGCAAACATGGCCTCCTCCTAAGCATGCTCCAAGCATTGCAAAACTCGCTATAATTAACACTAAAAAACACCAGTGACCAAAGTAGAATGCTCAAGGAGAAATCCAGTAAGATAATCCATAAAACAACTGAGTTCAGAAAGGAGCGTTTAAGACCACATCATTCCAGTTAATACAGTGACACAGTTCCTATAATGTGGCTTCAGTGTAAGATGTACTTGTCAGTACTTGTAAACCAGAGCTGCAAGCCCGCGACAGTGCATCAACAAACAAGATCTGTTCTCAAATCTCCTTGAAAAGTAAGAATAGTGTCAGTCTGCATTACACATAGTCCTCCAGCGCAGCACCTTTCATCAAGCATGGCTTTAAGGGCTTGTTAAAATAACCCATTGCACTTTCTTCAGCAGCATTAATAAGATCTGATAACTAATCAGGGATAGCAAGCGTGGGGATTGTATATCCCGGTAAATCCAGGAGGAATGTAAACCATTGCGGCTCCCAAAGGAGTGCTGTGGCAGCTGCGAACATGGGAAGCCCTACAAGCGCACACACATCCGGATCATATACTCCTTTTATTTGCTGTTTTAAGATCAAATTATGCTTAAAAGAATTTCACACAGATCCTAGACAGCTCATTCACCCCGTTTCATTATGAAAACAGGTCATACTTTCACATGATCTTACTTCTACACTCACTTACAGAGCACTGACGCACTGGTAATAAAGGCAATAAGAACTATGAACAAGAGTTTTGAGTTCACAGTGAGGTGAAACATTTTCACACCCACTGATACAGAAGAACTCGCTTTTGGTAGATTTAACTGAAAATCCAGCTAGGACTCGCATCCCCCAAGTTTGTTTCTCTACTGATCTTAATAATGAAAGTAACCTACAAATGTGAAAATGTTCTCCTCTCCCCCTCTCTCTCCTTCTCTCTTGAACTGAAAAGAACAGAGATTTCCTTGAAATCCAGAACCAGTCTTTCTCTCTCTTTCTTCCTTTCTGTCACAAGTACACACACAAATATGTAAATGTCCATATAAGAAAGAAATGCTTGAAACGAAATCTAGTTGACAACAGGACATGATGAACTTAAACAGTATCAAATATCCTTAGTGCTTAAAACATGCTGTCAGTGCATACATAACAAACATAAAAATATTTTGGAAAAGCATTTCTTCAAAGCTGCCAATACAACTCACACTTAAAGTGATGAAATGGAGGTCTACACACCTCAAAATATCAGATAGAGCGACACTCAGGCTCCCTGCAGTAATCAATCCGTTAACACAGCAGGCCTGCAGAGTGATCTCTGCGTTAGGCCCTTCCCCTACAAATGTGGCTATGAGGACGGAGGTGCAGCTGTCACACTCTGGTAATACAAGCCCTTATTAGTGTCCATTAGTCTGTGCCGAAACTAATAAGAGATTGTCAAATACATCGCAACACTCACACAAACTCCTCGCAAACAGCAGAACACACTACAAGATCATTTTAATTGGTGAAGTGCTACAATATGTCATGATCTGTTTGTCCATACTCTCATCAGAAGGACGATGCAGTTACTGAACTACTGTTGGCAAAATAATGGCTAGAATTTCCAAAGAAGGATTCATTCCATCATCCACTTTTTCACACACTCACTCAGACACTCATTTACTCACTCACTCACTCATGCACACTTTCACTCCTTCTCTCACTTTTGTTGTCTTGCCATTATCACTTACATCATAGTAACACAATCAATCACTTGTCGGGCGCCTGGTTCAACACGCCACAAATGGCTGCTGGGATTGATAAATTGTTTGGAGCAGTCACCTTCAGAGGCATCCGTCTCTTGCCAAACCACAGGCTACAATACTGGCCAGCAAAAATGCAAGACCATGCACAGCTATTTGAAATGTATGGTCAGGCATAAGACATCAGCATTTGTATTTAGTTTCATTGGAAGAGTCACTTTGGCTGCTTCCACAGTTCATTCCACTCATTGAGTAAAATGAGAAAAGGAAAAAATCACATGTGTTTTATATGATTTGCATTTGTTGAATAAGAGATTGAGGGGGAAAAAAGTCCATACAAAAACCTATATCGTATTCAGAAATGTTTCACAGTCAACAATAATTAATATATAGTTATACTTAACAGTAAGTATAAAAAGGATATTCATACAAGTCACGTTGTAAAAACAAATATTACTTGTAATGAAACAATAACTGATTATTATTATTATTATTATTATTATTATAGATACATGGTTATTTGTCCTAGGCATTGTTTTAAATAAAAAATGCACTAAACTGTTAACTAAAATAAAATCTCCTAAATCTACAACCAGCTAAAAAGGTTAAAATGATGTAACAAAATATGTAAATGAATAAGTGGCAAGCTCTTAATATGCATCAGCAAGTAAAAAAAGAATCATCCCTATTCTTACTGTGCCAGAGCTGAATTCATGGTTCATGGCCCTTCTATAACTCTCATCTACCAATTACATGCTCAATAACAGTAAAAGTTATGGCAGTGCGCTGGTCAAGCACCACATTGTGTTAATGAGAAAAACACTTTTCCCTAAAAGATCCAGCTACACAGCAACAGTATGCTGAAATGGGAGCCCAAACTCTCATCATTTTATTGTCACATATGGCAGTTTGAGTGCTTCAGATAGTGTTCTGATCAAAACGTGCTCATGGCCGCTTCAGCAGCTGTTCCATATATGCAGTACCATTTCATATCTCTATTTCCAAGGCAGGCTCACACATGTACAGACCCAATCCAATCATTGATACTCACATATCCATGACCATTACAGAGTACAAAACAACATACTAAAAATCCCAAATATCTCAGGGCCCAGTTGTAGTGGAGAAGAGGCACACAGAGCACTTCATGAGCTGTGGTGATTTCTCTAGGGAGACGGCTTAACTCAAATAATACCACAGACAGGGCTGAGTCTCTGGCAAGCCAGCTGCCAGCCAATTTATTATCAGTCCTCTCAACCACAGCTTCTCTCACAATTATACATGCCAGCCAAAATATACGGCTTAGTATGCACACTCTAAAATGGCTCTGCCTGTGACGAACTTATCCACCCAAACTATTTTTTACTTGCTCTGACCATTTGAATCTCAAGGGGTTCACAAATTACTGTCTCTTCCGCTCTGTCTTATGACCCTGGATCAAAAAGTGTAGAAGAACATAAAACATTACCTTTCTTAATTTATGAGTTAGATTTACAAAGGCAACAGTGAAGTGTGTAGTAAATTTCGTAAATCTGCACACAGATAGACTCCTCCCACCCCACTGTCCTTGAATGCCAAACAATCTATTGAATGTGTAATCTGATGAGGTGATACACAAAAGTGTTACACAAGCTTAACTACTTCAAGCTGCTCTTTGCAGACCACAGATCTATCCCCTCTGCTGGACAGAGTGCTTGTGTTCCCCTCTCCCAAGCATACACCCACCGCGGCTGAACAGAGGTGTGTCTGTACCACTGTGAGAAAGAAAGCAAAATCTTTTTGGTCTCGAAGCCGAGGACAAACTTACCTCTCCCAGTAGTTGAGAAACATTTACATTCTCAGCTAAACAACCAAACCCAGTTTGGTGTTGCATAAAATGAATAAATGAGCAGAGTAAAAAAAAAATGAACGGAATTCCAGCAATAGATTTTGCTGTTCCATTTAGAGCTTTGGCCACAGTGTTGGTGCTAGTACATTACACTGATGAAAGGGAGAAAATGGGCCGTGAAATGAAAGGCACTGCAAGGGGAAAAGAGAGTGAGAAAAGAAGAGAGAGAGACCCTACCTTGACAGGTGATCCCACGGTCCTCATAACCAATGTTACACAGACATTTCCCAATGGGTACCAGCCATTCTCCCTCTGTGCTACAGTACATTTTGGGTGGGTCCTCTTCCTTTGAGTTGTTGACGCAGGAGCCCCTCACTTCTACTAATGACTGAGTGTCCATAGGCACAGTGTCAGGGAACATGGCCAGGTTCCTCACTGTGAAAGGGCATTTCTTAAAGTATACTCGTACTGACACCAGGGCCACGCAGGCCCCCATGTCCTGGAAGGCCAGGTAAAAGCCTTTCTTAGAGATGGGACCCACCTCCCGCACTTCTGTGTTGAGTTTAAGGATGCGATCACCCAGGTCCATCTGAGTAAAGCTCTCATCAGCTGCGATGGTGTCTATTTTGGAGAACTGGTGCTCGCTTATCCTAACGCCCTGTTCCTCGTCTGTCTCCAGGTAGTACAAGTTGAAAGTCTCTTTGCAGGTCCCCAGCACCAGGGGGATACTGTTGCAGTCTCTCAAGGTGAACTTGAGTTCCACATAGATCTTCTGGGCAGAGTTGCGCGGGATCCAGTTGGTTCTCAGCCAGTTGTTTTGGCTGGACTCCATGACATTGCACACCTGGAAGGTCCGAATAGGTGTGTAGTGCTCATCTACTCCACTGATCTCCTCCCACTGGGAAAAGAGAAAGAAACATGGATTACCACCGGTGTGACACACCAATGACACATTCATGACCACTGAGTTCCACTCCAGCTTCAACACAAGACGAAAAATCACCCAAGATGTAAGACCATTTATTTCTCCAACACAATGACATTTAGAATAATGAATGGCTTCAAATGAATATTTTCCTGTTTTGCTATAATTAATGTGTAACATAATGAATAGGTCCCAGCAGTCCCTGTTGGAAGGGCAGACTGAAATGCTTCATCATGCTAGAGAGTTTTGTCAAGTATGTGGTCCAAAGTAACCCTGCGGCCAGAATCATGAGGCCTTCAGGTTTAACATTCACAAAGAAGAATAAATGAACTGAGAAACTGTGCTTCTTATTACAATAAAAGCACTCTGTCTGGCTTTTCGTCAGGATACAGTTTATAAAAGCCTTTGGCGAAGTCCAGATGCCCTCTGTAGTGGCCATAAGCTGAAAAAAGCGTGCCCTCAGTCTGAAGAATTGCCTATTTGTGTTTCATCTGCAGCAGCGGTTAATGAAACACCCAAGAAAGAGTTTGAAGACAGCTTTATTTCTAAATGCACTTTGTCACAATAGCTTAGAATAGCTCTTGAGAATTTTTCTGTTAAAATTTTCATCACAAGCTTCTCACGAGGGCCACACTGTAAACAAAACTGGTCACAGATGACGATTAAATACAGAAATGCAGAAGAATATTATGCCCTGAAGTTAATGCATTATGCGTTTTTGAAAAGGGCAATTAAAACAATATATAAGTTACGCATTTAATAACTAAAATTCTTTGTTTTTGTAGCGTGCATTTAGCAAAAATACCTATTAATATGCAAATAGGATATCATAATAATACTTTACAAACAATTGCATATTAAAAAAATAGCCTTTGGGTGATAATAAAATTTAAATGTTTATTTCATTGCGAGGAGACACTCCAGAGAAAACTGATGGCACAGATGATTAAAATGTTTCACAAACATTTTCCCTTTTGAAAATCCTCAAAATATGGTTAGAAGTAAAAAAATTTTCATGAAAGCAGGTTTTATTCAAATAACTATAACATGTAATAATTAAATAATTAGAAAAAAAATGACTGTAAAAAATAAATGTATATATATATTGTTTCTTTTAAAATATATATATATATATATTTTTACATAATTAATAATCATAAAATTATAATTATCATTTATAATAATTATTTAATTACTTAATACACACACACACACACACACACACACACACACACACACACACACACACACAAACACACACACACACACACACACA
>JBBKCR010000002.1:10744765-10763463 GCA_037577295.1 Ladigesia roloffi | reverse complement strand
ACACACACACACACACACACACACACACACACACACACACACACACACAAACACAAACACAAACACACACACACACATATATATATACACACACTACAACACACTACAAAAGTTACATTTCCTCTGGGATAAATACATTTAAAAAAAATTAATTCTGATCGTTCCGATGGTGCCTCCACTAATTATCTCAGTTAATGTCTGGCATTCTTTTCCTTCCCCATCAATCCAGATTCAAGACTGACTTTATTTAAAACAGCAGGTACAGTTGTCCTTGCTGACAGGCTTGGAGAGTTTAGAACTGTAGATCCAAACGAGGTGTTAAACTCACAAATGAGTGAAAACTACTTTTGATATCACGTGTTTATGCATTTCTATTTGAACAACTACGCTGTAAACTGGGATATATCACTGAACATTTCAGGTAGTGATTTGTCCAAGTTACTTTCATTGCATGAGCTATTTTTTGAATTGCCAACTTGTGCTCACCAGCTTAGTTGATGCCCCAAATGGAGTCCAGGTGCTTGGGCTGCAGTGCATTATCATATTTTAGAGAATGACTCTGCTTAGACCTTGCCTGCCAAAGCAAATGAAATGTCATATATGATGTGTAGATCACACACTGGAGAATAGCGTATTACATGAACTGTCTGCTGCCATGTATGACATCATCATGGCATGGACTCTACAGTAGTGCCCTTCTTTAAAGCACACTGCCTGTTTAACAGACTTCTAAAGTCATCCGTCTGGATATTTCTTTTACCTGTTCCTCAAAGAGAACTACGACAGTCTTAAAGCATCAACTACAACTGGACGCCGTGTCTGTATCTCTCTATTCCACAGCAGGAGACGTCATCTCTCTACTTTGCAACTTAGCACTCGACAGGCAGACTGAAGAAGACCATAGGTTTCTCCAAATATCACTTTACAACAGTAATCTCCCTCCAGCAAGGAAAGCAACAGGGAAACGTGGAAATCAGCAGTTGGTACATTTGGCAGGGCTGTGTCCAAACTCCCCCCGTGTGTACGCTCACTGTGAAGACAGGCCAACTGGTAAATACTTTCGACTAATAGATTCTCTGGCACTAGTGGACAAAGTGGAGGAGAGCTTATGTTTCAGAGATATGTAATAAAATTATAATCCTCCTCTTTCTCATATTACAATGGAATTGCATTAGTTAGAGAAGATTGACATTTACGGCTGCTTTCTCCTGGTATCACATGCACATTTCCTGTATACACACACAGGACAAAGTTCTCTCCATCAGATCCTGCTCTCTTCATTGTAATGCATGGGAGGACAAAATTAGAGCCCATTTTGCTTCCAAGATCTCCATTACATGCCTGAGTGCTGACATGCCACAGAGGGTACTGAAGAGTAAATAGGGTAGATATACGTATGGCTACAATATAGATCTAACCAGAGAAATAAACTTGGATATGCAATACAGGGGGACAGTCTTCTCCTCAAAACAACTAAATTAAACTGTCAACACAGATGACATCAAAACACTGATATAAACTGATATATACTGGTATAAACCGCTCAAAATTTCCTGATTATTTTGTTCCATCACTGAATTTTTTTTTTTATTATATACTACAACCATTTAATAGTCTCTAAATAGTATTATATATTTTTTTTCATTCGTAGTCTTTTTTAGGAAGGTTTGTTAGCGCATCATTCCCATATTATGGTTAGAAACAGTTTGCTTCTCCAGCTACAATTTCCTACACCAGGGTATGGTGACAACTGCAACCTATCAGTCAATGCCTTTTCATCACCGGTTTACGACTGTGGAACCATAACACACTATGCACTGCCCATTTACCCCACTACGGCCACATGATGTGCTAATCCCAGTTTATACTGCGGCTTTTCTCTGCACTTTGAACAGCTGGCCACCTTTCTATTTTTCCTTTCTGAGCACACAAAAAATCTGCTCTGAGCGCTGGAACTCCTAAATGAGTCTGGGTCTTTGGCTGACATTATTGTCTGTCCACTACTGAGGGCACTAGGTGACTGAGAAGGACAATTATAAAGTTCAGCAATGCAATATGAGAATTGCAGCTCACTGCCTATTATGTTTCACTGGATTAAATTGCAGCACTGCAGATGGGACATTCTAAAATAAATGGGACAAAAGTTACTCATTATTTCAAACTTTCTATAAAATGGAAAGGGGATACTGTTTTCGCTGTACCAAGAACCCTCTGTGAAGCCATGCCTTTTGGTTTTGACACTAAGTAGAAGCTAATTTGCATTGGCTGGGGGTTTGCAGTGTTGTCCTTTTACCTAAATGTCTGATTATGCACACAGCTAAAAACATCCACATTTTCTTGGGACTTAACAGTAAAAGATATCCACCACTGCACGACACGAAAAATCACAAAGTATTCAATACATTTAATGTGGAAATAAATACAGAACTAAAGAGCCACTGAAGCTGTAAGTGGCAGTTTCCTCCCACAGAGGTTATCCGGCATTAGGATGCCCATACCCAATGTGATGAGGCATCCCAAATCCCTAATCTACAATAGATAATCAAGCTCTAATCTACATCCTTTTAGTTCTCAGCACAGATGATTTCCACTAGGCCAGAAGAGAGCCTCATGCACAGTTAGGCATGGCCTATCGCAGTGCACTGGGTAATCATGGCACAAACACAGAGTAATCCGGCTGCCAGGAGTAATGAATCCCAGGCCGAGGCCTGATGCAATTTGGAGGGGCCATAATAAACAGCGCTGTATGTTTAAAGAGCTGTCTGCACCGAGCCGATTTATATTTACTGTCCTTATCGGAGCAGGCGGCCACGCAGGGAGCGTCCGATGGGTTTAGCTCTTAATTTGCTTTAACCGCCCCGATTTGTGCTTACACCGGCAGAAGGCGGGCAGCCCATCCATCAGTGTCAGCGTGGTGCCGGCACATTATTTGAAATCATTTTTGAGGGCATGGCTCTCAGGGCAAAATGCTTATCGCTCCAAACTAGGTAAAAGTCATGAGTAATTACTGATAATTCACCTTGAGGACTTGATCTCCTGCATAGTCTACCCAGTCTTGACAATGGGACACGTAAAATAAGTCTATCATTCATTTCCCATTCACCTTTATGACCCTTACAGTCTCTGAAAAGCCGAAATGCTATTCATATTATATTATTCACACTAAATATACCTTTTGCATAAAACACACTAAAACATAGATAGATTTTTTAAGCCTACCATTTTTCCTTTACACTAACTATATGTTCCATATTTTATAGTGCTGACGCTAAAAAAAGAGAGAGGAAACCAGATTTGGCAGCTATATGGAGCAAATTACTGGATTACCTTACACAACTGCCAAAAAGTAATTTTAACACTTAATAAAGTTTTAAGATTGACTTGGTTTGAGTGGCCCATGAGGATAACTTATAGTAAAACAAATAAACATGGTCATTACCGGACCTTGGGGCTTTGACAAGAGAAATAAATTAGTCTGAGAGACTTTCTCCACGCATTGCCTAGCTTTTTGTGGTTAGTGTGGTTTTATTATGTTAAGTTGTCCTAAAAGCTATTTTTAAAATAAGTATGAAATAGTATTTCTGGGACTTAATGTTGAAAAAAACTAAAAGACAACAGAATAACATATAGACATTTATACCTTTATATATGTACAAATATTTTGTTCTGTAGGCTATATATACTATTAACAGTATTGTTTCACCTCCACCTCCTCAGCAAGTACTTTTTCCCTCAGGTGTTGATTGCAACACTTTTCTTAATCACTTTTGTGAATAAGGAGGTGTGGATCTACTTATGTGCTCCATTTTACTTTTCTCCAGTTCCACTTAATGATTTGTTTACAATAATAAGTCAGATGAAACCTTCTTCATCCTCTTTAGCGATTTCATCTCCCTCTGTTTTACTTGGAACTTTTACTAGTGTTGATCTTTCCTTGTTATCGATTATTAATTGCTTTATGAGGCAAGGTTATGTTCCCTTCTATTTTAAACATCCAGAGATAATTCCATTATTTAAAAATTATTTTCAGCTGATATCCAAACTGCCATTTATTAACACAATTTTAGAAAATGAAAATGACAGATATGTGACCCTTAACAGTGTGGTTTTCAAAAGCCGATCTCAACTGAGACTGGCCTTTCAAAGGTCTGCAATTATATTTTAATGGTATCTGATTCAGGGAAGTATTCTATAGGCAGTTTACTTCACCTTAGAGCTGCATTTGACACTGCTGATCATAAGATCTTAATACACATAAACAGCTATATTTAACATGTATATTTCTGTCTTGGTGTTAATTTGGTTTTGCTCTTATTTAAACAACAGAAATTTCTACATTAAATCAGATCCGTTTTATTCTGCCATTGCTTCTTTAACCTGTGAGATTCCCCAAGACTCGATCTTTGGTCCATTTAAGGAAAATTCTCATTACTGTTTAAGGTGATATCCTCACATCATCTTATTCTTACATGCGACTTTTAAACCGCACCAGCTTGTTAGGTTGTCCAGCCCTGTTTACTGTTTATTACAGATAATAGATTGACTTTCTAATAATTACATTTATTTTAAATGGAAACTGTACCTTAATCCCAAAATTAGTTTAGCAATTGTCTCCCTGTGTATAACTGCCAAGTCCACTTCGTCTGTTTCGCACTAGCAGGCTATACAAAATGTAGCGGCCAGGTTGCTAAAGCATTCTAGTGAGCGTGCTCATATTACTTTTATTTTATATTCCTTACATTGGCTCCCTGTGGATTTTAGGATTAATTTTTTTAATTCTTTTAATTGCATATAGAGTTCTAAGTTGTCAAGCTCCGGTATACAACTCTAGTCTTCTTTTTAAGCATACTGACTCCGGTCCTCTTTAATCTCAGGCTCAACATGTATTAGTCATTCTGTGTGCAAGATTAAAAAGTGGGGGGCTAGACCTCTTCAGTTTGTGGCTCTGAAAAATCTTCTGTTGCAACTGCGTTTGGATTCTATGGATTCATTTAAAAACAGTTTTAAAAATTTAGTTTAATCAATTGTTTGGATTCTTCGGTTTTGTGTAATTATTTATTTTATTTGTTTTAAATATTTTGCTATACAGCACCTTGTGACTATGTGTTTAAGAAGAATAAACTTTGTCTTATCTTATATTTATCAATTTACAGCTCACCTTCAAAAACAAATATGAAAATAAATAACAAAAAAATTAATTCATTTTTTAACAAAAAGTCTTCCATTATAATTAGCTTATTTTCTCCGAAGGAAAAACATAAGGAACATCCGTAAAGCAAGAACAAAAAAAAGCACTGATGGGCAACACTTTCTCGCAATCTTATTTTTTTGTCCTGCACAGAACAGTGTGAGTATAAGTGAGCACTGACAAACTTACCCCATGTGATGGATATGATATCCATCCCAGCTCCCCTTGGCTAGCTTTGGAATCCAACAGGTTAACTGCAAGAAAGGAAAAAGAAAGAGAGAAAATAAGACAAATGAGCGTCTATCCCTTGTTAGCCTCAATTACCCTCCCACCCGTCCCCCAGGAGACGTGTCCGTTCTGACCAGCAGAGTATTTATTCAGCTGCACTACTCTCATGGCACGATCATATTAAACAAACATTGAAAGCCTCTCCTCTCAGTAGATCAGACTCATCTTCCCAATGGCTAAGGCTGGTGCAGCCGCCGGGGTAACTGAGAAAAATTCCCCACATCGGGAGGCCATTTCAGCTTCAGTCCCAGCCCTGCTGATGGCATAAGGATGCCAGTGGGTGGTGGTGTCTCACATGTCGATATCTTCCCCATCATTTCTTTGTGTTTTGTTTCACCGATAGGCACCTTCACCAAGGCAAGCAGAACAAAAAGGCTCCTTATCTGACAAGCATCATCTGAATGAAATCCAATATTTCTGATGTGTTTGTAAGCTGTGAGAAGATTATAACACAGATTTTCTTGATATACGTCATGCCTCCACTTTTCACTTTCCTCACTCAGGTTTTCTCTGTGCTAGTTATAAGAATGTGTAGAGTAGTGTCATTTTTATGTTGTGTAAGTTACATAAATGTTTGGAAATTGACATATAATATCTGATCAAAATATAAATTTTTTTTTACAACATTTGAATATTGTTGTGGTTGGGACAGAATGTTGTATCTCCAATCACTGTAGAAGGAGAAAAAATTAAGAAATTTCAATTAATAATAATGCAATTAATTTTTTTCTCAAGAAATTTAGGACACTCTTTTTTAAATGAGAACATGAACAAGAATTAACAAAAAATCTAATCATGATATTAGAAAATTATTACACATCTCATAAATAAAATGTTATCTTATATCAGACAGTTTCATAAGGCTTGGAATAAAGTCTAGTTGAATGATCATGCCTTCAGAATGTTTTTTCCTTTTTCTCTGTAAAAAATAAAACTTTTGTTCCAACAGCGATAAAACGAAAGTTAGGTCTAAATACTATATTTTGAAATTAAGCTGTACGTATTACTTTTACTACTCTTATTAATGTATTTACTATACACAAATCTAAAACGGTGAGTAAACTAAAATTCAGATGGTGGCTAATTCCACAAACCGAGAGGTGGGTGGAGCATGTCTGGAAGCAATCCTGAGTCTTTAAAGAAGAGGGTGAATCTAGGACAAAATGGCTGTCTCCTTGTGGATGTATAAATCATGAGCACTATAGTGCACTATAGGAGAGAGAAGGTGAGTGTCTACAAAGACACCCCCATTCTACCATCCTGACAAGCTCTCTGACATCTCTCTGTCTCTTGCTCTCCTCAGCTCCAACACTGTTAGATTGAACGGAGCTCCTGCAAGCACAAAGAGAACAAAGGCTGCCGTCGATGTACAATAAACGCATAATCACAGCTGACATGTGGGGCACTCAGCATGGCGCCCATGGCTGGGATTAATCACTATGCCGCTCACTCTTGCTGACGCGCTGGCCAGTAAACATTCAGCATTGACAAACTACAAAACTCAGACATTAACGGCAATGGACACTTTCCCGCTGCTGTTCAGTAAAACATACTTTATTGCAAACACGTTAATTTACTTAGTACAAAAAATTTGGACCGAGGATATAAAAATGTGACATCTGAGTCCGGGCACGGCGGGCACGGCGGGCACGGCGGACCTATAAATTTCAAACACAAGCAATCGCTCCAGTTCAGCCAATATAAAATGATAGAGAATGGTGCCGCTCTGTCCAGGCACACTGCGTGTATCTGAAGTTAAAAGGAGAGAGAAGCGGCCATTATCAGACTCCAGTGCAGAACTCCGAAATTGGGGCCACACCTGAGAGACAGCCAAACAGCTGGCTGGTCTCCTACAGTAGAATGATTCTGTAATAAAGATATCTGCTTATGTCAGATAATGGCAGCTCACATCCAGCCCCATTGGTTCCAATTTACATTTCTCAATGAGCCGAGCCAACGTCTCAAATTGAGCCGAGCGGGGGAATTTGAGAGGAGAAAATTAGATGGCTACATTCGCAAGGCAAACTCTCCAGCTGTAGGAGTTGGAAATCACAGCCACCTAGCAGTGAGGCTACATCACGCAGACCCTCTCAGCCCAGAAAAGCGTATGGTAACTCAGCTTATTAATAGCAGTTCCTCTGCCGGTCCATGGGAACAAACAACACAAGGCAAAACAGGTAAATCAATACAGACGAGAGACAATAATCTAGGATCATAACCACATGCTACCCACAGGCATCCATTGTCCTGATAAATCATCCCTGCACCAATAATTATGGTTTTCCTTTTATCCGCGCAAGGCACCTTTATCGAGCATGTCAGCAGCACTGAGAGGAAGACATTGTTTTCATTCACTAACTATCCAAAGACAGCCCACATAAGATTATATGTTTACAGTATTATAAATGCATCCTGATTTATGGTAAGTACAATAGTGTATTAGCATTTTGGGAAAAAAAAACAATAAAATAGCAGTGATTCATGTAGTTACAAAGAGTTTGTGGTATGTTGATTAAGCTCAGAATGAGCTCAGTGAAAGTACCATATGGCTTACAAAGGATGAGGGATTGCTTTTCTCAGCTTTCCGTGACCTTCACCTTTCTCAGGTAGCTAATTAAATCTGATATTAAATTAAAAAGGGGAATCAGTGGGGCAACAACTAAAAAGCGCAGTCCAAGGGGACGGGCATGCTGAGGCTTGGCGATATTAAAAGCTGATTGTGAGTGTGTGAGACACATGGTGGAGTTGAGGATTATTTTCAAAGGATTTCAGAGAGAACCAGCAGACAGCTCAGTGTGTGTGTGTGAGCCTATACTGATCCCACACCCCAGCCCAGGCTGAACTCACCCTTTCAGCTGGTCAGCCCTAGAACACACTGTTTTTTGGAGAATCTCCAATCTTCACATCAACTTCCAAATGTCACACCAATGGCCTCTCCAAGATAAATAAATGCATGTATTCTCATGATTGATGGTGCTTGTAAAGACTGAAAGCATATATGCAATGTTATGTGTTCCTTACAAAGGTCATGTTTTTCTCAGTACATCAAGTAACAGTTTGGTAATATGAGATTAACAACATCATTGAGAAATAATTTCAATGCACTACAACGTACACCATACAAAGTACGTAAATATAGTGTAGCCAGATGCTACAACAAATTTTGACTAAGCATTCTAAAAATGAATAAATATAAAAAGGTAATTGCACCTTATATATGGTGACAACTACACAAGCATAGCAAGTGGCCTGGTGGTAATGAAGTATTAAACTCTGGAAAATGAATAATTCAGTTGTGTCTCAGTGTGTCTGCTGTCCCAGCCACCTCACTTTTCTCCTTGCTAAGCTCCCTACACCAAGCACCCGGCAGCCTCTCTCTACACGCTACAAACTGGCCTGAGCACGTTGCAGGGACCGAACACACTATTTTTACCATGAGCACACATGTAAGCAGATTTTCGGCACCTCTGAAAGGTACCATCGCTCACAAAACACTGGCCTTCCCAGCGGGGGCCTAATGCACCTCCACACCCCACCACAGCCACTCACTCTAAAAAATATGGAGGCCAGTGTCAGGGCTAGCTATCAGGGCTGTACATCACTGACTGCAACAGGCAGCACCAACACTGTGTTCGTTTGTGTACATGTAACATACAGAAATTATATCAATCAAAGGTCTGGCTACAGTGCAGGCCAGCAGAAACAGATACTTCTCCGAAATCAGCAGTTCAGTATAAGCAACACTTATCTTTGCACTGTAGCATGTAGACTGGACCAAATATCATCCTAGACAAGCTGACCCACATATGCTCAAATATGCAAGAGAAAATAAGAACTGAAACTTAAGTCCCACAGGTTTGCCCAAGCTAGGCTTGACTTACACAGGGCCTGCTAAATGGCAGAAAAATTCATTTGCTTCTTTAAACAGAAGTATGTTTCGCTAGGCAGTCTGCCCAGATTAAAGAAAAGATAGGAAAACGAATCCTGGCTTTTTTTTTCTCCCATGTGCTGTTTGTTATAAAGGAAAATATCAATCTGGCATGAGACCTCCCCATTGTCCTGCAACTAATTATGACCATTTGCCAGCATTTATACATTAAACTTCAAACGTGGGCCTATAAAGATCTACGCTTTCAACAATTTAAGCTGAAAATGCCTTTATTTGCCATGAAGCGCATGTCGCACCGAAGAAGAAGACGGAAAAGTGGAAATTACGGAATAAAACGTTGAATGTGCAGTAATAATTCAGCGAGGGAGGGGAGATGGAGGGTCCCTGCGCCTCAGCCGAGCAGGCCCTCAGCAAGAGATTAGCTTTTACAGATTCTCCTAAATTATTGTCAACGTACTTTAAAAGACGCTCGAACAAAATACAACACCTACAAAAATATTTTAAAATATGATGATTTACTTGAAATCGGATGTGTAATATGAACAAGACATTTACCTGTCGCCCAAATGCAGTCGGTTTCCGGCGGAGAGAGCGTCAAACAAGTTCAAAAGAACTTTCGTAATTGTATAAATATTATGATTAAACACTTTTAATTTTTATAGTCATACAAATTTTATTTGCATATATTTATTATAGTGTTTCGGTACATAACCGGTGCCGCTCGCGGCCCGCGCGTCTCTGTAGTGTGTTTGTGTGTGTGTGCGTGTTTGTGTGTGTGTCGAGGCCTGAGTTTTTCTCCTGTTTTTACCACCGAATTGAAAAACCTCTTCTTGCGGCCCAAGTTCATAATTAACAGCGCGCCATAAATCTCAATCAATCATCTCCGCGTGCACGCGGTCCTAATTAACACAGCGATGTTTTACACACACCACAGTTCTAACATGAAACCTGTCGGCCGGACACTTTTAGTGACAGACAAAAAACAGTCATAGCACCTTTATGATGGTGTATGTGACACAAAATGCACCATCACACCATCACACACCCTAGCATACACTCACACACATACACACCATAACACACGCACACTCATCATCACACACTTTCCGAGCTCAAACAGGCCCACAGTCGGTTCACTGCAGGACGACGTCCTGCGCGGGGCCAATAATTAGTCCCTTTATCAATCAAACCGGGATTTCCAGACACTGCAAGCTTTAGTTAGGGTTAGGGTTAGGTTTTCAACTTCTGTCACTCTTCATTGTTTTTAGCCTACGTGAAGAGCAGAAAAAAATGCCTAGAATAAATTCAGAATAAACTCCCCAGATCGATGTATTAAAGATGTAGCCAAAAGCTACGGCACACAATTTGGACTTTTTTCGGGCCCTAAATTCGCTCTCAGATAATGATCAGACTGGGACCATCCGGAAGAGCGACATGTGCTTCAAACACAGGCAATAAAGGCACTTAATCTAAAAAAAAGGGTCCCATAAAGAGCCCATAACACACACATGGCGGTATTATGGAACTGGGGATCTGGAGGAGGCCACACTGCTCTCGGTCAGATTAAAGCAGCCGTGCGGCTCTATACTGACCCTCACTGGCGAGACGGTGGGCTCTAAACCGTTTAACCTGGAGTTTTTTAAAAAACAAACACTTCCCAAAACACAACCTTCAGAGACAGGGAGATAGAAATATGCGAGCAGAAAACTGCCAGACTAACTGAAACGCTGAACGGCAAACGAGCGGAAGCCTAGAGAGAGAGAAAGAGAGAGAAAGAGAGAGAGAGAAATAGTGAGAGAGAAAGGAAAAAGGAAAACGAAAGTAATCAAAGAAGCAAGCAATTAAGCAAGAATAAAACAAACAAACAAATAAATAAATACATAAAAATAAACAGAAATAAAAAAGAACGAAATAAAAAAGAAAGAAAACAAGACAGCAAACGACAGAATAAAAACAAAAGTAATGCTAATGGTTTGAGTCGCAAAATCGTTTGAGTCACATACACCACAAAACACAAAAAACTAAAAGAGATCTCTCAAAGCACGAACTCCAACTCGAAAGGTTAGACAGGATAAGTGATAGCATAACATAAAGAAACAAACATTCTTTAGAAAGTTTAGGAAGTAAAGTTTTAAATAAAATTCGGGGTCATTTGGACACGCATTGTAAAAAGGGGAACTGGACACTGTAAAAAAGTTCTGGAATAACTTTGGGTTATTCGGCTTCAAACTTGACTACATTAATCATTTAAATGACTGTAACTGGACCTTTATTTTAAAAAGAGTCCTTTTGTTCTCTTTTCTTTTCTCGGGACCATTTACCTGTTTGCTTTTATTTATTTACTTATTTAAATTAGTCTCATTTGAACCTACTCGGGGACGAACATGTAATAAAACAACAGCATACGGTGAAGTTTGGTGCAGTTGTTGTGTAAGAGTGGAGACAGAGGCTTTAGTAAAATAAGAGCATCACTACAATTCTGTGAATCGCACTTTTAGTGTTCTCTAATGTACAGTGACATTAGATCCACAACCACGCAGCAGTAAAGCTAAATAATTCAAAGCAAGCCAACACTGCCGGCGTCACACAAAACAAATATAAGTCTGTACAATATTATATAAATATCACGTATTTAAAGTATGGCAGCCTGTTCTCAGTGCAGAGAAATACAAAGACGCGCAGCGGTGGAGAGAGATGTATTAGAAGAGCCAGGCTGGTGTTGTTTTAAGGTCTCAAACAACACCAGCCTCACGTGTAGACTACAATGGGCGTAACTTGTTGTGTTTAATTGTAACTTTATATGAAAATAAACAGTAACACCGTTTTTTATTAGTAGCTAAATAAAGTGAGCTTGCAGGACGGGACCCCTCAGTGGAGCGAGATAAAAAACGTAACTCCCTAAACCAAGCCACGCTGTCTCCCGAATACACCTTCAGTCTGGAAGCCTGACACATTAAACAGAAAATGTTTCACCGAGATATAATGTATAAAAATAAGACATGTTAGAACGGCTGAGAGAGGGTGTTCATAAATAAGCTCGAGTCACCGGGAGCGAGACAGCAGCCTCGTGGATGTGCCCAGAATCATGTTTAGTGAAGATAAACAGGAGAACATTTTTAAAGAGGATGCGAGCAGTTGCGTCTTCATAAGGATTTATATTATTATTCACAGAAGTTGTCAGATCGTCATGAATTTGGACACTATTCTTTTAAATGATTATTTATAAAACCGATGCAAACTCAATGCCTCACAGACTAAATTACCCCACGCATGTTAACCCATGCAGACGAACGTTCAAAGGACTCCCGAGACGCAAGAGAACCTCGGAACCACATTTTGCAGTCAAAATGTGACGCGCGGTCAGTTGCGCCAGGACGACCCTAAAGACTAAAGCAACAACTCGTCCCACACAGAGGGGCGAAGGGTCCGGGACCCTAGCCTGAACTGAAGCGCGCCCGAACACTTCCCCACCGATGTCTCTCCTGACAAACGTCTCCTTACCTTCATTGGACGGGTAAAGACTAGAGTCGGAGAGGGAAAGGAGCGAAAAGAGGAAGAGCAGTAGTATCAGGGTGCTGCAGTCCATGTTGGCAGTTCAGAGGGCAAGGCGAGGCACATAACTCCATGAAGCATGCCACTGATGTGAGGGCTTCGATCCCCACACAAGTTACCATTCTCGGCTCAGAGGCTGATGTCAAGTTTGACACCGGAGACGAGGAGGAGTCTGAGAGCTCGTGTCGGGGCTTCTTCTCCTCTCCGCTGGGTCCTAGTGCCGTCAATCCAGAAAGGAGTTCAAGAGAGGTCGAGTGATCCTCCAGAGTGACCCAGGTGTGTAAAACAAAGGGCTCGTGTGGCTGCAGGTTCATGTTCGAACCAATCAGGAGCTAAATTGATTCCACTAGGTTTCAGTCTTCAATCAATTGACCAGGTGCTATTGCTTGTTTATAACTGAAATCTGCAGCCACACTATCCATTTGTGGAGAGGATTTGACATCCCAAGTCAAGTAGGTTTTATTGTCATTTCAAACATATTTGTACATCGTACATAGTCGGCGTTTCTCAATGTCAAGGAAGGATCCTCAGAAGCCAGAATTTCGAGGATGCTACGTAATCGACGTCCGTCGAAGGACTGTTCCAATGTCGAGGATCCTCGGAATTTCAACCAAGGACTGAGTCCTTAGTGTAGCCTCTAAAATCACCCACAATCCTATGCGCACAGCTTTGCTATCTTAAAATTCAAAATATCGGACATTAGCGAAGTCGGAGCAGGGCAATATGCTTTCAAATGAAACAATATTTACAATATTTAGAAATTACAAATTACTTCAAAAACATTTTTGTATTAAAAAGTACAGAGCGGACCTTTTCACTGATATAATGACGCAATAACGTGCACTTGCTAGCCTGTTCCATTTACGTGTTCTCTGCGTATGCTTAAGAGGAGCCTCGCCTAGCCTCTGAAGGAAGTGACTTGGAAGGACCAGTCCTGCCAAGGAAGTATCCTTGACATTGAGAAACACCTAGTGTACCTCCTTGTGATGATTTTTTCAGAGGAGGTTGTGTGACACTATGTCCAGACGTCTAGGTACACTTCCCCCTACTTTTTCACACACGACTCTTTCACACTCAGAAAAACTGTACAGTGTCATTGAGCAGGCACCCACAAATGTGTGTCTTCAGTAGTCTATATTTAGTCAAGGTAAATCATTGTACCACAGTAAATTGCATTTATATTTTTAAATATTTAATGTATTTTATATATATATATATATATATATATATAGGTTGCATGGTTGTATGATATCATACCATTTCTGCTCTGTGAAACTTTGTGAAACTTTGCACACAAGCATTTTACTCACATGTATTAAACCTGTGTGCCAGAGATAGTGATACCATGATGTGACAACACATATGATTGGATTTACTTATTTAAGCTGCACTGACTCCATAGCCCATCTGACTTTGAGGTTTCTTTGTCCTTTTTCTGCTTAAACATAGTACAAATATACCCCATTAAAGTTAATTAAGTGTTCCTTTAAAACTCATCAAAGGTACACAAAGGTAACTTACTTTGGACCATGAAACTTTAAGTGTGCAGTTGCAGCTAAAATTTGCCTGGACGTCACAGCTGGAACATTGCTGTGAGTATACTGTATGTGTTGCATTTAGTCACAATGGCATTATTGAGATAAATGAGCCTTCCATGTTAATACCATGCAGCTTAAAGCAGATTAATTAACTAATTGGAATTGATGATGGTTTTGGATACACAGTGCTTGGCAGCTATAGCACATGCATGTTCTCTAAGATCTTCAAAGATCTTCTGCCACAAGATTATTCATTCAGCTGGACAAAACTTCCAAAGCATCAGGCTCTTTTAGCCGGACTCCACTGATAATCTCACTGCCATACAGAGAAAGAGAGGCTGTGATGTCATATGTGCATTTCATACAATTTTGAGCAGCTGCTGGGTGGAGTGCATTCTGTAGCTTTATCCAGCCCTGGAGAGGGCCCTCTGATAAATCCACTTTAACAGCTAGTGGGGGACATGTAGAGAAGTATTGCCTTGTGTACAGCCACAATACCACACAATCATGGATAGATCAAGAGAGCAGTTGTTTACAATCTAGGCCTGTTTTTTTTTTAATTTTGGCTTAGTATTACTGTAAGCTTGCTTAATATCATAATTACAACAGCCGCTTTACAATGAATGTGTGTGTGTGTGTGTGTGTGTGTGTGTATATATGTATAAATTGCTGCATTAGTAATAAAATGACAAAACGTTTTAGACTCAATTAAGTATTGGATTACTTAAAAAAACACACGATTACTTATTGGCACCAATTGTTTAATATACGTTTTTAAATAATGTTAATGCAACACTAAGGAACTAAGGTTAATACTAATATTCACAATATAAAAGTACACAATAATAAAAATGGGACTCTTTGTAACTTAAAAAATATTTTACATTCTGTTGATTTATTACTAAAAATTAAATAAACTCAGAATCATGAGACATTCTTTATACACTGTGAAAACTGTTTCAAAAGAATATGACCATAAATCCTTTTGGGAAATCAATTAAATTGGATTTATTGAGAAATTAATTTAAATTACATTTTCCTATTGCCTTTCCCTCATTTCAAGTCCTCTGCCAAACACAATAAATCTGTGAAAGGGTTCGTATTTAACACTGTGTTTTTCTCTTGAGCATATCTGAAGACACTTTGGCAGGGTCATGAAGTTTTGAAGTTTGAGTAATACTTTGAAGCGCCAGAGTGGTGTAAATAAAAAGTGATGAAGCATTTCATGCTACACTATTACGACACAAATATTGTTTGATATGAGTCCTTGAAGTAAGACCTGTATCAGTAGAGTATTCACCCCTCTTCTGTTATTTCTAAATTTAATATTTCTACTTTTATATTTCTATTTTATATATATTAAAATCATATATGTACACAAATAAATATAAAGCATTCAACTCTTCACATACAGCTTTCATAATTCTCATGCTGGGTTCCATCCAGTTTAGTAGCAATACTTTTTTTCTTTTCATTTGTCAGTTTATATAAAATGAGATGACACTGTGTCAATTTGACTTATTTTAATTAAAAAAATGCATGCATTTTATCCATGTCTTGCGGTCACCAAGTACAGGACAATTGTGAGCTAGATTATTTGTGATAATGATTTCAAGAGCTGCCAAGAAGAAAATCTGGTTGGAATCCAACGACTGAACGACTTCCCATCATCGGCAGCGAGCTTTCATAGCCAGGATGTTGTCGGCAAAACCTGGGCAGGAGCCCAGGCAGCCTGAGGGGACATACCAACACCAGACTGAGTTCTCCAAGTTCATAGAATCAGTTGGTGTCATTTCACATCACATTCCTCCTCCAAAAGTGCTAGCGTCATGGAGCCTGAGCCCAAATTTAACAATCTGTTCAACAAGTAAACATGCCTGGAGCATGATTTAGTGAAGAAAACTGAACAAGGAGGCAAACCATCAGAAGCAGCAGTTAAAAGAAGGGAAACAACATTTGGTCCTCTTGATGGCACTGAGGTTTCGTCTGGAGGCCTCCCTTCCCTCAGAATAACATGTGTGGTTATTATTATAGCGTGTGAAAGTTAGATGGAATTACTTTTGTTGAACCCATTATAGTAAAGTAACGAGAGACAAACATGCAGCGCACTGGGAGTTGCTCACATGACAGTGAACAGATGAACAGCTAATTTGTAAGTAACTTAATTTTTAAAAGGTCATTATAGTTCCCATTTTCACATAGAAGAGTTGCTTTTATTAGAGTTTGGCTTAAGTTTTAGAAAGACACTGAGGCATGCTCCTGTATAACTGCTAGAAAGGCCTCTTTTGCATCTTGTGCTTCAGAGGAGTCACAGTTTTGTAGTGCCACATTGTGCTGAGGATGCCAGCGTTGTCTCAATGCCATCCCTCCACCATCTGCTCTTGGGGTATGCCAATCAGAGCTTGGAATGGCACTTCTGTCTTGCCAGCCAACATAACAGTTGCATTGCAGTTATTCTGTCATAAATTTTGCCACAGGCCACACCTATCTCTTCATTAACAGAGGGCCATTTTCCTCATTATTCAGCAGATCCATAATTCCACATTATGGATCATTATTGTTATAAAATAAACGCCCTACATGAGACGCATTATTTACAAGTGTGAAGGGTGAGTTAATGCTGGGTTTATGTTTTGATTTGTAGTAAATTGGCAAATGATACCAATTATCTGTCGCTTTAATGTATTTTTTCACTGATTCCTGGACAGAGTCCTGTATTATATATTTTACTTGGCTAATGATTTTCATTGTTTCTTGTCCCAACTAGTGTCAAAAGCTAATTACAAATAGCTGAGCACAAATTAGTCTTTATAAAATGCTGGGATTTGGGTCAGTGCATTTCTTGGGATTAGCACCACAAAATGTGAATGCAAAACTGTCTATTTTAGCAACCTGAAACATATCTTTGACATAAATAGTAATCGGACCCTGAATTCATACACTTTGTTATCAGGAGCTTATAAAGGAATTCACAATGACAGATCACACATAAAAGTTCATCTAGCAAATAAATGTTTTTACCACACTCTTATAAATAAAATGAGATGTGAAAGTGTGAAGGACTACATTTAGGATTGTAGATCCTTCACCTACTATAAAGGTGCAGCATTTCCTAGAACCATATGACCAGGCCAAGGACTACATAGGAACTTCCATTTAAAGAATGTACTCTATAATTCTTATTGAGCTGACAGGGTAAAATGCAACATGGCATAGAAGATAACCTTTGTTATTTACATTTTCTTGTGCATATTACAAAATAAATCCCCATATCCTGCTCATTTTGAAGCTTGAAAAAGACTGCCTTCAGAAAGTATCGCAAGTGATTAGTGAAACCAGCCATGATGAAGTACAGGCCTCATCCCATACAGCTCACATCATACGACAACTCTGTAAAAGCACCTTGCCTAATAGCATGCTATTGGACCGTAGCATATTAAGCCTCCGTTTGCTGAGCACATCTGTGTTCCCTAGATTGTAAAGCCAGGGGGTGCTTACATAAGCCTGATCCTATGGAGAAGTACCATAAATTTGCTATAGTTATTGTACTGTGAGAGCAGCTTGGATCAGAGCCTCTCGTCTGGACAGCTTCTGCTGAAAGTCAGAGAATTATCCCCTACCAGTTCATTAATCATAGCCTTTAATTATAGGTGACTGAGTTACCATCATACAGCTATTGAGATCGGGGGGTGGGGGGTGGGGGGTGATACAAGCCAGTCTTCCAGACTTCAATTATGCAGTACAGTATCACTGTGATTACTCTTTTGACAATTAGGTTTATTAATCTACATTCCAAACCCACTGATTCTATGGTCCTTTGGAGGATGCCAAGTGAACAGAAATGTCTGTTCTCTTTGACTCTGTAATATGTATTTTCATTTCAAATGAAGTAGCCTGATGCCAATCCACTTTGGAGGCAAATTATTAAGAAAAAAAGGATGTCTCGGAAGCAATTAGCTGTGTCTGCTCCTCATTTACAGCTGAGTGTAATTGCTCCCTTAATTAGACTTACAACTTTGCCACAGAACACTCTGCAGGACTCATCTAGTGTTCATGACTGGGGGTTACTACATTTTATGTAGTCTAAGTGGCACAGATCTGTATCTAATGATGTACTATAAATGTGAAAGGGTATAAAGAATGGCAGCCCACACATTCATACACCAACACACACACACACACACACACACACACACACACACACACTCACACACTCACACACTCACACACTCACACACTCACA